>JAVYIG010000001.1:600000-967500 GCA_035222895.1 Strongylocentrotus droebachiensis
AGCATTCGACACCCCCATCCATCGACGAAAATATGAATATGAAATCGCCCAGAAGTCCCTCGTTCCCTTTTCTGTCCGTACTTACATACAGTCAGACTGTAATGAAAGTTTAAGTTCTTCTTTATTTCATAAGGCCATGTCACACATTTTTTCATCATAATCATGTAAGTCAATGGAAATATTGAGTAATGTTGATGCTGTGTTAATATTTAAACTCTATTATTTTTGTAAAGTTTGTAATGATTATGTAGAAATAAGAGCGAAGATAATTTCTGTTGGAAATGAAAAAGAAATTGAAGAAACGCAAACAAAATCGGGTACAGTAACCAAGCTATTACACTTTAAGGAATACTGGCTAGATATTGCCCAGCATTGTTCTTCTGAATGCATACATTTTCAAAGCCTTGGACGATGGGTTACGCATGTTTTGTCCACTTATGTTAACATGTTTACCAACGGTGTCGATTTGTATCCGTGGTTAGGGGGGGGGGGGGATGAAAGGTGCCAAAATATTTTCGGCAATGGATGAAAGCAACCAAGAGGTAGAAGCGTGTGGCAGGTTGCACCCCCTCCCTTACAAGTTATTAACTTTTTCAAGTCACCCTCAAAAAAGATAACATTTCAGAGAATATGGGACCCATGTAGGTCCCACATGGGCTTGCAACTTGGGTTATGTTTCATTAAATTATAAGAGAAAGAAGACGATTCGTTGTACCGTCCTCGACTCTTAATCCTTGTCTAAATTCAGTTTCTTTTAACGTTTCATTAAATTATTAAAGAAAGAAGACGATTCGTTGCATCATTCTCGACTCTTAATCCTTGTTTGAATTCAGTTCCCCTCCCCTCCCCTCCTTCCCGCGCGAAACGCGGAGGCTTTGACGTTTCATTAAATTATTAAAGAAAGAAGACGATTCGTTGTACCATTCTCGACTCTTAATTATTGTCCAAATTCAGTCCCCCCCCCCCCCCTTCACACGCGAAGCACGAAAACTTTGACGTTTCATTAAATTATCAGAGAAAGAAGACGATTCGTTGTACCGTTCTCGACTCTTAATCCTCGTCAAAAATTCAGTTTCTTTTGACGTTTCATTAAATTATTAAAGAAAGAAGACGATTCGTTGTACCATTCTCGACTCTTAATCTTTTTTCTTCCTACGTCCTCTTCCTTTCTTCTTTCTTTCTCTCTCTCTCTCTCTCTCTCTCTCTCTTTTGGCCGTCGGGTTTTTTTTTTTTTTTTTTGGGGGGGGGGGGGGGGGGTGTGGGGGGGGGGGGGGGGGGGGGCGGGGGACCGCCCCCATCGCGCCTGTATCCTCTCTGTCTCTCTCTCCCACTCTCTACTTCCTTTTTTGCACTTTTTCGCTTCGCGCTTAACATTTAGCTCGTTGTTTTTTAACGCTGCGTCTTTGCATTTGGCGCACTGCATTTCTATGATGCTGTTGATCGAATAAATTGAATAAATTCATCCATTCCTGATGAAGCCATATGAGCGAGAATTCAATTTATTCTTGTCTCATATACGTATGTCATTTACGTATGTATTATGCAAATGAGATAGCAACATGTGTATATTGATGGTCATCTTGCAAGTAATAACCATTAACTACTCCCATCTGGCTCTCATCATTAATTTTTCTCCTCATTTTTTAAATTTTTTTATGGTGAATTATTGGGGGGGGGGGGAATGATTGTACAGGCCACCCCCCCCCCCACCTGAAACATTGGGGGATATATCCCCCACCCCCCCCCCCCCCCCCCCCCCCCCCCCCCCCCGGATCGACACCCATGATGTTTACCAACTCTTGGACAAATATTTCTTAGCTGTTCATGAAACTGCACGGTTTTGCACATGACTGACATGAGTATAGCGAGTCTTTTTTAGCGACATGCAATTACGTACGCTTTTATGTTCCCTACATGGCAATCTTTACAAACATTATAACAACATCACATATCATTTTGAAATGCGGGGATGGGCTGTGATGCGCCCTCCTATACGCACATTTATTCGGGCAAACGGTATAATTTCTATTACAAATTAAAAGCATATGCTTAATGCACACATTGTATAGGTGTTGTAGTCCAGTGAATAATTCACAGTACTGGGAAATACGAGGTACGGGATTCGAACCCCTGTCACAGCACTAATGTCCTTTGACGAGATATAAATCTACATTTACCACACTCCACTCAGGTGAGGTAAATGGGTACCTGGGAGGAACAAATTTCTTGAAATGCTCTAGCGCTATAGTGGCAGCCGTGCTAAAGCCATGCAGGGTAATAATAATAGAGCGCTAGAATTGGCAATGTGCCAGACCTGAATGATATACAAGACTCTAATGAGACACTGACTCTAGAACTAGGAGGTATATTATTTCCAGGTTATGGTTGGAATTAGGACAAGGGAGAAGAACATTCGGGACAAATTAGATCGAGAGACGTTGTTTAATAGCTTGGCACAGATTTTGACGTATTTGATCACGAAACTCCCAATTTGGCATCGAGAGCAGAAATACTTCGAGCCTTCATATGTGAACGATTTCTACAAGAATTCGTCACCTCTTTCGTCATAAATTGAATCAACGAAGATAAAAGCGGTCAAATTATTTGTGCATGTTTGACTAATAATAATAGTGCTTATAAAGCGCTTTCCACCGAAGTCCCTTAAGGGAAAGGGAACATTGTCGAATTCGTCATCATGAAAATATGGTTGTACACAAATGAAATTATATTGAATATCAATATATTGCGAATGATAGGAAATGTTTCAAGGCCATGAAGACAGAGGCAAAAAATTTAATTGAAGAAACATTTTGTTTTAACTACAAAACAGAAAAGGACTTCATTCCACAAAAATCTATTGATCATGAAGATTTTTAATAAAAATTAAGCGAATTCGAATCACAACTGCCCTACTGAGGCAAACAAAAGTATGATAATATTAAGTAGCCCTATATCGAAAGTGGACATGGTTAAAGGTCCTAACGAAACAAAAATTGCCGAATATTAAGTAACCATCATTTTCTAAAGTGGAGGGAAGTGGAGTGCGTCAAGGTTCCTTAGATCTAGAGCAGGGCAAATTGCCACTTATCATAACCCTAAACCAATATTCCCTAGTTTTTCTTCGAATCATCAATAACAAAAGTTGCCACAAACGGAAGCCCCGCCCACCTTCATTGCCCGGGCTGCGGAAGAAGCGATCTAGCAGTACATGTAAATAAAACCCCACCAAAGTATCAAATTGAATACCGGCCCTGATGAGCCCCCGGTAATACACATACGAGGTTCACCTTGATATTGACGTTCGCGTACGATTGCGTGGAAGCGTTCACTTCACTAGCTGTGCCAGAGTGCTTATTGTACACGTAGCGTCGTTTATCTGACGTAGCGGTGCGTCAGTGATTGATGCTGTGTTTTTTGAGCCACGTGAGGCTCACAATATTTTACAATTCTACAATATTTTTAAATCTAAGCCCCCAACTCATACACGCAGGAGGTCCTCCTTGATATTGATGTTCGCGTACGAATGCGGTTGATTCACTTCATTGTAGCCATGCCAATGTTCTAATGCGCGTGGCATACACGGTGTTATTTCGCTGGCGCAGGCTGCGTCAGCGCCTGATGTGACCTTTGATGCCACACATGATAACAGCGTTTTTCTTTGAAGAAAGTTAATGTAGTGCAAACAGTGCGGTGAAATACTGGCGTAAGGTCTAACTGTCTTCCGAGCTGAATTAGCGCAGGTATTAACGTAATCCAGTTAACGCCTCGATTGCGAGTTTGTGACGGGCGTATACTAAACCCCCCCCCCCCCCTTGAGGTGCAATTAGAATTTGACGTTCGCGTATAAAGGCGTTCAAGCACAATCAAGTATAATTACTTAATAAGGCCGTTGCAGACGAGACGTCATTTGGTTGACGTATGACTGCGTCCATAGCTTTCGAAATGAAGACTGCAAGCAATGCTTTGAAACGACGGTGCAAACACTAGATTTATCGAAGAGGCTTGCTTGGTGGAGGTAATAGGGCAGGCCAAATGACACCGTCCTCGCTCGCAACAGGGAAATTGCACGTGCGAGATGCACTTTAAATTTTGCGTTTTTGTAAGTTTTGTATCTTATATCAAATATTTTGATGATAAACTTAAATTGTCACTGTGATATTAAAGATGTAAGAGTTTTACCTCTCTCGCTTCGTTCGCTTGTAAAATTTACAATCTTTAAAATTTAAATCCACGCAATTAAGAGCGAGAGCCGCCATTGTCTTGATCAATTTCATTTTTTTATCGCCATGAGGACACTTCCGAGCTGGGTTAGTCAATTTTGCCCCCTTTTCTCCTTCTTATTCTCCTAGCCTCGTCGTCAGCCTTTAAATTCCCTTGTAGTATTGGATTCGGCCTGTTAGTGACCTTACCGAGTTATCTCTTTACCGCATTGCGATGAAATAACCATGAACCAGATTTTCTTACTCATAAAGGGACCTTCAAAATTATCTTTTTAACGGTCAACACTAGTCTTGTCATCGGTTATACTAACAGGTTAAACCTCATATCACACGATAACTTAGGTGAAAACTTGATTTTTGTTTTAGTGCCGCAGATTTGAGATTGGAAGGAAGAGGGGGGGGGGGATTAAAAGGGGTGGATGCATAACGGGCAGAAGGATTTAATGCAATAGGCCATTTTTCGTAATGTATTCAAATTTTAATTTAAAGCCATTATGTTTGTCCTACTTAGCAACAATTACTGGATGTCATTCGCATTCTCACTATTGGAAGACAATTGTTCATAACAGATGAATGAAAAGATAATTTGTAAAATGGCACTTAGCATAAATTTAGTAATTAAATTCGTCTATTGACAATTTGCCATGATTTTTTTTTAAAGGTTCAAATGCAGTCGCAAATTAAATCGCAAATTATTTTCTTCATCACTGACATTTACAATAATTTATTTGAATTATTTGATTTCATGATTTCTATATCTATTTCTGTAACATTGATTAATCAATTTTGTTCTTCTTTATTTACCAATTTTATGATTAATTTGATGAATTCAACTAAAATTGATTTTCCGTCTTTGAAAAAAACGTTGGATTCGACACGGCCATCATGTCATGTATCATAACTCCGACTTCCGGATAGTGTTAAGGTAGAGGAAATCTTGATTAGTTCATAGAAGCTATAATGACCTTGATGGGTAATTATGTCATGAAGTCAGCATACTGGGGTTGCTGAAATGCCCTTGTAGTCTATTATTAGAATTTTCTTTCTTCTTGTCACCATCTTAATGTTCTGCTTTAACTCCTTATCAGCCGTCTTTCTCTTCGTCTTTTCTTTCTCCTCCTTTTTCTTCTTTGTCCTCTTCTTCTTCTTCCTCCCCTTTCTCCTCCATCTCCTTCTTTTTTTTTTCCTTTTCTCCTTCTTGTTGTCCATCTTCTTCCTATTCTTTTCCTTCTTCTCACCTTTTTTCATTCTTCTGGAGAAAATCGAAAGAGATCGAATTAAGACGGCTTCTTATCAGCCATCCTTCTCTTCGTCTTCTCTTTCTTTCCTTTTTTCTTCTTTTTTCTTCTTTTCCTCCTTCTCACAAAAAAACGAAATAAGAGGTAAAGAACTCGAGGAAAAGATGCTCTTTCATAAGCATACGCAGAAAAGAAATGATTGCAAAGGGAAGCAGGTAAAAGGGTCGAAATGATAAAAGAGAAAATCAAGTGTCACAGCCTCTCCACTCAAAATTATTTTAAAACAGTAAAGGAAACCGATAAATGAGAAAACAGAGGGGAAAATTGGAGCAATAGAGCTTCATATTCCTCGCCTATAATGTCTTGATATTGCTGACACACGGGCCATGGGAAGAAGAGGATGACACTTGTCACCGACTATAGAGTCCTAATTAGCGCTCCACCCCAAACTTGAAGTACGTTTCACGGGGACCTAAAAATAACATAATTCCAAGCAACGATAATATACATTTCTTAATTAAGGCGCACTTTCGCCGCAAATAATTTTACTGAGGAAAATAGAGCATCACGTCAAGCGCTTTTTGCAGACGAAATTATCTTTGAATGATAGGGGTTTGAAGCTCGCTAGTGAGAAGCAGTT
Organism: Strongylocentrotus droebachiensis; assembly: GCA_035222895.1. Taxonomy (NCBI): domain Eukaryota; kingdom Metazoa; phylum Echinodermata; class Echinoidea; order Camarodonta; family Strongylocentrotidae; genus Strongylocentrotus; species Strongylocentrotus droebachiensis. The sequence goes on from JAVYIG010000001.1 coordinate 606,099, forward strand.
TAAAACAAAGCGCAAAGCCATAACCATATCCTGTTCATATTTTAATATGGGAGAATATCACATATGAATAACGTGTATAAACATAGGGTAACATTTTTAATGCGAGGAGGATCCACAATTTCGGGAAAAGACAGGTAAGGAGGTTCTTTACTTTCAATCGAGAGGTTGGGGGTTCGAGTCCCATCCCAGCATCTGTATCCTTTGGGAAGACAATAAGCCATTGGCTTGCCACACTGCACCCAGGTAAAGTAAGATGGTAGCTCACATTCTCTGATAGTTTGATATTTTAATATCTTGACAGATCGGCTATATTTAAAGTAATAATGGAGAGTGTAATTCGTTTAGGCCTATTTATAGTAGCTTGCTGCGCTATATGAATTACCATATCCTTACGACACAATATTACCAAATGATGGGAATCGACATTATAAATTAAAATTGGGAACTAACAAATATGGCCAATTGAAGGAATTCAGTTATTGGTTCAACAGTCCCGAAAAAAGGCAAAGGGCGTTGACCTGCGTCAAGTAGCTTACGTCATGCAAGATGCCATTAAAAGATGGGAAAGGGGTGGAGAGAAAGAGAGGAAGGAGGAGAAATGAGGCCCACTCTGGGAATACTTTGATTTCGTGACGGCATCTTTTTTTGAAGAGATACCAGATTCCGTTTCCACCCTCCTCTTGTGGCCATCACTGTTCCTTATTAGTATGGAATTCAAAACATGACCGGTTATGCTTTCAGTTCTAAGTCTGCCCTTTCTATAAGTATTCGTCATGGGAGATGACTAGTGGCTAAGCTACGGGGGTATGGGGGCATCCCTCCCCCCAGTCGAATAGCAAACACAGCAAACGAAAATAAAGGACAAATATATATATATATATATATTTTTTTTTAAGTGATGGAAGGCCTACCCCTTCTAACCGATTTCTCAATTTCAACCCAGAGCAAATGACCCATAATCATCCAAACTTAGCCCTCAAGCTACCCTAAAACCCTTTTAATTTTGTAACCCTATAACCATGCTAACCCGAACTCGAACCCTAGCCATATATCTCCGATGCAATAAACCCCGGAGGAAATGTTGCAGGAGCGAAGTCGGAGAACCCCTCCCGCACCCCTTCCCATCGCAGGCCTTGTTTTTCAGCATACCACTCACTGACTAAGACAAGTTACCCCCCCCCCCCCCCCTCCTCATAATCCCTAAATGTTTACACACTTGCTATGCCATTGACCATTAATAACGCAGTGCTTTGAACCCTTATCGGTGAACAGGAGATGACGATATCCAAAAATATATTTAAAATGAAGGAAAAAGTTGGGGAGAATGAACACCCTGGGATGTTTAAGTCTGTGACCCACATGATAAGTATTAGATCTTGTCTTCCATTCTCACGGAATCGGGAAAGAAAGGGAAGAATCTATAAATTCTCATAAATTCAACAGACAGGAATAATGAAATAAGTATTTTAGTTCCGAAACGTTTGATTTTTATAGATTGTGTACAAAAAATGGAGTATATCTTGAAAGGAACAGTGACCTGTAAATCTAAGTCAGAATGCTGAAAAGAAATGTCATATTGTAGATTATTGTCATCGAACTCTCCCCATTATAATACGCATTTATAAGTTGCAGTAGTAGTGAGTAGTAATATAGAAGTAGTAGTAGTAGTAGTAGTAGTAGTAGTAGTAGTAGTAGTAGCAGCAGCAGTAGTAGTAGCAGCTGTAGCAGCAGCAACATCAATAATACATAATTATATCACTATAACTCTCTCCCCCTCCCCTAGGTAACATGCCTGAATCATAACGCATCACGATTCGGCTTTTTCCGCTTTTAGTTCTCTCGACAGACAATGGCTAAACATTACAGAGGTCGAACTAGAGGGAATAGAACACCTGTTCCTTTTCCGCCACAAAATACTAAAATAACCTCCTTGATGTAGGTTTCTCCCCTCCCCCTCTCTGTCCATGTCTCTCTGTCTCTCTCTCTGTCTCTTTCTCTCTCTCTCTCTCTCTCTCTCTCTCTCTCTCTATCCATGTTTGTCTGTCTTTATCTCCCTTTCTCTTTTTCTAATCTGTAGAACTGTCGTTGTCTATTGGTTAACTTGACCCAAGATTCTAAGGTCGTGGGATCGAGTCCCGCGGTGCAGCACCAATGTCCTTTGGTTAGACAGTAATCTACATTAATTTTGCCACTCCCCACCCAGATAAACGGGTACCGGTAGGAAGGAGATGCTTGAATGCTATAATCACTGAACCCGGTTGTATTTGTATTTTTATAAATCACCCGATATGTAGTTGACCTAAAACCTACGATGGCCATCTGTTAGCTTACCAGTTTTTAGTGATACATTAGTTGACATATTTGTGATTTTCTTTGAATTTCCACTTTAAAGAGGAGAGCAATACACAGTTAAAGTGTGTTGCACTGCGTAGATATAGGAGCCTATAGTAGCCTATCTACACAGTGTAACGAACTTTCGCTTCTCCTAGAAAGGATGGCCGAACTATCTTTCATCACGTGATTTACTTTTGACCAATCGTAGGGCAAGATTCTTAGTATGTGGAATATAATAAAAAATATATTTCCCGGAATCCTAAAACCTGTAGTCAATAGAAACAGCAAAGCAAGATCCGTTTTATTGCTTTTTTTTCCGGAAGAAACCTCATCGCAATCTTCTACGTAAAAATAAAAAGTGTTTGAATAATATTATGAGTATAATCCATGTACATGACGTATCATCCACATTTTATGGAGATGTGAATTGTAGCGGTACGGTCAGTTCTCAGTGTTCGCTTACTATAAGGCTCTAACGGTCTCCGTTTCGAAACGGACTCCCGTGTTTTCAGTCCTCTAACGTTATAAATCATATCTGATTGTTACGGTACGCGTCTGTAAAAACATATTTCGGCTTACAAAAAACTCACACACACAGTCACACACGCACTCCCACATCTAGTTCAGTTCATACACAATGAGCAGAAAGGGGGAATCCCGCGCCTCCATTGACCTCACTTTGGTGACAAACAACATTGCCAGGATAATAACAAAAATAGCCTCTGGACCGTAATTTATGAGAAATGGAATTAATAAATTGAATTGGCACTCACTCCCACCCCCCCCCCGGTCCAATATGTCAAAAGGATAAAAACCATTAAACTTGTGATGTACAATAAAAGAGATCTTTTATAAGTACTGTACGTGGTCTTTATGTCGGCCTATCGGTTTCTTTAGTATGGGTTTCAATGAGAAACCATAGGCAACGTTTTTTTTCTTCTCCAGATGAATAAGAGTAGTCACGCACCGTGGAAAGCCAAAAATATCGAAATTAATTGTGTTCCCTAGATTATAATGGTGAAGCTTGAAAGGACCGTCAATAAAGAAAAGGATAACGTTCAGGTCTCAAATTTCACTCTAGAAATTGCATGAGCAGTCAACCTATTTATTCTAAATTCTACTGCTCCCTTTCTCTCTCTCTCTCTCTCTCTCTCTCTCTCTCCTTTTCAATGTCTTTCTCTCCCACAATCCATTACCCTGTGTGAGTATGTATTGTATTTATTAAACATCATTGATGTACATCAATATTCTGTTTATAGACATAGTTATAATCACTTTACAATGTAATGCAACAATCGATATATAAAACATAATATAAAACATTTACAACACCTTTCTAAATAAACAATAAGTCATGCAATACGAAATATGTAAATGAGAACTAAAACAAAAGCATAAGATTGTACACGACTACTTTGTTATAACATATAGTATCTAAAAATTACCCCTCATTGCAATTATGTTTTTGGTGAACAAAGAAAAACTATCTATTACAACTTCATTATCTAATCTCATTATAAATATGAATTTTTCTTGACTATCCAAATTACAAACATTTTCTTCCAGATTACTAATTGTTTCTATAAAATCTACTCGTAAATCTTTATACTTGTCACATTTCATAATTATATGGAATTCATCTCCTACAAGATTCATATTACAGTCTTCACAGAATCGTAGATTCGGGGGAGTTTTTTCTGGTCTTTTATACCTTCCTGTTTCTATGGGTAAGTTGTGCGCGCTTAGACGTAGTTTGGTGATATTTTTTCTTAAATTTATATTTGGTATATGAGATAAATACTTTTCTTGCTTGATTGAGTTTTTAAATTGTCTGAGGGTTCTGAGTTTATTTCCTTTACGGGTATCCCTATCATCAAATAAGTCTAGTTTTAATTGTTCATCAAATCTCCTTTCCAAACAAAGTTTACATAACTCGACAAAATCTTTATGAGAAATTTGTATATTTTCAGGGTCCAATACGGTCTCATTTCCATTATTACAAATATTTAGTGAACTAAAGATATCCCGAATTGACATTAACCAACAGCTTTGTTCGTTATTTACTAATTTTTTGTTTTCTTCAAAAGATTTATAGACAAGGCCATTTTCATCCAAACTCCGTATTCGTATCCAATATTTGAGCATGTTTATTGCAATTTGAATAAGTAGAGGATGCCTGTGTGTATTTCTCTCTCTCTCTCTCTCTCTCTCTCTCTCTCTCTCTCTCTCACACACTTTATCTTTGTTGCTGTTGTTGCTCTGGGTTGTTTTTTGCGGGTTTTTTTTTTTTACAGATGGTAAAATAAACATAATTATGATAATAGCTAACATCCAGGTAATAATGACATTATGCTGACCTTAAGTTTATCAAACAGTAATCAAACATAATATATTTATAATAAATTGGATGCAATGATATGAAATCTATTTTGTATTATTTGATTAGGAATGCCTATGTTTACAAGTATTATCTTAGATACGTAGAATAGTATGTAGCTTAAGTATATACCTGTATTCAATAATTGTTCATATAATGTATACATACATTTTTTATTTGTTAAGACACTGTACTTTAAAGATAAAGACCAGTTATGGTCATGCGATTGCATTGTGAAAGAAACGTTGTGGAATCGATCAGAAAAGGTTGATCATCTAGCATAAGTATTGGTGTACTGCAAGGTTCTGGAATAATCAAAATGATAAGAAATTTGGCCCAGTCTTGGTAAAGTTACAAGCACTGTACACATAAAATGACACGTGCGCGACACATGCGTTATATCTATCAGGTCTAAATAGATAAAATGATGTACCAAATATATCAATTAGTAGGCGGTTTCTCGGCAAAATTTGTATGATCACGTATTTGTCAAAACATATTCTTTCACATGATTGGTAATAAGAGCTTCCATTTCATTGTTTGAGAGGGGGGCGTTTCCAAAACTGGTCTTTACCTTTAAAAGTATCAGACATGATTAGCATTTTATGCGTTTTTCTGGTCACGTTTATCCATTAAAGATCTTTGTCAAGCATGTATTTATTATTGTTATATTAATGTATTTGAGCGTTTGAATAATATAACCTCAAACAAACAAACAAACAAACAAACATATATTTCAAACCTGTGAGCATATTCGGAATAAAAATATGGTAATACATCTCGTACATGAAATAATAGTAAACAAATCTTTTGAAGAAGAAAGCACTAAATGGTCCCTAGATTTTTCTTAATTATGTCATGACATTTCAAATGGTAACAGCCCGGTAGGCCAAAGGCCAGCGAGACCGTAAACCATATATTATGTGCAATTATACGACATACAGTACATGCTTGCGTACACATATTTGGCTTTTGGTTGTCATTTTGTGAGCTTATAGCTTGGTGAATATGATAATGATCACAATATATGGCAAACCTTCGAATTTAAATTTAATTTCACTCCACTCAACTTGTGACTATAAAACATTGATGACACTTCAGGATACAGGTGTGATAAGGCAGTGAATAGAAGATGTGTTGAAATTCACGAAAAGCAACATATATATTGTCAATCATATATCATCATGGAACGACCCATATTTATAGAAACACATGGAATATATGTAATGTAATCTACGAGGCCTGATCAAATTGAGTTAAAGATACATATTCTATAGCGACAAATAATTAGGAATTTGACGGTAATTCCTAATGTCTAATAAACCTATCGAGATAATCCAAAGTGTAATTGTATACTAGCCAGTGCGCTATGGATGGAAGCTAAACCATTTGATTTAACCCTAAAAAGGCCGGGCTATTTGAGGTATTAATACTGCCGGGGGGTAGGGGCATTATGGCCCCCCTTAAGATCTCGGCCGAGAAACGGCTGATCGCCGTGAAAATTTGCACGCATGACGTGACCTTGACGTGATTTTCGAAGAATTTATTTCAAAAGATGCGCAAGACTCGAAAGAAACAATTCTGCGAGCGGCGGGGCGCCATCCGTATGCGTTCCCGAACAATCGGAAAAAATCGCGGAAGGGGGGGGGGGGGGGTTTAAAAAATCAGTTTGCGTTATGGTAAAAAGGAAGGAATATTTGTTATCTTTCTCGTCTAGCGTTCAGTCACGACTCGGGTGTGAATTTATTTTGATGAACTTTTCTCATGAGCAGCTCTTATGAAGTTAGTGGATAATTCGTGTGCGCAGCATAATAAGACATGTTGGTCGAAGATATGGAGTTGAGTCAGTTCTCCATGACCAATTACCTTTATAACGTATAATGGGTAATAATCCAAATGAGAACCCACATTGATCGCTTTAAAAATATATACTTTTATCCAACTGAGTGAAACTGTGCGTATTACAACCCTTTGCAAAAATCTAGATACACGTTTTCATCGTCCATCGCTGCTTCGACTACACCTTTGGGAAACTTCGGAAAGAACCGAGCGAAGGCCGAAAGTATCTCGTCACGTGATCGGAAATAACTCTTTTGGACAGACCCTTCTTCATCCTCCACCAATAAGGTGGTATCTTTGATGTAGACCAGTCGCCCCTCGGGATACACGATAATACGCATGCTCGACAACAATGGTGGATCCGGTAGAGGTTCGACTTTTGTGTAACGCTTGATCATGATTTCTTCAAAGTAGGAAATATCTAGCTTTATATCGGGATTGAAGTACATGAAGGAGAACCAACCATCGGTCTGGACCCGCATGTGGAATCTAGCGGCTCCTATAGGATCGCTCTCAACGCTGTGCTCGCGATGGATGAAGCCGTCTTTCCGCACGAGGCGATAGTGGACAAAGCTATGGTGATACACGTTGGATTTTGAATGGAAGTCCAGAGGGATGGCGCAGAGCGTCGGGTAAGCCCCGAAACCCACATCCACCAAGTGCTTGCTCGCTTTGCTCGTCAGGTCGTGCACTATTATGACGGGATGCTCGTTGCCGGGCCCGATGATAAAGCTGGTCAGAGATACGTCGAAGCCAAGCACGCGTAGAACATGCAAGCAGAAGATATTAAGATGATAGCACAGTCCTCCAATCTTGGCCAAATTGTCCTTCTTAATTTTAGCCAATGATGGCACGTGTCTCTTCAGAGGGGGAGTGGCGATGTTGCTCACGGTCTGATACGGAATATGATGGTGCCACGCCCTTATCACGTCATTTAAGAACGCTTCCCGATCTCTGTCGAGTTTGATCGCAGGTGACGCCACACAAAGCACATCGCTCAAGAAAGACAATGCTTCTTGTCGGGTAATGATGTGACTGCTCTCCATATCTTTGTCGTTTATTATCGCGTTTGATATCTCCATCGAAGAGCCAAAAAAATACTATCACTTACGACTATAGTAGAATATTTATATATATATATATAGTCAATAGAAACAGAAAAGCAAGATCCGTTTTTCATCCACATTTTATGGAGATGTGAATTGTAGCGTACTGTCAGTTCTCAGTTTTCGCCTACTATAAGGCTCAAACGGTCTCCATTTCGAAACGGACTCACGTGTTTTCAGTCCTCTAACGTTATAAATCATATCTGATTGTTACGGTACGCGTCTGTAAAAACGTATTTCGGCTTACACAAAACACACACACAGTCACACACGCACACCCACATCTAGTTCAGCTATACACAATGATCAGAAAGAGAGAATTCCGCGCCTCCATTGACCTCACTTTGACTTTGGTAACAAACAACGGTGCCAGAACAATATAAAAATAACCTCTAGACCGTAATTTATGATAAATTGAATTGGCACTCACCCCCCCCCCCCCCCCGCCCGCGGTCTAATTTGTGAAAAGGATAAGAACCATTAAACTTGTGATGTACAATAAACGAGTTCTTATATAAGTACAATACGTGGTCTTTATGTCGGCCTATCGGTTTCTTTAGTATAGGTTTCAATGAGAAACCATAAGCAAGTATTTTTTGTGTTTTTTCCAGATGAATAAGCGTTGTCACGCACCGTGGTTCATGATATCGAAATTAATTGTGTTCCCTAGATTATAACGGTGAAGCTCGAAAGGGCAATAAAGAAAAGGATAATACTCAAATTTCGCAATAGAAATTGCATGAGCAGTCAACCTATTTATTCCACATTTTACCCCTCTCTCTCTCCTTTTCAATGTCTTTCTCTCCCACACTCCCTGACCCTGTCTCTCTATCTCTCTCTCGCTTTCTCTTTGTTGCTGTTGTTGGTTTGAGTTCTTTTTAGCGTTTGCGTTGTTTTAAAAATGGTAAAATGATGTAAAATATAGAAGTAAAATTAAAATAAAGAACGAAAACGCATATTAATTGATAAGAATGAGTTTTCTGCCATTACATTCCTTTCCAGCATTCTATAGAACAAAAGACTGGTGTATATTGTTTGGATAGATGATTATTTGGCTAACCATGTATGCAGATGGATGTTAATTATGTGTATTCTCAGAAGCAGATCCGAGTTGAGTTAACACAAACAAGAGCCATGCATTTGACATTAAATAAATATCATGACATTCGGTTTTGTTCCAAACTTCATGGAAGTGTGGGCCTTTTGGCCTACTACGCGGGCCCGTGAACAAGCGAATGGAAACGGACCCGTATACTTTTCGCGAATAATAATAGGGACCACACTTCCGTCAAAACCCTCCGTTACTTTGTCCAATACTTCAACCCCCCCCCCAATTCTCTCTCTCTATCCCTCTCTCTCTCTCTCTCCTTTTATTTCTATATTGGTTTTGGTGTAGAACTTTGGTTGAGGCTTTCCCATTCTTGTAACCCCCACCCCAGACGATTTTCAAGTAAATTTGTAAGAGTTTAAGTGTCCCAACCACCAAACCTCAGTTTGATAGTCGAATATTGGAAGGAAATAGTATTCGCATTATTTGAATAGCTCGCAACAGGTCGCAAAATAGATTTTACTAGGTCAGTAGCACGGTCATAGACTCGATGCAATGCTATCAATTTAAAAATACCTGCACAGAACATTTTAAAATATATATGAAACCTATCCTGGGCTTGCATTCAAACCATTTGTAAACTATCGTCTTTAAAATGACTGAGAGCGAGTCCTTATTTAAGCAAACTAAGGGTACCATTAGTTTACGCGTTAAAATGTTCTTTGAGCGAGCGCGGACACCATACAGTGTTTCTTGCTCCCCCCCCCCCTACTCAGTGTTATTTAGGGTACGCATAATGCGTGTTCCCTCCTTTTGAAAACACCCCCTAAGTCCGGCGTGTAAAGTCTTGTTTGTGTATGTACTAGCAGGACTTTGGTGCGTGAAAAGTACCCCTTTACCGGACATTTAGGTAACACGTACGCATGCGGTCATTCCGACCCCGGAGTGGCGGGGGGGGGGGGGGGGGGGTTTCTTGTCTGCGATTCCCAACTGATCGAAAATTTCAGACAGTTTCTCAGATTTTCCGTGATGTTTTAAAGGCACACTGTCCTACTTGTAGCTACTTGCTCCCTCTATATAGAAAACTTCCCCAATCGGTGCCTTTTGGTCCCCCATGATCCTCTTTTTCTTATGTTAAATGAGAGCTGAGTTAATGAGATAGCCACCTGTCACACTGACCTCGCTGGCTCGATGGGTGGTCTAATCCCTTCTGGCTGAAGTAGTAAAGTCTACCTTTAACCAATCTTTACTCGATAAAAGGAAAATGTAAGGATTCTTGGTAGATGAATTCGGCATATAAAAGGGATACCGACTGCTTTAATACTCGAGGGCCCAGGCGCGCCTCGGTCGGATGAAAATTTCCATTGAGCGTATAAAAACAGCCAGTCCTCTCGTAACAGCCGATATCTCTATATTATTCATTGCTTTGTGAACGCGACATAATTATGCGCGTGTCACAGGTAATTCCTTGTTCACCTGCACCCAGTTCGGGGTTTATTTAATACAGGATATTTTAGATAAAGAAACAAGAAGAAAAAAAAATAAGGATATCTCCAGACAATAGTTTGAGTGACATATCCGACAAAAATTTATGAAAACCTAACCTTAAAGGTAGATTAAGCTAAAAAGGATCACTCATCCAAACAATAAGTATAATACATAAAAGACGTGTAACAATAATTATACAATAATAAGCAAATAACTACCGTTAGTGAAGATGATTATTTGCTTTGTATTCCACATCGGAAACATTTCACTTCTTACGTCATTTTAGAGCAACAAGTCATCCATTAACATCTAGCAAACGGTGTACGAAACTGGTGTGACCATAGTCCGCGCGTGACCAAAGTTCGCGTACTAACATCACGCATTGTTTTACATTTAACAAAAGCTCATTTTGAGTTAACCAGATTTGAATAATAATAATAATAATAATAGCTCACATTTATAATGCGCCTAATACTACGTTTCTAGGCGCGGAACATATTATTACCCCGGTCATCGGATTCGGGCTTACCCGCACACAAGGTATGCACATTCTCCACTCCCTGGGGAGCATTCCAGCCAGTCGCCATTTTACAAGCGCCACTTGCTAATCAAACCACATTAGCTTTCGCATCCTACCGGGTACCCATTTTAACACCTGGGTGGAGAGTGGCAAATGTAGATCAATGTCTTGCCAAAGGACATTAGTGCCGCGGCGGGACTTGAACCGTGGACCTTGTGATCCACAGTCCGGTGACATATCCATTCGACCACGACAATAGAGGCTAAATCCTCATTAATCATGTCATGCATTTGTTGGGGTCTTTTGATGAAACATACAAACAAGTATCGTCAGCATGAAGTGATATTTTACAAGGTTTTATTGCTTTAGGAAGATCGCTCATGTCAAGTATAAAAAAAAAATGGCCCAAGAATACTCCCCTGTGCGATTCCACAATGAACAGTAATGATTCACAAGATTCATTGCCATTTATAACTTCTTCCTTATAAGAAAGGGAGAGAGAGAGAGAGAGACAGACAGACAGACAGATGGGGGGGGGTGAAGTATGGGACAAAGTAAGGGAGGTCTTTGACGGAAGTGTGGTCCCTATTATATTCGCGAAAAGTATATGGGACCGTTTCCATTCGCTTGTTCACGGGCCCGCGTAGTAGTCCTTAAAGCTTAATATCTGCCATAGTTTACAGGAGGGATTAGACCGCCCTACGAGGTCACTGGACAGGTGGTTATCTCATCAACTCAGCTCTCAGTTAACATAAGAAAAAGAGGATCATGGGGGACCAATGGTCACCGATTAGGCATTGTTTGTTATATAGAGGGCGCAAGTAGCTACAAGTAGTGCAATGGGCCTTTAAGGCCCACACTTCCATGAAGTTTGAAACAAAACCGAATGTCATGATATTTATTTAATGTCAAATGCATGGCTCTTGTTTGTGTTAACTCAACTCGGATCTGCTTCTGTGAATACACATAATTGACATCCATCTGCATACATGGTTAACCAAATAATCATCTATCCAAACAATATACACCAGTCTTTTGTTCTATAGAATGCTGGAAAGGAATGTAATGGCAGAAAACTCATTCTTATCAATTAATATGCGTTTTCGTTCTTTGTTTTAATTTTACTTTTATATTTTATATCATTTTACCATTTGTTAAAAAACGCAAACGCAAAAAAAGAACCCAAACCAACAACAGCAACAAAGAAAAAGCGAGAGAGAGATAGAGAGACAGGGTCAGGGAGTGTGGGAGAGAAAGACATTGAAAAGGAGAGAGAGAGAGAGAGAGAGAGAAAGGGAGCGGTAGAATTTGGAATAAATAGGTTGACTGCTTATGCAAGTGCTATTGCGAAATTTGAGACCTGAGTGTTATCCTTTTCTTTATTGTCCTTTCAAGCTTCACCGTTATAATCTATAGGGAACACAATCAATTTCGATATTATGAACCACGGTGCGTGACAACGCTTATCCATCTGGAAAAAAAACACAAACAATGTTTGCTTATGGTTTCTCACTTTGGTTTGTGTAGGCCGAAATAGGATTTTACAGTCATGTAGCAATCAGATATGATTTATAATGTCTGAGGACTTAGCATTCTAACATACATGAGTCAGTGTCGAACGGGGGACCGCTTGAGCCTTAAAGTAGGCGAACCCGGGAGGCGAACACTGAGAACTGACCGTACCGCTACAATTCGCATCTCCATAATGTTGATGATACGTCATGTACATGGATTATACTCATAATATATTATTCAATCAGTTTTTATTTTTACGTAGAGATTGCGATGAGGTTTCTTCCGAAAAAAACAATAAAACGGATCTTGCTTTGCTGTTTCTATTGACTATATATATATTACTATAGTCGTAAGTGATAGTATTTTTGGGGGCTCTTCGATTGACGGAGATATCAAACGCGATACTAAACGACGAAGATATGGAGAGCAGTGACATCATTACCCGACAAGAAGCATTGTCTTTCTTGTGCGATGTGCTATGTGTGGCGTCACCTGCGATCAAACTCGACAGAGATCGGGAAGCGTTCTTAAATGACGTGATAAGGGCGTGGCACCATCATATTCCGTTTCAGACCGTTCGCAACATCGCCACGCCCGCTCTAAGGAGACATGTGCCATCATTGGCTGAAATTAAGAAGGACAATTTGGCCAAGATTGGAGGACTGTGCTATCATCTTAATATCTTCTGCTTGCATGTTCTACGCGTGCTTGGCTTCGACGTATCTCTGACCAGCTTCACCATCGAACCCGGCAACGAGCATCCCGTCATAATAGTGCACAACCTGACGAGCAAAGCGAGCAAGCACTTGATGGATGTGGGTTTCGGGGCTTACCCGACGCTCTGCGCCATCCCTCTGGACTTCCATTCAAAATCCAACGTGTATCACCATAGCTTTCTCCGCTATCGCCTCGCACGGAAAGATGGCTTCATCCATCGCGAGCACAGCGTTGAGAGCGATCCTATAGGAGCCGCTAGATTCCCCATACAGGTCAAGACAGAGGGTTGGTTCTCCTACATGTACTGCAATCCCGATATAAAAGTAGATATTTCCTTCTTCGAAGAAACCATGATCAAGCGTTACACAAAAGTCGAACCTCAACCGGCTCCGCAATTGTTGTCGAGCATGCGCATTAACGTGTTTCCAGAGGGTCGACTGGTCTGCATCAAAGATACCACCTTATTGGTGGAGGATGAAGAAGGGTGTGTCCAAAAGAGTTATTTCCGATCACGCGACGAGATACTTTCGGCCTTCGCTCGTTTCTTTCCGAAGTTTCCCAAAGGTGTAGTCGAAGCAGCGATGGACGATGAAAACGTGTATCTAGATTTTTGCAAAGGGTTGTAATACACACAATTTCACTCAGTTGGATAAAGGTATGTCTTTTAAAGAGATACCATTGTTGGTTCTCATCTAGATTGTAACCCATTAGACCTGAAAATGCATTTGATATGGTTTGTCATGATATATTGATTTAAAAACTGAAATATTATGGATTTGATAATGAATGCATTTGCTGGGTTAAAGGTTATTTTCAATTTAGAACTCAGACAAGTTATAAATGGTAATGGATCTTGTGGATCATTACTGTTCATTGTGGAATCGCACATGGGAGTATTCTTGGGCCATTGTTTTTTTTATACTTGACATTAACGATCTTCCTAAAGCAATAAAACGTTGTAAAATATCACTTTGTGCTGACGATACTTGCTTGTATGTTTCATCAAAAGACCCCAAACAAATGCATGACATGATAATGAGGATTTAGCCTCTATTCCAAACTGGTTAACTCAAATGTTAAATGTTAACAAAATGCGAGCTGATACTAAAAGGCTCTTAGCGTTAGACCAAATTATTTTACAATGTTAATGCAAGGACTAATAGCCATGTACCGGAAAGAGTAGATACATGCAATCATTTGGGTGTTATTATTTGACAAGGAATTTTCTTGGAGACCACATATTGACATTAAATAGTCTTATGACATTTCTTTATGCTAAGGAGAATTAGACCATAGACGTAACCACCGCTACTCATTTATACAAAACAATGATTCACCCTCACTTCGATTATTGTAACACTGTGTGGATGAAACTGGATTCCATGCCTCTCAAAAGGCTCCAAATACTTCAAAACAGAGCACTAAGAATGATTTTACAAGAGGATTCTCGGTCTAGTAGAAGTTTTTTTAAATACCGTCTCTATAGATTGTTTGAATGTAAAATAAAGAAATACCTTGCTATTTTGATGTTTAAATTATTAAATGAATTGTTCCCTATTGTATTAAGATCCAAAATTGAAGTTAAACAAACGCACCACTCTCTCAGAAATATCAAACGGATTATTCTCCATGCCAACCTCACACTATAGCTTTTTGAGAAAAAAAAAGCACAATATACACTGCCAGTAATTATTTAATACCCTCCCTCAAACTGTAAGAACGCGAACCGAACTACCGGCTTTTATCAAATACATCCAACATATCTTTCCAATAAGTTTTTGTTTAAAGTTACCGAGATTTTATTATGACAATTTTTTTCTCGTAAATACTGTTTGTCTGATTTTTGTATTTTCCCTATTATTTATCTCTACTACAATTTGTTTGCTTCGTAATAATAATTTGTGTATAACTTGTATTTAGCTTTTGTAATGTGTATTTATCCTTTGTAAATAATTTGTAATCAATATGTTATTTTTGTAATGTTGTCTTTTCTTTTGTATACGGACTTGTAATTCATGTTACATCGTGATTCAGAAATTCCTCCTATTTACCATTTGTCGAAATTGTTAATGTCCCAATTCAGCCTGTCAAAAGTGCACGTAACCTCGTTGTCATCCTTGAAAATGATCTTAGGATGGACTCGATTATATAACAAATATTTGTCGCTCAGCTTCATATGCCTTGTACAAGATAGGTCGTATTAGAAATGTTCTTGATCAAAAAATCCACCGAAACGCTTATACACGCATTTATCGCATGCCGTTTTGATCAATGCAATAGCCTTCTTTATGGCCTTTCGGACTCACACATTGCTAAACTCCAGAGAATCCAAAACTCTGCTGCCAGGCTTGTAATTTAACACGCACACTTTCTTATGAACACATCACAGCATTATGTACAAACTCTTGGTTTTAAGTTATAATGTATTCATCGGAAATTGGCACCAATTTATCTGCGATAACTAATACAGGAGTTCAAACCCTCACGCAATGTACGGTCATCTTCACAATTAAACCTCGTGTCTACTTCGTAACCTCTAAAAAAATAATAGTCGAAATAACTCAATAAAATTGAGGAAAAGAATTGCCATATTTTTATTAAGTAAATATTACCTACGGCATCTTAAGTAGAATTTACTTATTTTGCTGAATAAATTTTTACTCAGTTAAATCGAGTTACATTAACGTAAATAATTTAAGTATTGTAATCATTTTAGATAATTAAAAAAAAAAGCTATAATAGGATTACATATTGCACGATTTGGTACCCATTTAATCTAACAAGTAACATCCACTAATCATTCACTACTTCTATTTAAGATTAATCACTAATCACTAACACTACTTCTATTTAAGATTTAACCGTATATATACCACCATCACAAACTATTACATACGCTTCAATTCGACACATATTGAAAGGCTCCAAATTTTATATATACTTGATCGTAGCATCTTAAAAGGAAATTGGTTGACAATTTCCTGAAATATCAAGTTTTGATTTGTTTTGAACTGGGTAACAATTAAAAATCGTCTTGTCTTTGCTTAGCCATGTTAAATGAATTAGTAAATGTTTTAAAGTCCTTAAATTTTCATTCAACCACAAAAAAGAATTGTTTTATTTTTAAAAGAGTTTAATTTGGTCTTAATGAATATTCATAAATTATGTAAATATTTCTATTACGCACTGCATCGGTCCTTACTTTAAAAAGATAAGAATAATCAACATAAATTGTTTGAGTAATACGTATAATTTCTGATTTTGAGTTAAAATTACTAAATTAATACAAGCTGAAATTACTTAAAGTTCTTATGTATTTGATTTTACTTAAATATTCCACGTATGTTCTACTAAATTGAAAGTTTGAGCTAGCACGACTATTTAGTGCGTAAGTGGCAAAACTAATGTTTACAAGTAAATTCTACATGGAAAAAATACGTAAAAATTACCAATGAACAAATTTTTTTTTACAGTGTAGTCAACTCTTTCTTATGGTCATCGCTCTTTTTGCAAAGCTTCTGCTGAACTTTGGAACAAACTACCTTTACATGTAAAAAAAAACCTGTCAGACTGTCTACAATTCAAAACTTGTCTTATTAAGACACATTTATTCAAAATGCTTTCGATGATTAACCTATATACTCTGTTCACAGTGATGTATATTTGATATATGTATTGTAATTTGTAAGTTTATTTGTAATTTTTTGTTTAATATATAATCTTTTGCCAATGTATTTTTTTGTATAGCGCTAAGAGACTTCGGTGGAAAGCGGTTTTTAAGACCGGTTTTATTATTATATTTTGTATTATTGCTGAAAAAACAGCCTTGCGGTTGAAAGCACTTTTTTTAAATCACCGTATTGAAATAAACAAACAAATCCAATAGACCTTAAAAACTGCAAATTCGTTCTGTAACGACTTTATATACACACTATTGGTTCACCCCTTACACAGGGGGTTGTGTTAAGTTGTGTAAAGAAAAATTACACTGCAAATTCGTTGTGTAAAGTTGTGTATTTTTTTAAACACAAATTAACACACCCCCTGTGTAAGGAGTGACCGGAGGAGTGAACTACCCAATGTTGTGTAAATCGTTACACGGCGAAGTTGCAGTGTAGAGGTCATCGGTCACGGAGTGCACGGGCGTACAATAGAGGGCGCAATAGTCTTTATGTAGGTACTCTAGAGAGCAGTAAACAAAGGATACTCACGCTCTTATTCAATTTAATTCAATTCAATATATTTATTTGTCCAATGTCATTCAGCATGGATATTTGGTTTGCTCACATGTAAAATAAAGGCTCAGACAAAGTTTACAGAGAACAGAAATATG
This sequence comes from Strongylocentrotus droebachiensis, assembly GCA_035222895.1. NCBI lineage: Eukaryota > Metazoa > Echinodermata > Echinoidea > Camarodonta > Strongylocentrotidae > Strongylocentrotus > Strongylocentrotus droebachiensis. Next base: position 623,376 of record JAVYIG010000001.1, read on the forward strand.
GTACAAAGCAGGGATACACTTTGGAGTGATGACAAAATAATAGTCATACATAATAACGATTCTCGTTTGGTTATGGCTTCTTTAGTTTCCTTAAGTTACGTAATTTAACTGTCTTCATGCATATTTAGAAATAAAAACTATTTACCACTTTACACATAAAATATGGAGCCTTTAAATTGAAGTGAAGTATATCGGAATAATTCGGATAAATCGAAAATATAAATACTGAACTGCACACTGTAGGAACCTACTGCGATCCGATATTCGAAGAAATGGCAATTGCACTAAATTCTAAAGAAGCAGAAACTTCATGATTTAGGTTCTATATAATGATAGGAATGAATAAGAACCTGAATTTTCTGCATCTAACTCTTCTAGCCAGAATGAAATCCGAATCGGCTTCAAATCGTAGACAATAGCACTTTTGATCTCAGTGACGTCACAACTATATTCTGAGCCGATTTAGCTTTTCCTCCAATGAAGCATGATATCTCTTGAAATTTCGATTAATATTAATCATATGACTATTCAGATCCTCTGTCATTAAGATTTTATATGTTTACATGTTTATATCAAATAATATTGCAAATTTTACAAAATCAGATCGTAGTCAGATCGTACAATGTACGGTGGGCTTTAAACGGGTAAATTTCCCTCGATTATACAAATACATAAGTTTTGTCAGGTATAGTTATTGAGGATTTACACTGTGAATGCGGTATATGAAACAAATATTGACGGCTTATTGAGGGCCTCAGTATTTTTTTTAAATGTCAAATTCTTATTTATTTGTCGCTATAGAATATGTATCTTTAACTCAATTTTATCAGGCCTCGTAAATTATAGTACATATATTCCGTATGTTTGTATGAATATGGTTCGTTTCATGACGATTTCGTTTGAAAATATAATTTGAATAAAGATGTTTTTAATGCTTTTCGTGAATTTCAACATTGGTATATCTTCTTTACATTGCCTTATCACACATGTTTTCTGAAGTGTCATCAATGTTTTATAATCACAAGTTGAGTGGAGTTATTTTTAAATTTCCAGGGGGTAGAGCCCCCGGAAGCTAAGGGGTTTTAGGCATTAAATTACGGTCAGATGAACATCCAGGGGCCCGCCTTAGGGTCCTTGGTGGAGTTTGAGGGCGGAGCCCGGCAAGCGAAGGGATTTTAGACACTTCATTACGGTCAGATGAACATATTTTGATACCTCATATTTATTATGTGACACTGGCAGGTCACTATCCTTTCTTTCTTTCTTTCTATTTCTCTTTAATATAATTTTTCGAAAAAAGTAAGGGGAGCTCGGGCCCCCATGAGCCCTGCTGTTTCGCGGGCTCTGCCACTTAGGTTCTAAATAACTGTATTTTTTGCCTGACGGTAAATTTGGGAATATGTCATTTCAGCAACATTTGTAAATCTCTGGTATCGAATTAGAAATAAACCACGTTTGAATTTTATTTGGGAGGGGGGGATCCAGCCGGCGGCAGGGGAGGGGGCCAAAGAGGGGGCACAATTCGTGAGATAATATTGAGCGGCGAAACAGCCAGCCGGTGAATAAGCAGGGGGGGGGGGGGGGGGAGGGTAAGAGGCACTTCTTTTTTTGGGGCCAATTTTTTCTGGAAATATTTAGCGTCGACTCAGCCAGCCGGTGAATAAGCGGGGGCGGGGTGAGGAGCAATACTTTTTGTTTGCCCCCATAAAATGTGCAAATCGCGCCGGCCGATAATTCGCTCAGGGGGAGGGGGGATAGTGAGCACTAATTTTTTTGTCCTCGAAAAATTAAAAATCGCACCCCCCCCCCCCCTTGAGCACCAGGGAAGGGGGCCCGTCTCCAAATAAAGGTTACATTAACATGTATTTACCTGTTTTTTCCCAGGGGTTGGGGCCAGGGCCCCCCGTCCACTTTATCCGTCACTGATGGGGGGGGGGGCAACCATCAGGATGCCAGTGATACAAGATTTCGATTTTTGTAACGATATCTTCAGAAATGAGCATCATGCATGTGATAAATAAATTGACGTTTAAATCAACCAATCACCAAACAATCAGCGTTTCATCATAAGATTTCTATGATTGCTTGCGGCAAAATGTTAGTCATTATTTGCCATATTATAATTATGACTTATTTCTTGTTTATTTTGGGGATGAGAGCGGAGTTGTATCGCGGGCGCGGATCCAGGATTTTCCAATAGGGGGGGGGGGGGGGGGGGGGGGGGGGGGGGGCGCGGAAATTTGAAAAATGCGCAGACCGTTTTTTCAACTCAACATACCAATACTGACAAGGTCATATTAGAAGCACCATACCGGTACCTACAAGCAGGCACACTTTTGAAAAGGGGGCAGGCTCACGTCACATCTCTTGTCTGATATTAACATTCCCCGTTTTTAAGTTATACAATTTTTGACATTTTCATCGGGGGGGGGGGGGGGGGTGGGCTGAAGCCTCTTGCCCGAAAAAGTAATTTTCTGGTTTCACAATACAAATTTGAGCATAATATGTATTTTGTGAAAGTGTTATTTATCACCAAAATAGACGAGAAAAGATATAAAAAATTCTTATTCGGGCATCTCGCTGTCCCCCCCCCCCCCCCCATTACGCGCGAAGGGCAGAAGCTTTGATGTTTCATGAAATTATTCGAGAGAGAAGAGGATTCGTTGTACCATTCTCGACTCTTAATCCTTGTCTGAATTCAGTCTCCCCCCTCCCGAGCAAAGTGCAGAAGCTTTGACCTTTCATTAATTATTAGAGAAAGAAGACGATTTGTTGTACCATTCTCGACTCTTATTACTTGACTGAATTCAGTTCCCCTCCCCTCCCGCGCAAAGCGCGGAAGCTTTGACTTTTAATAGTTTAATGAAATTATTAGAGAAAGAAGACGATCCGTTGTTCCATTCTCGACTCTAAATCCTTGTCTGAATTCAGTCTCCCCCCTCCAGAGCAAAGCGCAGAAGCTTTGACCTTTCATTAATTATTAGAGAAAGAAGACGATTTGTTGTACCATTCTCGACTCTTATTACTTGACTGAATTCAGTTCCCCCCCCCCCCTCCCGCGCAAAGCGCGGAAGCTTTGACTTTTCATAGTTTAATGAAATTATTAGAGAAAGAAGACGATCCGTTGTTCCATTCTCGACTCTAAATCCTTGTCTGAATTCAGTCTCCCCCCTCCAGAGCGAAGCGCGGATGCTCTGACATTTCATTAAATTATTAGAGAAAGAAGACGATTCGTTGTACCGTTCTCGACTTGTCAGAATTTTCAAAAATGTTTCTTTGTCTGCTCCTTTTTTTTCCTATGCTCTCTTACTGCCCCTACCGCCCCTGGCTATGCGCCTGCTTTAAAGGGAAAATGAAACAATCATGATTGTAATAGCACACAATTAGGTTAGTATAAATGAGAAAAAAAGAAAGATCTATTACACCAACCATGGATAAATCATATCATAGTTCTGTGTTATTGGGCGAGGGGGTGTAGCGACTAAGCGATATTTTGCAATGTTGAATGCTGAAACTATGCATTCTAGAAAATCCCTGAGCCCAATATGTACATTGTTTCCGCTATATTTCTTTCTAGCTATATTTCTAAGGTTCCTGGGGGACGGGTCCCCCTATCGGGCCAAGGATCGCCGCCCCTGTTCATGATTACTACCAACATGAGTTCACATACAAGCACAAGCGAGTTGGTATGAGCTGAAGCCAAAAAAAGGGCAAAATAAGAGTTGTGAAGCGGCCCCTTTAGCGTTAATTTAAATTTGACTGTTGAGTATATAGCTTCTATTTAAAAGACATCCAAAATATTGTGCCCTTTCTCACTAAAGAGTGATGACCTTTGTAGCGCAGGTGCTGTTTTTTAACGTTTAACTTTGACTCCGCGGCTCGATATATTATGCGGCCGGCCCCCCTCTATTCAATAATGTTTCTCAAGCCTTCTGGAATGACCCCACAAATCTCCCGATTACAGTTTTTCCCTTATCGTTACTGGCACTTAGCGCCATTTCCTTGTCTTTCCCCCTTTCTCACCCGACTTTTCTCTCCCCCCCCCCCCCCCACACTGTGTTATCTAGGGTACGCGCATGCATGTTCCCTCTCTCTCCGGTGTGTAAAGTCAGTACGGGCCGAATTTTAGTGTATTACGGGCCGGACTTTGTTGCGTGAAAAGCATTCTTTACCGGAGATTTGGGGAACACAAATTCGGTCCCTCCGACCCCGAAGCGGGAGGGAGGGTTGGGCTTTCTTCTTTTTCTTTCTCCTTTTCTCTCTCTCTCTCTCTCTCTCTCTCTGTTTCATTCTCTTCTCCTTTCTTTTCTCTTCTCCCGACTTTTCTCTTCTCCTTTCTTTTTTCTTCTCCTTATTTTTCTCTTCTCCTTTCTTTTTTCTCTTCTTTTCTTCCTCGTTTTTTTCCTTCCCTTTTTTTTTGCGCCGCCATGGGGGGGGGGGGGGGACCGCGTCCGTTTCGGTCTCCTTGATCCGCCACTGCTAGCTAGCAATTCCTAGACATCACCTCCGAGGCCTGCTCAAAGTAGAATCCGTCCTCTGTGGCGAACAGAACTTATCCGTAGAGCTCGATAGTCTATTGTGTAGGTACGCATGTCGAGCTGGACGAAAGACGAACTACGCTGGGTTGGGCTGATGGCCATAGAATTCAAATCTCATTTCATAATTACATTTTAAAATGAAGGATAACTAATTTATTATGATGCATTTCTGTTATTTCTTTTAGAATATTTTTAACACAAGTCTTTGTCATGTTTCTTTGTCTGCTCCTTTTTCTTCCTACGTCCTCTTATAGTCTTACTTTTTTCTCTTCTCTCTCTTTTGGGCCGGTGTGACCGCGCCGTTTTTTCCTACCAGTTTCGTTTGTCCGTCGGACATAATATGCGGGTTTTCTGCTCGCACGGATCGTCCGTGACTCGCACGGATCGTCCGAGGGACGATCCGTGCGGTTTGCTATCCGCACATTTTGTCCCCCCATTGTTTTACGTGTTATTTGATAAAAGGAAGCAACTCTGCAAATCAATGTATTTAGACTTATTGTAAAACATGTGGTTGACATTTTTTCTAGAAATTACATAATAATAACTCTACAATTTTTTAAAGGAAATGGGCCAGTCCTTTTGAAAGTAGAAGTGAATATTTTCTTTAAAACCTTTATTTTATGAAGGCATACTCGTGATATCGGCCCCACAACTGTTGTAATCGATTATACTTTTGTACGTGGCTTCGTACATCAACCAACTCACTACTAGTATATACTCGTGATACAGGCCCCGCTCCAAGTATTTGGGGCGTTTCGAGGTTTAATGAAGGAGTTAAATGGGAAATAAAAGTGATTAAAAATGGGGATGAAAGTGAGTGGGGGAGGCTAAAGTATTTAAGGTAAGGTAGAGCGTAGCACAAATTGGCGGATGCTCAAGGGGTAGGGGCATTTAATTACGGTCAGATGAGCATATTTTAATACCTTATTCATGACACTGGCAGGTCACTAATTGGCGTATGGTCCAAGGGGCGGAGTCCCCGGAAGCGCAGGGGTTTTAGGCATTAAAATTAAGGTCAGATTCGCATCCAGGGGCCAGGCTTAGGTCCCAAAGTGGGGTTCAGGGGGCAGAGCCCCCGGAAGCTCAGGGGTATGGGCATTTAATTACGGTCACATGAGCATACTTTCTTTTCTATTTCTTTCTATTTAATTCTCTTAATATACTTTTTCAAAAGTGCGGGGGGGGGGGGCTTGAGCCCCCAAGCCCGCCGTAGTTGGCCTCTAAATAGTAAATAGGCACATTTCTTGCCTGACTGTAAATTTTGATATTCGTCATTCTCCCACAAACGCATAAAAAGTATAATTTACTAAACAGTGTGGAAAAATCCCGGAAAATTAGGCCGTTTCAGCAGCATTTGTAAATCACTGCTTTCAAATTAGAACAAAGAAATCACTTTTAATTTTTTTTTTGTTCGGGGGGGGGGGGGGTAGCAACTGGCTGATTACGTAGACCTATGGTGTCGAGGGGCTCTTTCTTTATTTTTGTTCGGTAATAAATAAGGTTAGTTTATGTGGGTGTCACTCAGGCGCGGACATACGGGGGGCGACGGACCCCCCCCCCCCTCTTTGAAAAAAAAAGAAAGGAAAGGAAAGAAAAAAAAAAGGAAAGGAAAAAGGAAAGAAAGTAGGGCTAAAAACACGAGTTAGAAGTGGACCAATCAAGGCGCTCACTTATCCGTATCAGGGGAAAAATACACGGGGGCTCGGGGTGAATCAGCCCCCGAAATGCCAAAAAGAGCCCCCGAAAGTCATAAAAGTAGCCCCCGAAATTTGTTAAGTATTTTTTTTTCCTTGATCCGTATATAGGACAAGGCCCTGGGGCAGCTAGCCATACTCCGATATTTGGGTCGTTTTCCGATCAGAACTAGCCCTAACTATCATTCCAGGATTTTGTTTCAGAACCTGAGACAAAGTCACCCAATCCCTTTAAGTTTCAAAAAGTAGACTTCATTGACCTGTACATAGGCTTAGGAACCGGGGGGGGGGGGTGCTTAGGGGGCACAGCCCCCCCCCCCAATATATATATATATATATATATATATATTGGGGGGCTCAGATATCATTGAGCCCCCCGGCCGGGCTCGGTTATCATGACTGGACTTGAAAAATATTGCCCGAAACTTTGTTTCCAGGAACACAAGAAGACAAAACTTCTTTGGCACATTTGTCTGAGGCTGCATGTGCACCTCAAAAGAAGAAAAGTCTGAAATTTTTCGCCGCGATGACATAGACGAGGAACAAAGAATTTATTTCCAGGTGCAAATTAAAGACAAAGGAGGATCTCAGAATTATATTTTTTGGGTGGTGCCACATTTCAGTTTTTAAATATGTCCGATTATAGGCATTACAATAAAAGGTTTTTTTTTCTTTACGTTCCTGGGGTATTATTTTTTCCAATGGTGTTAAATGTGTGTTATTTTAACACCTAGTACTTTGTCTTTCTTAATAAAAATAAACTGAATATCTTACAATTCAACGATTTCTTCAAGTAGGCCTACTTTTATTAATTTCTTCAACTGCTTAACATTAAGGCTACAAATGCTTTGTTATTGTAGAGCTGTAGTGTAAACAGGCTACTTAGTAATTCACATTTATAGATTGGTGCACATCATTAGGCTTGATCATCCTCTCCTATCTGTTTGTTGTCATTCCTCTGTTAGTCATCCTTTATTTGCTACCTATGATATTTGAATATTCATTATTTCCTTTTATTATATAAATGAACATGTAAATACCTATATATGCAAAATAAACCCTGGAGGTTTAAAGTTGTAAAGCCCAGGGCAGTTCAACACACGCAATCATGAAATAAGGGTGTCTTTATCAAAGTGTCTCTGTAAGTTTAGAACCACGCCCTTTGCCTACCCGCTCAGGCCACCCTACATTCAGGGGCGTCCCTAAAGGAGGGGGGGGGGGGGTGTGAGGTTGAAGCCGGTGGGATTTTTTTTTATGTCGGTCGGCCAGCAATTTTTCCCCTTTCGAACTGTGACTTTTTATCGGACAAAGAAACAGACAAGGATTAAGAGTCGAGAACGGTACAACAAATCGTCTTCTTTTCATAATAATTTAATGAAACGTCTAAGCTACCGCGCTTTGCGTGGGACGGGGAAGCTGAATTCAGACAAGGATTAAGAGTCGAGAACGGTACAACAAATCGTCTTCTTTTCATAATAATTTAATGAAACGTCTAAGCTACCGCGCTTCGCGCGGGAGGCCTTTCACCCACCCCCTACCCCACCTAGGGAGCGCTTTGCGTGCTCTTTAAGTGGTTCGCTTGCTCAATACCGCCCCTCCCTTAAATAAGATCCTACCTACGCGCCTGCATTAAAATATATAGCTATGATGCTTACTAAGTTGACGAAATAATTTGTATATTTATGTCGTCGACGAAAATGACCATTTGCGCATAACAATAAGCCTTTGGCCTCGGGTTTATAGGGTTACATTTGTAGATATTGGGACATTTAATTTTGTCGGTAATTGGTGGCTTGTTTTGTCGGTAAGCGTTGGCCTCTATACCCCCCCCCCCCCCAACTGAAAAAGGTCTAGCGACGCTCCTGACGACACATCAGGCCTATACTTGCGTTTTGTGAGAGGCTCAAGTATCCGGGCCAGCTATTTATAGTTGAGTAATTTTTGAAGAAAAACAAAACGAGTACTCGCTCTCCAATCGTATTGGTTATTTGGGAATTTCGAATGTCATCAAATATGTTTTTTTCCTTTTAACACAATGATTGTTTTGGGACTCAATTCAGGCCTGACTAAGTATAATTTTTTTCGTAAGGCAACAGACAAGTAATTTAGTCATATACCTGGTTAACATTTGAAGATTTCCTGCACTAATGCCTGGCCGTGCGTAGCCTCTTGTCGATGCCCTCGCGCTGTTGGAGTCTCTAAATTCTGACGAGCGAAGCGAGTCAGAGAAACCGAGGCGCTTGCGCTGACAAGTGATCTGAATTATTATATTCATGAGACCCGATTTTCTACTGAATTATCTTATGCATGTCTAGACCACAGCGATTGTGTGTGTGTACGTGTGTGTTCGGGATTGCCCAACTAGGCTAGTCTGCAAGCACAGACCCTAATTTGACACTTTATCAAAAAAATCATTGTGCCTTGAGAGAAGCCTAGCCCAGCTTTCTACTGGTACCTACAAGTTGTACCAATATAGGTCAGGAGCAGCTATAGTACGTGGCATATGGTATTCTTCTAGTGCACACTCTCTTTTACGACTGACCAGGGTTTGTGCTTGCAGACTACAACTAGGCGGCCAGTCTCGCTCTCACGGAGGGAATTCGCACAGAGCGGTAGATATTACGTCATAGTAGCTCTCTCTGATTGGATGACTTTCGCCGACTTCTCTAGGGTCGGAATATTCGCCAAACAAAGTAAAACATAAGAAATTCAGATCACTTGTCAAGAGGCCCTCAGCGCAAGCGCCTCGGTTTCTCTGACTCGCTTCGCTCGTCAGAATTTAGAGACTCCAACAGCGCGAGGGCATCGACAAGAGGCTAGGCCGTGCGTAACCCATATTTGAACACTAAGTTGCACCTGAAATTGCAACATGTGCATTATAAGCTCAAAATGCTTTCTTTCATACAAATACACCCAAAAAAAATCCCAAAAGCTTGAATGCATACTATTTCACAAGTTGTAATTAAACAATATGAATGATATTAATGATACACTTACATGTACATGCAAAATGCATGATCATTTTTGCGCTTCTTGCTCCCAGCATGTACGTTTATGCTCCCAGCAAGATAGTTTCCTTCTACATTTAATTTTGTTGCTGTTGTGAGTTTATATTCATATTTTTGTTATCAAACAGCAATAAATAAATGAATATATAAATACATTTGTACAATGATAGTCGTACAATGATGATAGAAGAACCAATGAAAATCGCAACTGATCTTCCTTAATTCCTTTTATTTTCTTCCTCTTTGTTTTCTGTCCCTTTCTCTCCTCTTTCACTTTCACTTCCCTTCTCCTTCTCTCTCTCTCTCTCTCTCTCTCTCTCTCTCTCTTTGCTGAGGGGGGGGGGGGGGGGGTAGGGGTACAAATCGAGACAAATTGCAACTGATCTCCCCTACCTTTCTTCTTCCTCTTTTCCCCCCTTTCCCTTCCCTTACTTCGCTCTCTCTCTCTCTCATTTAAGTTTGCTGAGGGAGGCAGGGGCCTTTCGCCCCTTCCCCCGATCCACACGATGTTGGTGGGATTAATCGCAACACTTACTGATCTCTGCTTCTTTTCACCCTTTTCTTTTCTTCTTCCTCTTTTGTGTTCCATTTTGGCTCTCCTCTTTCCCTTTCCATTCTTTCTCTCTTTTTTTTTTTTGGCGGGGAGGGGATGGGGGTGTTCGGGGAGGGAGGGGGGGGGGGCAGAGGCAAAGGCCTTTCTCCGCGATCCACATCTTGTTTGCAGGAAAATTGCAACTGATATCCCTTCTTTTCTTTTCTTCTGTTGTTTCTTTCTCTTTCCTTTCTTCTCTCTTGTTTTGCGGGGGGGGGGAGGCAACAGCATGGGCGGCAAGGCCCTGTCGGACCCCTTTTTCTTTTCTTCTTCCTTTCCTCTTCTCTCTTCTTTCCCTTTCCCTTCTTTTCCTTCCTTCTCTCTCTCTCTCTTTTTGTTTGCTGAGGGGCCAGGGGAGGGCAGGCGAAGGCCTTTCGCCCCCGATCCACACCGCGTTAGTGGGAAAATCACAATTGATCTCCGTACCTTCCCCTTCTCTTCTTTTCTCTCTCTTTTAAGTTTGCTTTAGAAGGGGGGGGGGGAGACAAGGGCCATTTGCCCCCCCCCCCCCCGATCCCCAACTTGTTTGCGGGAAAACTGCAACTGATATCCCCCTTCTTTTCTTTTCTTCCCTTTATCTCCTCTTTTCCCTTTTTTCTTTCCCTTCTCTTCCTTCTCTCTTTCTTTTTGCTGGGGGGGGGGGGGGGGGCAACAGCCTGGGAGGGAAAGCCCTTTCGCCCCCCCCCCCGATCTTCTTCTTCTTCCTTCTCTCTCTCTCTTTTGCTGAGGGGGGGGGGGGGTGGGGGTGGCGAAGGCCTTTCGCCACCGACCTCCTTTGTTCCCCCTTTTCTTTTCTTCTTCCTCTTCTTCCTTTCCCTTACTCTCCGCTTTACCTTCTCTCTCTCTCTCTCTTCATTTTTTGTTGGCGGTTGGGGGCTCAAGGCCCCCCCCCCCCCTTGATCCGCGCTTGGAAGACCTGTTATGTCATCCCTAGCTAGCTGGTAAAGCTGTATATGGGTTATCCAGTCGTTTCATTCATTAAGTATATTTATACTTGTATTGAATATGTATACGTGTGGACTAGAGTACGGACATTCGGTGCGGCAGGCGGACTATTGGTGCGAGACCTCTTCCGCACAGATTGTCCGTCGGACATTAATTTTGAGGCGCGCACGGAATGTCCGACACGGACATTCTGCGCGGATAAAATCCGCACCGATCGTCCGCTCTCGATCGATCTCTAATAGGCGGACGATCGGTGCGGGTAACATTCTACGCGGTCACACCGGCGTTTATTTTTTGTTTGTTTCGGGGGCTACGCGCCTGTCACAAGTTTAATTGTAACTTAGGCCTATCCTTTTCAGAAATCAGACCCCCCCCCCCCCCTCCCGCCGAGGGGGGGGGGGGGGGGGTTAAGAGCCAATTTAATTTATTCATTCCACTTCTCTCTCAAGAATTACGGTCAAAAGGTTATTTTCAATATCCTGGCAATGTTGTGCCAATTCAATTTATTCACTCCACTTCTCTTTCGTAAATTACGGTCCAAAGGTTATTTTTCAATGTTCTGGCAATATGTTACCAAAAGTGAGGTCTGTGTGTGTGTTTGTGTTAGTCGAATTAGGTTTTTACATACATGTAGCAATCAGATATGATTTATAATGTCTGAGGACTGAGCATCCTAAAATACGTGAGTCAGTGTTGAACCGGGGACCGTTGGAACCATATAGTATTGCCAATTCAATTTATTAATTCCATTTCTCATAAATTAGGGTCAAGAGGCTATTTGTTTTTATTGTTCTGGCAATGTTGTTTGTTACTAAAGTGAGGTCAATGGAGGCGCGGGATTCCCCCTTTCTGCTTCCTGCTCATTGTGTATGAACTGTGTATGAACTGAACTAGATGTGGGAGTGCGTGTGTGACTGTGTATGTGACTGTGTATGAACTGTGTATGAACTGAACTAGATGTGGGAGTGCGTGTGTGACTGTGTGTGTGTTTTGTGTAAGCCGAAATACGTTTTTACAGACGCGTACCGTAACAATTAGATATGATTTATAACGTTAGAGGACTGAAAACACGCGAGTCCGTTTCGAAACGGAGACCGTTGGAGCCTTATAGTAGGCGAACACTGAGAACTTACCGTACCGCTACAATTCACATCTCCATAAAATGTGGATGATACGTCACGGTCATGTACATGGATTATACTCATAATATATTATTCAATCAGTTTTTATTTTTACGTAGAGAATCGCGATGAGGTTTCTTCCGAAAAAACAATAAAACGGATCTTGCTAAGCTGTTTCTATTGACTACAGGTATTAGGATTCCGGGAAATATATTTTACTATAGTCGTAAGTGATGTTATTTTTGTTGGCTCTTCGATGGAGATATCAAACGCAATACTAAACGACGAAGATATGGAGAGCAGTGACATCATTACCCGACAAGAAGCATTGTCTTTCTTGAGCGATGTGCTTTGTGTGGCGTCACCTGCGATCGAACTCGACAGAGATCGGGAAGCGTTCTTAAATGACGTGATAAGGGCGTGGCACCATCATATTCCGTATCAGACCGTGAGCAACATCGCCACGCCCCCTCTGATGAGACACGTGCCGTCATTGGCTGAAATTAAGAAGGACAATTTGGCCAAGATTGGAGGATTGTGCTATCATCTTAATATCTTCTGCTTGCATGTTCTACGCGTGCTTGGCTTCGACGTATCTCTGACCAGCTTTATCATCGGGCCCGGCAACGAGCATCCAGTCATAATAGTGCACGACCTGACGAGCAAAGCGAGCAAGCACTTGGTGGATGTGGGTTTCGGGGCTTACCCGACGCTCTGCGCCATCCCTCTGGACTTCCATTCACAATCCATCGTGTATCACCATAGCTTTGTCCGCTATCGCCTCACGCGGAAAGACGGCTTCATCCATCGCGAGCACAGCGTTGAGAGCGATCCTATAGGAGCCGCTAGATTCCACATGCGGGTCCAGACAGACGGTTGGTACTCCTTCATGTACTTCAATCCCGATATAAAGCTAGATATTTCCTACTTTGAAGAAACCATGATTAAGCGTTACACAAAAGTCGAACCTCTTCCGGATCCACCATTGCTGTCGAGCATGCGCATTCTCGTGTATCCCGAGGGTCGACTGGTCTACATCAAAGATACCACCTTATTGGTGGAGGATGAAGAAGGGTGTGTCCAAAAGAGTTATTTCCGATCACGTGACGAGATACTTTCGGCCTTCACTCGGTTCTTTCCGAAGTTTCCCAAGGATGTAGTCGAAGCAGCGATGAACGATGAAAACGTGTATCTCGATTTTTGCAAAGGGTTGTAATACGCACAGTTTCACTCAGTTGGATAAAGGTATGTCTTTTAAAGAGATAAAATTGTGGGTTCTCATTTGGATTAAACCGATTAGACGTTATAGAATTCATCGGTCATGGAGAACAGACTCATATCTTCGACCATCATGCCTTATATGCTGCGCACTCGAATTATCCACCAACTCAGAAGAACTGCTCATAAGAAAAGTTCATCAAAATGAATTCACACCCGAGTAGTGACTGAACACTCGACTAGAAAGATAACAAATGACCTTGCATATTTACCAGAGCTCAAACTGATTTGTAAATCAAATAGTTTATTCTGCATCCATAGTGCACTGGCTAATAAACAATTACACATTTGGATTATCTCGATAGGTTTATTAGACATTAGTACTTATCGTTCGATTTCTTTATTGTTTACGCTTTCTAAGGTTTTAGGAAAAGATAATAGTCTCGGACTGTTTCCTTTTTAAACGATCATAATATTTGTTATATAATTTTTAATTCGGTTTCAGGGAAAATATTGCACTGTTCATGCTTTATTTTCTTTTGTTGATGAGATGGCACATGCTATTGATAAATCTTCACAAGCGGTGGACACTTTTTTTGACTTCTCCAAGGCCTTCGACACGATCAACCACAATATTTTACTTCATTACCTTTCCCACTATGGTGTACGTGGGAAGGCCTTGGAGTGGTTCCGGAGCTACCTTTCCAATAGAAAACAGTATGTTTCCTTGAATAATGTTATTTCAGAATGTCATGATATTACTATCGGCGTCCCCCGAAGTAGCATATTGGGTCCACTCTTATTTATTATTTGTTATAAATGATTTGTTTTAAATCGTCTGACATAATTATTGTCATTCATACTATTTCATAATATTTTCCGATGATACAAATTTATTTTGTTCTCACACGTGCAGTAATCCACTTACTTTATTCAGAAACTATTATTATTGAACTAATAAAGATGACAAATTATCTTAAAATTGTCAAAAAACTAAATATATGCTATTGAGTAAATCAACAGATTCTTTGCCATCAAATATATTTTTTGATAATAATGTGTCAGAAGACAGTACCTCATATTAAATTTTGGGGAGTAACTGCCGATAAAAAACTTTCATAAAAATATCATATTTATTATATTTGTAAAACCATTTCGCGTAATATTGGGGTAATAAATAGATAGATTAGAAACTTGTCTCCCAATTTCGTCCTTGGTTATGTTATACTCATCTGTAATATTGCCGTACCTGAATAATGGTCGTCTTGCCGTGGAGAATACGCACACATCGTTGTGTCATAAATTTTACATGTTTAAATAAAATGCTTATATCAAATAATATTACAAATTTTTACAAAATCGGATCGTAGTCAGATCGCATAATGTGCGGGTAAATTTCCCTAGATTATTTACAAATAAATAGGTTTTGTCAGGTATAGTTTTGTTCCAGTAATTCTTTTTGAGGATTGACACTGTAAATACGGTATATGAAACAAATATTGACGGCTTATTGAGGGCCTCCTGTCAGTATTTGTTTTTAAAGTAAAATTCCTATTTATTTGTCGCTCTAGAATATGTATCGTTAACTCAATTATATTACATATATTCCGTATGTTTGTTTGAATATGCTTCGTTCCATGATGATATTTGTGTGAAAATATAATTTGAATAAAGAACTCTTTAATCTTCTATTCACTGCCTTATCATACCTGATTTCTGAAGTGTCATCAGTGTTGTATAATCACAAGTTGGGTGAAGTGAATTTCAATTTCAATTCGAAGGTTTGCCATAACCTAGTGTGAGAGAAAATACGCAAAGGGGCTGGGCCACACGGATTAAAAAATCTGACGGGCAAGAAGGCAATGCTATCCCCATTATCGCGAATTTGTCTATATTTTGAAATGAAACGGTTTCAAATGTTACTCAGATGCAGAGATCATTGGCACCACCTCCATCCATTTCCTCCCAGTAAACCCTATCTAATCGCAACAAATCATCATTGTATAATCATAATCATCATCACCAGGTATTCTGAAACATTCCTTACCATAATCGTCATCATCATTACCATCATCATCAGCAGCAGCATCATCAATACCATTATCATAATCATCATCATCATCATCAGCAGCATCATCATCAATAACATTACCATCAGCAGCAGCATCACCATCAGTACCATTACCATCATCATCAGCAGCATCACCATCAATACCATTACCATCATCATCAGCAGCATCACCATCAATACCATTACCATCATCATCAGCAGCATCACCATCAATACCATTATCATCATCATCATCAGCAGCAGCATCACCATCAGTACCATTATCATCATCATCAGCAGCATCACCATCAATACCATTACCATCATCATCAGCAGCATCACCATCAATACCATTACCATCATCATCAGCAGCATCACCATCAATACCATTACCATCATCATCAGCAGCATCACCATCAATACCATTACCATCATCATCAGCAGCATCACCATCAATACCATTACCATCAGCATCACCATCAATACCATTACCATCATCATCAGCAGCATCACCATCAATACCATTACCATCAGCATCACCATCAATACCATTACCATCAGCATCACCATCATCATCATCACCATCATCATCATCATCAGCAGCAGCAGCAGCAGCATCACCATCAATACCATTACCATCATCATCAGCAGCAGCATCACCATCAATACCATTACCATCATCATCACCATCAATACCATTACCATCATCATCAGCAGCAGCATCACCATCAATACCATTACCATCATCATCAGCAGCAGCATCATCAATACCATTATCATCATCATCATCATCATCACCATCATCATCATCAGCAGCAGCAGCAGCATCACCATCAATACCATTACCATCATCATCAGCAGCATCACCATCAATACCATTACCATCATCATCAGCAGCATCATCATCATCAATACCATTACCATCATCATCAGCAGCAGCATCACCATCAATACCATTACCATCATCATCAGCAGCAGCATCACCATCAATACCATTACCATCATCATCAGCAGCAGCATCACCATCAATACCATTACCATCATCATCAGCAGCATCACCATCAATACCATTACCATCATCATCAGCAGCAGCATCACCATCAATACCATTACCATCATCATCAGCAGCAGCATCACCATCAATACCATTATCATCATCATCATAATCATCACCAAGTCCCGGCCCCCCCCCCCCCACTCAGTGTTATTTAGGGTACGCATATGCTTGTTCCCTCTTTTTGAAAGCACCCCCTATCTGAGGACTGCCAACATTTCCGAACCCCCCTTTCGCGGGCTTTTCCCGGGCTTTTCCTGCCTTGGAGACCCCCCTAAATCAGGAAAAATGCTCAATATACCCCCCTAAATTCGGAATAATTTCTCAGGAGTCTAAAGAGATGAGAGAAAAAAACGAAAAAACACCCCCTGTTTAAAGAAATCTCCGGGTGAAAGTCAAATACACCCCTTTTTTTTACAATTCTCGGGCCGGACTTTGTCGCACAAAAAGTACCCCTTTACCGGACATTTTGGCAACACGCATGGGGTCATTTCGACCTCTGAGTGGGGGGGCCGGGCACCAAGTATTCTGAAACATTCCTTACCATAATCGTCATCATCACCATCATCATCATCAGCAGCATCATCATCAGCATCACCATCGTTACCATTATCATCATCATCAGCAGCATCATCAGCAGCAGCACCATAATCATCATCTTCATCATCATCATCATCATCACCATCAATACCATTATCATCATCATCATCATCACAATCAATACCATTATCATCATCACCATCAGCAGCAGCATCATCAATACCATTATCATCATCAGCAGCAGCATCATCATCATCATCATCACCATCATCATCAGCAGCATCACCATCAATACCATTACCATCATCATCAGCAGCATCACCATCAATACCATTACCATCAGCATCACCATCAATACCATTACCATCATCATCAGCAGCATCACCATCAATACCATTACCATCAGCATCACCATCAATACCATTACCATCAGCATCACCATCATCATCATCACCATCATCATCATCATCAGCAGCAGCAGCAGCAGCATCACCATCAATACCATTACCATCGTCATCAGCAGCAGCATCACCATCAATACCATTACCATCATCATCACCATCAATACCATTACCATCATCATCAGCAGCAGCATCACCATCAATACCATTACCATCATCATCAGCAGCAGCATCATCAATACCATTATCATCATCATCATCATCATCACCATCATCATCATCAGCAGCAGCAGCAGCATCACCATCAATACCATTACCATCATCATCAGCAGCATCACCATCAATACCATTACCATCATCATCAGCAGCATCATCATCATCAATACCATTACCATCATCATCAGCAGCAGCATCACCATCAATACCATTACCATCATCATCAGCAGCAGCATCACCATCAATACCATTACCATCATCATCAGCAGCAGCATCACCATCAATACCATTACCATCATCATCAGCAGCATCACCATCAATACCATTACCATCATCATCAGCAGCAGCATCACCATCAATACCATTACCATCATCATCAGCAGCAGCATCACCATCAATACCATTATCATCATCATCATAATCATCACCAAGTCCCGCCCCCCCCCCCACTCAGTGTTATTTAGGGTACGCATATGCTTGTTCCCTCTTTTTGAAAGCACCCCCTATCTGAGGACTGCCAACATTTCCGAACCCCCCTTTCGCGGGCTTTTCCCGGGCTTTTCCTGCCTTGGAGACCCCCCTAAATCAGGAAAAATGCTCAATATACCCCCCTAAATTCGGAATAATTTCTCAGGAGTCTAAAGAGATGAGAGAAAAAAACGAAAAAACACCCCCTGTTTAAAGAAATCTCCGGGTGAAAGTCAAATACACCCCTTTTTTTTACAATTCTCGGGCCGGACTTTGTCGCACAAAAAGTACCCCTTTACCGGACATTTTGGCAACACGCATGGGGTCATTTCGACCTCTGAGTGGGGGGGGGGGCCGGGCACCAAGTATTCTGAAACATTCCTTACCATAATCGTCATCATCACCATCATCATCATCAGCAGCATCATCATCAGCATCACCATCGTTACCATTATCATCATCATCAGCAGCATCATCAGCAGCAGCACCATAATCATCATCTTCATCATCATCATCATCACCATCAATACCATTATCATCATCATCATCATCACAATCAATACCATTATCATCATCACCATCAGCAGCAGCATCATCAATACCATTATCATCATCAGCAGCAGCATCATCATCATCATCATCACCATCATCATCATCAGCAGCATCATCATCAATACCATCATCATCATCATCACCATCACCATCATCACCATCATCCTTTAACCTTAATAAGCACCAACTCATAACTCATTACTGTAAACATGACGAGGGTGCGTGGCCGCAGCCCCCTTTTAAGAAAAGATATGAAAATTAACATTTTTGTGGAGTTAAAAGGGCCGTTGGACACCCCTACCATTCAGAGACGTGTGAAGGCCGCCAAGATTCTGGAAGGAAAAAAAATGTATATCTATTAATGGCATGGGGGGGGGGGGTAGCTTGTACTCCTTATCTCTTCATCATGTTCACCATCCTAAGTAACTATCGACTTTCTCATCTTCAATATTTTCGACCCATCCATAAAATCGTTACAGGCAATATTATTCCCAACCATCACTATCATCTTCATCATCAGCGGAAGCATTGTTACCCTCTCCACCATCATCATAATCCCCGTCGTCATCAGCGACATCATCATTATCCTCTACAACTTCATCAGCGACATCAGCATCATCATCACCATCATCGCAATCATCACCATCATCCCAATCATCACCCTCACTGTCAACTTGACCAGCATTTTGATACAGTCACGATCAGTTAACCAGACCATCAACGCCTACCTGAAGGCAAAATCTAAGCCCCAACTAAAAATAGAGAAACTAAGAAACGCAGGACCTCGATTGCCCCTTTTTGGAGGAAGACCTTTTCTCTGTTTTATTTGAATAATTCATTTCGATAAGAATGACAATCTCTATACCTGCATTATATTCATTCTTCCTCTTTACTTTATTCCTTTTTTTTCATATTAATCATGTTTTCCTCACTAGGTGTCTAACTTGATTTGGGCATCCAAACCTATAAATGGATCAGAATTCTGCTCCGACTAAAAGAGGCTACAAATCTAAAAGAGTTGATGCTATTGTAGTGGCTAAACCAAATTGCAGGACGATCCCTTTCAGTATTATGGAAGTCATTTTGAACAGCCTAGCTTTGCATATTTGCCAGGGCATACAACCAAAATGACTCGAAGCCGAATTCAGAATTTTCTTCCTGCCAAATTTCAATAACTGTGAAAACGAGATGTGTCTAACTGTATATTTAATTTGCATAAATCATGTCATGTTTATACTTCAATTCATTGATCCTGAACAGTTTAGCGAAGATGTTTGCATCTCCTGAAATAAGAAACCAAAATATATTCGCAAAAAAGAATATACATCAATGAACAGAATCTTTTATACATTGAAACATGGAGCATGTATACATCTTGAAGTTCCTCAAAGTAAAGCTATCCATGATATTTGAGAGGAAAGTAATGAGACAAAATTCAGTTCTTTTTGTCCAAATGCAGTTTACGCATGTAGCCCATGAATACATAACAAAGATTCGATGCATGAAGAATTTTGTAGCAATGCTAGCATCAGTGTGTCCTCTGTGCTTTTTTCGTTGCTCACGAGTACACAAAAGTTTTTTTCCTACCGCTCCATTACACACCATATATTCCATATGCCATAATATATATAATACACATTCATATAATATACCCAATATGAAAAAATAGTTTAATACATTAATGTTTCAATGTATCCCATCTATTCATGATTATTTGCAACCTTCTAATGTATGTATAGAGTCCATTACAAAATCTGCACGCTCCTTTACATGTTTACATGTTCATGTAAAGAAATGTTTATCTATCTTGCGTTCTCTCTCTACATAATCCTACCTACATTTCATGTTTCGCATTTAAAAAAAGTTATGTATAATTATAAAATGTACATAAATAATGTTTTGTGTTCGTTAACATTTACCATATATGTGGTTAGGCAATTCACAATAGAAGTTCACCTCCCAAAACCAAACATTACACTAATTTCTCTTTTTACAATATAAATTTCATCTTGATTTAACTAAATCATCATGCTGAAAAAATGTACAAACATAGAATTCATTCAATTTAGACATATAACCAAAACAAGTTACAGAAAGCATTCTATAAAATTGAAAAAAATTATTAAAAAAGGAATAGACACACGAACAAGACCCCAAAAAAAGAGAATTGCCAAGAAGGCATAATATCTTCTCGTCAGAACTTATAAAAAAATGTAGATACATGTATGAAAATTGACATTGGCCAATTCGGGATTTAAGAATTCTGTCTAAATATGGCGTCAATTTTGTTCTAAAAATAACCTCAGTGCTAGCACGTTTTGAAGGTTGGCTATAATTGACTGTAACTAACTATAATTTAAAGATTCAAAGTCTGCTTTACAAGGGTGTCCGGTGGAAATGCATGGTAAAATTAATCACATAAATTTGCCATGCATGATTGCAGTTCGGCAAATATCTAGATCGTTTTGAACACGTTGTCTCCTAAAAGTCCGGACTTTAACACATATCCTTTCAAAACCAGTTAAAACCCTCAAGTTTTCAACAAATAAAATGCTCTGCTATTAAACCTTGCTGTACAATACCAACATGTTGTCACAAATGTGTGTAATGTAAAGTAGCAACCAGTTGTGATTATCATTACAGACCCTTGCATATTTACCGGTGAATTTTTTTTTTCTCCTGATAGGTATGACATCTTTAACATTACATTGAAATTTCGGAAAAATGATAGAAATATCATCTAAACCAAAATAAAGGCAAATCAGATTACATCTGCAATGCAAGTAAGTACATATGCGCATACCAGAGATTCTTTTAATCACAATCGATACTGAGAGGAAACTATTTAATATTTCTATGGTATCAGTTGCATTCACCCAACACGTTTAAAACGGTAAGCTACCTGAATGATAACAGAAAATATATGATTGCTTTAAATCAAGGGAAATACAGGAACCAAGAGGAGTGTCAACTGCAGCATAGAAAAGATTATGAAATCACAATAGCTACATCAAATACTTTAATATTGCTCCTTGACATATTACTGTGTTTGGCTGCTGTGGGCATTTATTGACTTTTTAAAGCATCACTAACGCTGAAGATTTAAGAGTTACAAAGCTAACCTAATCTTGGCGGGAGAGGGGGGGGGGGGTGAATTTTGAAGTTGGCTTTCTACTTAGAATAGATTACAGACTTGATCAAATTCTGCACAGAGGATCACTGAACCTCTCCTACTTTTAATACAAAAAGTTGAAAAAGATGAGCACAAACATGACCATACCTCAAATAAAAATAAAAAAATGTAATTTTCGTTTTTAATAATTACCAAGTACATATCATTACTTTAAGTAGCACTAGCCATGCAGCTACATGTATGCTATTTTTCAAAGTTGCGTTTTCAAACAAAAAGAAAATGACACTTGACCTCAAAGCAAGATGCTACATTTACTAAAAGCTAAAACGCATACGATGAAGAAGGGAGAGGAAAATAAAAGCAGGAGGCTAACACATACAACAGCAATAGTAGGACAGGGTACTGTTCGTCCAAGGGGCAACATGGTTCTTGAAAGCACTTGCCCTGACCCCAATTCCACTAGCCTGGGTTTCGATAAAGAACTCGGTATTCAGAATGAACTCTTCTCTTGCTGTCTACTATAGAGAGTAAGCTCACTCTAAATTTGTTGTCACCAGCAGAAGACTATGTATGAAGGAGCGTACAAGGGATGTAGAGAAAACAAAACACGTGCATTCAAACTTCAGGGCCCAATTTCACAAAACTGGTCATCAGTGACAAATGACAGTCTAGTATAAGCTACTGAAATCCTTGCTTCTGATTGGTTATCAGCAGATTTGTCACTGATTTTTGTCATTTGTCATTGAAAAAATGCTTTGTGAAACGGGTCCCTGATCGTCTACATCCACACAATACACTTCAGTCTGTACAACTTCTTCTCCATGTTAGGTTTTTTACTTCAGCAATCAAAACTAAAACGTTGAGAAATTGGACAAAACCTTGTTTCAGATCCTTCCGCATAGCATACAGTGAATTCACCTGCCCAACCAGCACAATCTGGTTGCCCAAGGACATGTAGCGCTCTGGAGGTTGGAAAGCTACTTTAGATACATAAGGCACAATGGGATTCATAAGACAACAAACTGGACCAAATGGACATTACATCAAATCATATCGTCTGTTAATTAACAGCCAGATGGGTGTTAGGTCACACCGTGCATATTAGGTATGAAATAACCCCCTTCTGGCTCTCCCATAAATCTTTTTTTACGAAATGGTGGCAAAAGCTGGATTTAAACAAAGCTATTCAAAACACAAACTCCATTTTTAATTGAGGGCACTATATGACAACATAGAGGGGGGGGGGGGGGGCATAATGACAGAACCTAGATTCTGACATTTTAGATGCTCCATTTGGGACCCCCCCCCCCTCCCCCCCCAACAATAAAAACAAAAAAAACAAAAAAGTTAGAATACTGCTATCCTGATTTCTTTCAGCAAAAAAAAAATTGATGGAAATTAAATTACCAGCAAAACATCATAAACAGTATTTTGTTGCCAAAATCTAAACAACAATACAAGTTTAGTCATATTTTCCACTAGGTAGATTACAAAAAAAATTATATAAAACAATCATCACATCCTTAAAATATATAGAACATGACTTGTACATCGTATCACCACATAATATTCAATAATAATGATGAAAATAATCATCATAATTAAAAATAAAGTAACTAAACAGATGTAATCAGTTGGGCCATAGACAAATATTCTGATTGCTTGTTCCGGTCTTGCATTCCCAAGCTCCATTTTTTTCTCTCCTGAAGTCGAGAAGAAGAAGTGAAGGTCTACGTTGCCATGGTAATGACGGTGAGCTGTGATTAATGTTTGGGGGCCTCCCTGGCAGCAGCGATGAGGGGCTTGAGTGAACTGAGGGGCTTGGCTGTACTCAAGAATGGATGCTGTGTGGATAATTGGAGACAAACATAAAAATCAATACATGGGACTTACATGAGGATATACCATCAATTGTACATGTCAAACATAGAAATCAATACATGGGAATGAAATGAGGATAAAACATCAATTGGAGACAAATATACAATATACAATACTATATTTGGGTAAAATGGACAAATAGCATGATGCTAATTGAGTTTAGTCCTATCAATATAAGGAACTAGTAACATGAGGTTAATTAACAAGATGATCTGGGGGGTGTTTCATAAAGCTGTTCGTAAAGTAACGCATTACTTTACGAACAGCTTGTATATGAAAAGCCAAATGGGATGCTCAATCATTATTGATTTTTATTTATTAAGTTGAACTGTGCAGATG
Source organism: Strongylocentrotus droebachiensis (assembly GCA_035222895.1). Classification (NCBI taxonomy): domain Eukaryota; kingdom Metazoa; phylum Echinodermata; class Echinoidea; order Camarodonta; family Strongylocentrotidae; genus Strongylocentrotus; species Strongylocentrotus droebachiensis. The sequence continues at coordinate 647,126 of JAVYIG010000001.1, forward strand.
TAGATTAACATCCTATTATAACAAACATTTTTGATGCAAAGTATAATTTTTGCCATAATTTAATTGAGCTTATTGGAAATATCAGACAAATATTTGGGCATCCTATCTGGCACTTCATATACAAGTCGTTCGTAAAGTCATGCGTAACTTTACGAAATCTTTAAGAAACACCCCCCTGGTATCAATAGTAATGTACATGACAAACATAGAAATCCATATATGGGACTAAAAGGAGTATCTGATGTTGGTAGTAGATTAAAAACATAATAAATAATAAATGGGACTACTTGTTTTAAGCTATATGCATTCACAAGTGCAAAAATTGTGAAAATAAGACATATTTTATGAAATGTCTTCCTTTTTACAAAAGACATCCTCTTTTCCTTCCAATCCCAAACATTGAAAGTTTGTGGCCATACCCCAAATTATCCCCTTCAACGCAAAATTCTGAAATATCATGCGTACACAAAATCAATGTAAAGTGATAGGCAATCAGGGGGCTGTTTCATTAAGCTGTGCGTAAAGTTACGCATGACTTTATGAATGACTTGAATATAAAGAGCCTAATGAATTGTCAAATCCTTTTAATTGCATAAGCTAGATGTAGATTAACCTTATTGTTATTAACAAAACAATTTAATGCAAAGTGTATTTTTGGCTACAATTGAATTGAGATTATGGGAAATACAGTCACACTTTGTTAAAATGTCAGGAAAAACTTTGGGCATCCCATTTGGCTCTTCATATTCAAATCATTTGTAAAGTCATTCGTAACTTTACGCACAGCTTAATGAAACCCCTCCCCAGGTTCACCCTCTCTCTCATTTCAAACTTCTTTCATGCAAGAGTTGACTGACCTTTAGTAACATCTCTCCATCTGCTCTTTTGTCGACATCAGTCTCAAGGCACTTGGCAAGGAAATTTCGGAAGACTGGTGATAATCTATCTGGGTTGTGAATGTCGGGAGTACCATTGGTGGCGATTAAGTAGAGGGCCTAGAGAAGGGATCAAAGAATGTTATACATAAGATATTTCTATAATATTAGATGGCTTTGAGTGTGATACAAGAATATATTACTCGAGCTATGCCAATATTTAACGAGTCAGAGACAAGTCCAATGTTGTCATAGCAAGAGCAATTATTCTTGTATCACACGAAAACAAATCTATATAATATTATCATTATTATTATCTATATCAGGCTGACTAGCGAAATAACAGTGTGTGTGTGGTATTGATATCTATAGTTGAAGTTCCCAGATGACTGAGCAATATGAAAACAATATTGGTCAGTCATCCGGGTACTGTGCTAAAGATATCGAATACACTGATTTGTTGTATCACTTGGAAGCCTTATATAGATAATAATTATATATATTCATTTTAAATGTTAAACAATTAAAGTAATTTCTCGGGGTTGTGAATGTCAGGAGTACGGAGGTAAGATGTTTATATCCATTTAAAATGAAAAGACTGGAAATAACTTGTCAGGGATATGAATATCAGGAGTATCGTTGGTGGCAATCCATTTTAGTACATGAACTTAAGAAGGGATCAAAGAATGTTGAAAAGAGAGGTGAACAACATTTTATGTGTTGAGGGGATGCAATGGCTCCGAGGGAGAGCAGTGGTCTATTAACCCTTACTGTACTGGGGGGGGGGGGGGGGGGGGCCTGGGAGGCCCCCCCTCGACATTTTCGGAGATTGCGCCGCAACCGCTTGGAATTTTGAATTGTCGTTTCATGACTTTTTTTCCTCAAGTCTTACGCACATTTTGATCCCATTTTCGTCGAAATCGGATATACCTGTAAGGCGTTACATAACAATTAGTATGCGCATGTCATCAAAAAAAAAAAAAAAAAAATTGCATAAATTATCATTATTAATTACATTAAAATAACTTTTTGTGTTAGAAAAGAACTTTCATATGAATAATGAGTTTCAACATTCAAAAAGTGGAGTTTGACACGTTTTCTGTAAAATGCATAAAATTAGCATATTTTGCATAATTAATTAGGCTAACGACAAAAATTTGCATATTCGGAAAAAACTAATTATACCATCTTGTTCCTTACGTAAATATCTACAAACATGCAAATTTTCGTGTTCATCGGACAATCGACGGGCGAGATCATAGGGGGGGCCTCCCAGGCCCCCCCCCCCCCCCCAGTCAGAGGGTGCTCAAAATAGCCCAGTACAGTAAGGGTTAACCCGGAGGTTCCAGGTTCAAAATGAATTTGATGAGCTAGTGCCCTTTGGTAAGGCATTGGCATTAATCCTCATGACTAAGTCCCTCGGAGAGGACTTAAAGCCGTTGGTCCAGTAGTAGGTTACTTACAACATACACATTCTTTCAAATAGCAATCAAGTAAAACAAACCATTAAAGGCATCGTTTAACAATGTTAAATCTGAGATGCATGGCCCTACGTGCTATCAGTGTTTGTGATATGGTGTAATAATGAAGCCCTAAAAATATTGCGCTTCAAAATGATCATGAATTTCCTCAAAAAAAATAAAAATCTTTGAGTGACTGGTTTTACCATACTCATTTTCCCCAATAGACTGTAGTCTTATGAAAACCTTTAGGAAAACGCAAAATTTGATTTCGATTTCCAATCATAAATATCTTGATAATCAGACAGGCTTGTAAATGTCATGGGATTCATGTATGTCCTCAAGGTTTACAATTATGATTGCAGCATGAGCTAAATCAAGGATTTTTTCAAACGATCTGAGACAAAGTTACCCAATCCCTTTAAACCATCATTTATGATTATGTCAAGTATGACAGGATTGTGCAGCAGTTGCAGATTTCATACGAGGAGAGGGCAGGGGAGAGTGGTCAAAATACCCCCTCTCCAGTAAGAAATTAACTGCTATGCATATTGCCAAGTCATCAATGTCACTAATATTCAATGATTAAAGACTGGTAATAAATTCTCAGGGTTGTAATTGTTGGAAGTAGAGTCGGTGTCAATAAATTACAGGGTCTAGAAAGGAGTGAGAGAATGGTGTAAGAAAAGGACCTTCCATAGCTAGGAGAGGAGACATAGTTAAGACATGCACACACACACACTCGTTCTTGCCATTTTCAAATTCATGGATGATCGAGTAGTTCCCTCCTATGGAAATTGTATGTTGGAAGGAACAATTTGGAGCTTTATGAACTGACCTATGAGTGTGCACACCTGCGAGTGTCACAGCTACATGTATCTCGCTTCTAATGGCTACGGAACATTATGTTAACAACATGCATGATGTACTTTAGGTGTCAGAGGGGATTTGCAGCTCATCATTTACATGAATACTGAATGTAAAAAGACTGGTAATCAATTTTTAAGGCTGTGAAAGTTTGATTGCCCATAGGGACAATTAAGTAGAAGGACTTGAGAAAAGGTGAGAGAATGGTAATGGGTGAACGAACATTCGCAAACAGTGTTGTATGCAATGCATCATTCATATCAATAATGAAAGTTCTAAGACTGGTGAACAATTTTAGAGGTTGTGAAAGGCATGTTTATCATTTGGGGCAATGAGTAGAGGATAAAAATTGTGTGATAATCGAGGCAAGGCTTAAAACTTCTGAATAGTTTGTATAATGCGTGGAGCCCTGGCTGTGCTTTTCTGGTACTTTTCTTCTTGTCACCTCCTTCTGCCATTCATGTAAAAATGTTTTTTTTTCATTTTTGTACAAGTCGGTTTACCGCATCATGTTTTTAAAAAAAGCCTATAAGATGTCCTAAACTGCAGGACACGCTAACATTGGTACACTGGTACACAATGTGTCATCGCAAACAACTAAAAACAATAAACTATGAATTTTTTCTTTCTTTTTTCTTTCTGTTTTTATTGTTATTTTAAACTATGAATTCTTACCCTAAGGGGATTTTCATTCAGGTATGGGGGTTCACCCTCAATCATCTCGATCGCCATGATACCCAGTGACCAGATATCAACCTTGGGTCCATACTGCTTCCGGGTCACGACCTCCGGAGCCATCCAATAAGGTGTGCCGACCATGGTCGTTCTCTTGCTCTGCTCCGGCGTGATCTGGGCGCAGAAACCAAAGTCGGCTGCGAAGGAAAAAAGACGCTCATTTCAATTGCACATGGAATAAATTTATTCAAATACAGTCATACCTGTCTATAGCGACTGCCCAAGGGAAACACAAAAAGTGGTCTTTGTAGACAGGTTCCTTTAGTGCAAGCTTCAATGAGAAACCATTTTCAAGGGAAATATAAAATGTGGTCTTTGTAGACAGGTGGTCACTAAAGCAGGTTTGACTGTAGTACAAACATGACAGCATGCAAGGATGTTTTTGAACGTATGTTAATGCTATTTCAATACTCTATTGTATTGTCTTAACAAAATCATGTCTGTGGCCTTCTGCAGCAATTGCCCACGTTTTGCAATATAGCTCAAAATCTTGTGACTCAGAGCCATAACAAATTACCTGATAAAGGAGAGAAAAGGGCAAAAATTTAAACAAACAAGAATTTGAATGCTCAGCCTTTTGTCACTTCCACCCTTCTTAAATGAACTTCAATTTGTTTAAAATGCCTTAGTTTTACGACAAAGTCTCCACGTAGGTGTTAAAAGAATAACAGAAAAAGAAAACTCACTCAGTTTGACGTTTCCATCCATTCCCAGTAGAATATTATCACTCTTGATGTCACGATGAATCACATGTCTTTGATGCAAGAATTGCAATGCTTGCAAGCACTGAAAAGAAAAGATGATTACAAATAATAGTAGCAGTAGTAACAACAACAGTCGTAATAATCACTACATCAAATAATGATGATGATGTTGTCATTAATAATTAATCTTTGTAAATTTACATTGCCCAAATTCTATACAGATCCATCAAAATGCACATTACAATAAAAGAAGAATAAAAAAGAGTAATTAGTACACAAGAAGAACATTTATTCAGTCTTATGATAAGAATATTGAACAAGGTGTAAATTGCATTGGGCCTACTGGATTATTACCTTTGAAAACAAACAAGATGTCACAAAATATCCATGTCATTCACAATTTGAGAAGCAACATGAGTGTGGTGTAAACAAAAAAACAATATTAATAATAATATGTCTATTTATATAGCGCAGTCACTATATGAATATATCTCCTGCGCTTAATACAAGGAATCAAATTATGAACCCGGCTGTAGCTGAGCTGCCATGATTAGGCGCTAAAGCATTCAAGGAATTTCTTCCAACCTAGTACACATTTATTTCACATGGGTGGATTAATGTGGATTAATGTCTCGCCAAAACAAATTTGTGCCGCAACAGCACTCGATCCGTGACATCAACAGACCCATGACATAATAATAATAATAATAATAATAATATGTCTTGTTTACCCAGGGTAGCCTCATCAGTATTCATACTGTTCTCCCTGGGGGCCCTGCGATCATATTATTACCCCGGTCATCGGATTCAGGCTTACCCGCACACAATGTATGCACATTCTCCACTCCCTGGGGAGCATTCCAGCCAGTGCATCATTTTTACAAGCGCACACTTGCTAATCTAAGCACATTAGCTTTCGCATCCTACCGGGTTCATGACATACCCACTAGACCACTTGCTTTGATACATATCAAACTGCAAACAGCCCCTCTCTCCTCCGATAAAACCTCCCAACAACAACAACAATACAACAACAAACAGATAAAAAAACATAAATACACTATATTTTCCTTGGTGGTTGTACTAACCTCTCTGCACACACTAGCGATTTGTCCTTCGTCCATACACGTTTCTGTTACAACATCTGTGAGTGAGCCTCCAGCTAAGAACTCCATCACAACCTGGGGGTGGATAAACAAAAGAAACATTTCTTATTACCCTACTACACGAGTAACCTTGTCCCTTAGCATGACATTCAGGCCTATCCCTGACCCTTATACTGACCCTGACCATGACCTTAATGCTGATCTTGACCATGACCCTAACCCTAATCCCAACCCAGATACATTGTAATGATGCATGGTGGGGTATTCTGCAGTTACGCCTATAATTTCAAGGGCAAGCCTACCTCTGGATCGAGTGGAAGCTAAACGTTCATGATAATTGACCAGTGAACATTTTAAGGAAATTAGAAACTAGCCAAGTAATTGACAACATTAAGATCATCAATAAGATTTATCATTAAGATTAAAGTCCTAATTCATTCTACTACAGACTGAACTCTACTGCATTAAACCGGATCTGAATGTGTCGCCAAAAATAAGAAAAAAACAGAATGGTGTACAACTTTGACAAAGTTTTTCTGTGACTACAGATGACAATATTGGAAATAATTCATGTTATTCTAATCTAGTCTTACTACAGAAGAGGTTCTACCAGTTTAAACCAGATTACACAGGATCGGGCTGGGCTGGTTCTTCCTAGACTATACAGACAGAACGCTCACCTCTTGTTCATTTCTGAAGGAGTGGTTAGCTGTCCATGTAGTTGACAATAGTATAGTGAATTTGAATGAAACTACTTCATGTATATTCCTTATACAGACCCAATATGACTTGATGACAAACTGGATAATGGTGGTCCCTATAAAGTCTCTACAGAGATGATGAAATGCTCATCCATAGTTCATCTCCGACAAAGTATCGGGTTGGCAGCATTGTAAAGAATTCTTATTACTTTAAATTACTCCTACTACAAACTTAATTCTACCAGATTCTATCCAATAAAACCAAAGTTAAACATAATGATGTTGTTTTTCCCCAAGTCTACACAGAAGTTGGAAAGGGGCACAACTCACAATATTTCATTTATGACCAGTTAGCTGTCTGGGGAGTTGATAACATTGTAAAATTTGTACCATAATACATGTACAAACCAGATTCTACCAGATCAAACCAGATCCGAGTAGTTCTAAATTTAGACAGATAAGATGGAAGGCTCACAATACCAGATTTAACCAGATTAAACCAGATCCGAGTAGTTCTAAATTTAGACAGATAAGATGGAAGGCTCACCCATAGTTCATCTGAGACCAAATAACTGTCCAGGTAGTTGACGATGTTTTGATGTTTGTTCTCACGCATGACCAGGATCTCGTTGATGATGAGCTCCTTCTTAGGCTGCTGCTGGAGGTTCATCTGCTTGATAGCAACCTGCATAGAGAATGGGAAAAGAAGAACAATAAGAGTAATTAGTCTTTGTTGTTAAAGGCATCATTAACAATGTTAAATCTGAGATGCATGGCCCTACGTGTTGTGTTATCAATGTCTGTGATATGGTGTAATATTGAAGCCCTAAAAAAATTGTGCTTCAAAATGATCATAAAGTGCCTCCAAAAAGAAGCAACAAACTTATCATACCGGTACTCATTTTCCCCAATAGACTGTTGTGTTATAGAAACCGTTGGGAAAACGGTTTTGAGATTCCAAATTCAAATCATAAATATCTTGATAATCAGACAGGCGATTGGCTTGTAAAAGTCATGGGATTCCTGACTGACCTAAAGGTTGATAATTATGATTGCAGCATGAGCTAAATCCAGGATTTTGTTTAGAATCTGAGACAAATTTACCCAATCCCTTTAAGGGTTTTACATTGCATTGCACTTTTGTGCACCCTGACCCACTCGCTGCTCCCACTCCTTTTATTTTTTCAATTGTCTTATTATGTATTTGTCTCTTGCCATTGTTTGGTATTTGTGCTTTTTATGATTGGTAAAATAAATAATAATAATAATAATATTAAAAACAAAGGAATTGTAACAAAGACTGACCTCTTGCCCTGTTGCGACCTCAATGGCCGTGTAGACAACACCTGAAGCTCCCTGGCCAATCTTCTCAAACTTGGAGTATTTCCTCTTGGGATCTCCAACACTGACGATAGATCCTAGTGGGAAGGAGAAAATACAAATGGATCATCATAAAAGACGAACAGAAAACGGTTTTCGAAAATCGCTGGAACTTCTTTGTCATGTTTGTACCACACATACTTGGATGACATCTGCACTGTGGTCAATGCCATGCTTGCACTGAGCTTGTGACTTCGACCCTGATCTAACCCTCACCATAAGTCTTACCTTAAACCTAACCTAAAACCCAAATTTAATCCTTTCCTAAGTCCTCAGTAACTATATTTTCTTCTTTGTAGTTCACCTCACTGCATACATGTAACAGTCTTCTGTCTGTGTTCCATTTCATTTCTTCATCGTGATTATCTTATTTTGGTTCTTTCCTACCTCAATCTTAACCCTAACCCAATATCTTTCACAAAATAACGCCCGGAGCAATTGTCGCTGCAGCAAATGTTGGAACACCGCGCTGACAGGACAACCTGTGCTCCGTCCCCCTAAAGGCCTGTTCAGATAAGAAGTGGAAACCCGCAACAATAGAAGAAGGAAAAAAAAAATGCATACACCAAAGGGTCACCAGACTCTTATAAGATAAGGAAATGTGAAGTGTATTACACCTTATGTAATCGTAAAAAGAAAAGCGCTGCAGGTTACCCCAGCATATTTTAACGAGGCTTAATGAGCACACTTCAATGATATCACTTACTGAGCTTCTCCAGGATCTCCTCATCTGACATCTTCTTCTTCTTCATCTTCTCCCTACGCTCCTGCTGTGCTTGTGTGGTAGCGTTGGTGGCGTTGGACGGGTGTGCTGGGGCAGGGGCGGGGCTTGGGGGTGAGGGCTCGGGCGGTGTTTGCTCTATTCTTGAATAATACTGAGAGAGTAAGAGATAAAAGGCAGAGGGATTAATATATTGATTGATTGAGATGTACCTACTTAATTTCAAGAATATAAAATCAAATGATCAACGTTGTAGCTCTGAGTGGCACAAACGCAGAGATGCCAACCTTCTTCAACAAAACAAAGTATTCTTAAGAGCCAAAAACAGTATTTTTGAAAAAATCTCTCAACTTATCATATCGCCCAATCGAGCAGCTTAAAAAACCTGGCAGTACCACGTATACGTACCCGGATCGGAGCGCGACATGCATACATTACACGTGGGTTGTTCGCAATGTGCGCAGTTTGGGGCCCGTATCACCATCCTGCGTGCATCCTTTGTAGATGTAGGTGCATAATACACTTACGACTCAAAGCCTATGATCAGAAATTACGAAAAACGTCACTTAAAAAAAAAAAAAAAACGTAACAAAACAAACAAAAAACGTACTGCCATGTTCATAGCGAAAAAACAGAACAAATACGGCAAAAACGGAACAGTTGGCATCTCTGCAAACGGTATCAACTCCATTTGCCAATTCGTTGGTTCAGTCAAGGAATGGGAACACAGATGTCATTTAGACTAGATATCATCAAAGGCTTTGAAGGGAGATGGTAGTCAGTTTCCATGTGCAGTAGGTCACAATTCGCTGACATGGACTTCATGGGTACCGTAATTAACGTTGTATAAACCGCCCTCGTGTATTAACCACACCCCTCTTTTCCGGCAGCAAGCCAGGTCCGTGTTAAAAAAAACCACTCAGGAAGGACTTTCATTTAAACTTACTCTTGATTGTGAGTGCGCTGGACGAGGAGCGATTGCAGGAGCTTCCGCGTCTTCATCCTCAAAGTCATCGTCCTCTTGTCTTGGTGTTGAAGGTGGTTTCTACATCAGAGTAAAACAGATTTAATTTAAAGCAGGACTGCACTACTTGCGCCCTCTATATACCAAACGATGCCTAAGCGGTACCTGTTGGTTCCCCATGATCCCCTTTTGCTTATTTTAATTGAGAGCTGATTTGATGAGATAACCACCAGTCAGTGACCTTGCAGGGTGGTCTAATCCCTCCTGTAAACTAGTACAGATGGGCTTTAAAGAGGTTATTTTGAATATCGGTTCTAACTCTAACAAAGCAATTTCTGAAGTGTGAACAGTTGACAATGTAGAAATAACAAGAGTAAGTATGTGTTAAAGATGCTTTGGAAATCAGAATTGCCAATATCATAATAAATTTTAACCAAACTTTGGAAAAACTTACGTTGGAAAGCAAAGCTCACAGATATAACTACATGGGACTACATAAACATGAAGTCATTATGCCAAAAAGAGAGTAATTCTACTGATATTTGAGATATGGATACATATCCAGAGCAATTATTCTCATATAACCTCAACTACTATTAGGAGTATTTCAAATATATAGTGTGGAATACCAGCATAGAAATCGAAACATACAAAGTGAAAAATTATTTGGTGAATAGTCCCATTTCAGTATTGTACTGTGGGTATACATGATAATCAAAAGCTTAGTTTGATTGAAAAAACTCATAAAGATAACTGTGAGATACTCACCGGTGTGGTTGAGACATGTTGCTCAAATGAATCTTCAAAGGATGGTTTATTTCCTGTGAAAAAAGAAAGAAAAGAGAAATGGACATGGTCATCCAATCATGGAAATAAGTTACATGTATACTGGGCTCCATCTTACAAAGGGTTAATATCAATCGCAACTATGTACATAAGAGATAGGAGACTGCAAACTTGTGATTGATTTGAGGACTTGAGATTGATTTGAATCAATCGTAAGTCTTTCTAAGACGGGCCCAGGTCTAGAGTTGGGTCTGAGACAAAAATATGACAGGATGGAATATTGCAGGGTTTCATTTCATGCTGAAAATTGAAGTTTGTAAGAATGTTACTAACCGTGGTGCGTTTAATAATTGTGGTGGTAACCAGACCTCGCTATCAATCTTAATTTGATTTTTTGTATAGAAAACAAACGCTACACGAAAATACAGTATAAATGTAGTGGGGTCATGATATTTCAACTATACTTTCTTCAGAGAGATTAGCAGGTATTCCCATCTCTACACTACAGTGTATTAGCTGGAGAATTTCAAAATGTATAAAATATCAAATGATCCATCTTTCTATCTTTCTATCAGCACGTTTCATAGAACCAGTGACAGCACACACTAGAGACTTCGGTGGTAAGCGCTTTATAGGCACCGTTTTTATTATCATCATCACCATTACCATCACCATCTTCATTATTATTATTACTTACCAAGTATAACTTTATGTTGTGTCATGAATTTGTCGTTGCCCGCCGTGGAGTCATCGTAGAACTTGAGGGCATCGATTACAGCCTGAGGGTTGTTCTTCTGTTCTGTCTTTGAGATTGACGATGATGACAGGAGCTGGGCCCATTTCTCTGGCATGCCCTGTATCAGAAAGAAAGAAAGAAAATACAATATAAATACATAATATATTATGTCTCTGAAGCGCTTTACAGATTACTACCCCGGGCCCTTCATACAAAGAGTTGATATCAATCGCAACTTATTTGCGATTGATATCAACCTACGTTCCTAAGAGATAGGAGACTGCAAACTTGCGATTGATTGGAGGACTTATGATTGATTTGGATCAATCGCAACTCTTGTATGTGAGGGTATGGCTCTGAATCCTTGACCGTCGTAATCCCAGTCAATCATTTAACTACATACAATAGGCCATTTTCATGATGTAACCAAATGTAATGCATGCGTCTTTGTGAAGTGCCTGGATACAAATTGCATATATATATCACATGTTGTTACTTAGTTTGGGAACATGTCAGCCATTTTGTGTTTGTCCTACCTAGCAACAACTTATGTATGCAATATGCAATCTGACTATTGAAATAAAATTATTCATAACAGGGGAATGAAATAATTTGCATCAAGGCACTTTATAAAGATGTATGCATAAAATGTGGTTAATTATGAAAATAGCCTATTCAATTAAAAAACATTAATGGTACTAAGGTACAGATGAGTTAGCTATCTATAACCACATGTACATGTAATGTACATGGGGCTATTCATGTGAACCTCTTACTGGTTATTGCACGTACTCCTGCCTGACCATCTGAAAGACTAAGCTACATGTACATTACATGTATATCACACTTGCATTTCACATGTACATAACCACTTTGAACATGTGTATATAGCCTGTAGGCTATTCTATACCACTCAGCGGGGGAAGAAAAAAAGCTTGAACGGCAGCTTTTGAATTTACGAGATATATACAAGGAAGTGTTCTAAGGATGGTTCCATCCATGTTAATCATATTTAATTACCAATGAAACAGTAACCTTTGACGTAAATGAAACAGTAACCTTTGACGTAAATGTAACTTAGGAAACACAGAAAAGGCATTGTTTTAGACATTATCTTCAAGGAAATGAGTAATCCTGTGATAAATGATTTCCCTGTTATTGATTCATTTATTGGATCATTCTAGCAAGCTTTTTGAAAATTTTAATAGAAGAAGATCCTTCAATACATGTATGAACCCACGCATAATTATGTCATTTGGGTGGGTTTGTCATCTCTTCAGCACATTCAAGACTGTGAACATACTGCAGAAGTAATATACTCTGCAGGCAGTGTACAGACATGTGACAAATTTAAAACGTGACTAGGAGATAAACAGCACAATGATTGAAATCAAATCAGAATAGAGAAAAGGATGAGAGGACTAGGTACATGGACATGTACGCATACAAAAACAGACACAGATAGACAGAGGGGAGAGAGAGGGGGACAAAAAGAGAGACAGAAGGAGGGAGGGAGAGGGAGACAGAGAGAGAAAGAAGGAGACAGAGAGGGAGTCACACAGAGAGACAGAGAAAGACAGAAAGGAAGGCAAAGAGAGAAAGAGAGATAAAGGCACAGAGGGAAAAACGAAGAGAGAGATAGAGAGAAAGACAAAGATAGAAAGGCAAAGACGGAAAGGGAGAGAGAGACAGAGAAAGAGAGAAAAAGAGAAAGAGAGAGAGAAAGACAAAAAGACAAACAGAGAGAAAGGCAGAGAGAGAAGAAGGGAACGAGAGAGAGAAGAAGGGAAAGAGAGAAAAAGAAAGTCAAAGAGAAAACAAGGGAGAGAGAGAGACAGAGAGAGAGGGGGGGGATAGAGAGGAAATTGTGAACATACAGGATATAGACAGGATATCTTATCCTGAAATAAAAGATTAAAACTGTGCAACAATTTGAAAGAGTGATTGTTTGCCCCTCAAACTCCTAAAAATATAAAAAGAATTAAAATTGAGATGTGGAGAGCAGAGGGGGGGGGGGGGGGGGTAAATGGAAAGGAAGTAAACAATTTCTTGCTTTTCAGTGGACCACAGCCAAACTGCCCTCAACATGCATTACGAAAAACAGAAAACCCAGCTGCCACTGCATTACAATGCACAAGAAGCATGCATATAGTATGCCTCGTCCGTGCCTCGTCGTATTAGCCGGAAACAATGAAAGATTTCCCCTCATTTCCCCCCGACTTTCCCCCTCGTGTATGGCACTGAGTCATCGTCAGTGGCCTACAGTACGTCCTGACTCACCCTACCATTGTGTACACACGCAGGCATCATCGACGATCTCTTCATGAATAACACACATTTTCTACATAAATACATGCACTACGCAATAGTATGCAATCATAAGGCTGCATATTTGAGGTTTGTGAGACACAAAAGTGTAACATCAGTTATTGATGAATGCTAGTTTTAGCTTGGTAAAAAAAATATATACTGATAAAGATAGACACAATTCTGATTTCACAAGCATTTTCAAAAGGTTGATTTAATTTGTTTTGTTCCTGAATGTTTTCTTGGTATCTATATTCACATTTTCCCCTTATCTTTTCAATATATAGAGTATACAATATGATTGATAAAGGGCCCCATGGTTTGAATTTCCTGTTTCGTTTTGAAGTGAATAGAACTGAATTTCTTACTAGCAAAAGCTGTACAACCACAAACAACTTTTCATGAAATATTCAAGTACTGAATACTGAATACAATAATTCATTATGCAGAATGGTGTCCATACATGTATAATGTACAGTGCATAAAAGATAAGATGATATTTCTAGATTTCTGTTTTTAACAAGGGAAACGCTCTCGGCGGTCTCGCCTGCATAACGCAATTCAATATGATAAACCAGAACGTCAATGACGTAGCGCTCATCTGCATCTCACAACAACAACTATCGTAAATTTTATGTGGTACACTTTTGAACTGGTCAAAAAATAGAAATTTGATGCCCTGGAAGGGACATAATTTCATTTCATTTGCATAAAGTACCATAAATAATCAATGGAGCAAAATCTCACAATTCTGTGTAGAAGTTTATTGTTCCAAATTTAGCTCTACCAGATAAGGCAAAATCGGTCAAGAAATGAGGGAAAAGAAGCAATTTTTGTTATTTTTGGAATAAATTTGCATAAATTACCATAATTAATTAATGGAGAACAATTTCAAAATTCTGTGTACAAGTTTAGTGTACCAAAGTTAGCTCTACGATATAAAGCAAACCAAATCAAAATCGGTCGAGCAATGAAGGAGAAGAAGCCTTTTTTGTGATTTCGAATAAATTTGCATAAATTAGCATAGATAATGAATTTCATGATTCTGTGTAGAAATTTTAAATCCCCTCCTAGCCCTATCATATGAAACAATCAGAATCAAAATCGGTTGAAAAATAACGAAGAAGAAGCATTTTGAAAATCTTAATGTTGATGCCACAACAAAGTCTAAGTTTGTTGACCTTAAATGGCCTTTGACCTTAACTTAGTGACCTGAAATTCTACTCACATGATTGGGGAGACTTGATAACCCTATAGTCCAAGTTTCATTGACTAAGAACTTATACTTTCAAAATTATATCAAAAATTCAAAAACTTAACCTTAGGTTAAGTTTTCGATGATGATGCTACAACATAGTCCAAGTCTGTTGACCTGAAATGACCTTTGACCTTGACTTTGCGATCTGAAATTCTACTCACATGATTGGGGATACTTGATTACCCTATAGTCAAAGTTTCATTGACTAAGAACTTATACTTTAAAAATTATACCAAAAATTCAAAAACTTAACCTTAGGTTAAGTTTTTGATGTTGACGCCGTCGCCGTCGCCGCCGCCGCCGTCGCCGCCGCCGCCGTCACCGGAAAAGCGGCGCCTATGTCTCACTTTTTGCTACGCAGGCGAGACAAAAATTGGCACAAGTGCTATAATAGGGGAAAGACTTCTTTAGACCTATATGGCTGGATGTTAATATCAAACATCAATTTCAAGGTTATGGTTAAAATTCTTTTAAAATGAAATGGAAGCTCTTATTATCAATCATGTGAAAGAATATGTTTTGACTAATACATGATGATAACAATTTTGCCGGGAAACCGCCTACTACTTGATATATTTGGTAAATTAGTTTATCTATTGGTATGTGAGAGATAAACACACGTGTCACGCACGTGTGCGTAGTCCCATATACATCTTTCTGTGTACAGTGCTTGTAACTTTACCAGGACTGGGGCAAATTTCTTATCATTTTGATGATTCCAGAACCTTGCAGTACACAACAATACTTATATATATATGCTAGATGATCAACCTTTTCTGATCGATTCCACAACGTTTCTTTCACAATGCAATCGCATGACCATAACTGGTCTTTATCTTTAACTGAGCTTTTCACATGTCGACATGCGCACTAATACTGTTATACCACATGTCCTTTTTATAATTTTGTTCTACATGTACATGTACCCAACTTTTTGCCTGAAGTGCAATACTGTTGTTTCTCCATAAAGGCTGACATTTCAACATACCTACATGTGTAAATGTAATGCATGAACTTGAAATTTGTACTGCGCTGTAATCTGGTGTCATGTTAACTGTTTGTGAATAATCATTGGACTCTGATCTTCGTAGAGAATGCAATTGATAAAGAATGAAAGGCCTTTGTTCTCAAATCTCAACTATTCATACCCAATATGGTATTGCTTCTATTCATAAGTAGAAACAGAAATACATGTTCAACATGTTCCTGAACCCATTCTTTGATCCACCTTTCTTCCTCAAATTGGCAGCACTAGTATTTTTTACTGCCACGTTCTTTAAAGCCCCACTGTCCTACTTGTAGCTACTTGCTCCCTCTATATAGAAAACTTCCCCAATCGGTGCCTGTTGGTCCCCCATGATCCTCTTTTCTTATGTAGTTGAGAGCTGAGTTAATGAGATAGCCACCTGTCAGTGACCTCGCTGTGTGGTCTAATCCCTTCTGGCCGAACTAGTACAGATGGCCTTTAAAGGATAATCATGTATTTGCAAAGAATATATGCATGTATCTGAGTCATGGACACAAATTAGACGCGTATGGAAAGTTTGAAAAAATTGTAAATTCATAAAAAAAGAAGTGCATTCATCATGTTGCCCATTATAGGACTTCAATGCATCTAGTATGTATCTGTTTTCCTTTAAGAATCCATACCACATGACCGCATTTCCTAAATTACTTTGCACAGTATTCTTCAAAATATCTGTATGAACGGGAACCTGTATAGAAACATCAACTGCCCATAGAAACTTATGTGTTCCTCCCTTGTGCAATCCATTGGTTTCGCAATGTATTATACATGTCTCTATGTGAAAATGTAATTTCTGTTGTCATTCACTCTATACTACTTATTGCTTTTTTTCAGGTCAACCTTGTGCAAGCCTGTTTTGGCACACTGGAGTAAGCATTACACAAATACAACTACCTGTTGCTTTGTCAGTTAAACCTTGTGCAACCCCAACCCCAATGCTTTTCATTAAACAAACATAATTATCTGCATTCCGATGCGACCCCACAGCCTATCAAAGCATGTACTTATCATATTGTGGTTTATATTTATACTGGAGTTTTATAAGCATTGCACGAAGGCAACTACCAGTTGATTTGTCAGGTAAACCTTGTGCAACCCCAACCCCAATGCTTTTCATTAAACAAACATAATTATCTGCAGTATTTACATACAAGTACAACCCCCCATTCCAATGCAACCCCACAGCCTATCAAAGCATGTACTTATCATATTGTGGTTTATAATTACACTGGAGTTTTACAAGCATTGCACAAACACAACAACCTGTTGCTTTGTCAGTTAAACCTTGTGCAACCCCAACCCCAATGCTTTTCATTAAACAAACATAATTATCTGCAGTATTTACATACATGTACAACCCCCTATTCCGATGCGACCCCACAGCCTATCATTAAACATGTACTTATCATATTGTGGTTTATGTTCTAGAGCAAGAGCTTGTTTCACAACTTCCAAATAAGGCAGGATTACTTCCTTTTGACTAATAAGGTAAGCTTGACGCTCCGTCATGACATAGCAGAGATGCGTAGGAGTATTCACCCTATTCATGACGAGGGAGCCCTCCATTCATAAGAACGCTTCCAGGGCAGTGGTGACGTCCCTGCAGGAGTTTCACTTTCAAGAGCTACTTTGGAGGAAAAACACTTTTAAAGGCACACTGTCCTACTTGTAGCTACTTGCGCCCTCTATATAACAAACAATGCCTAATCGGTGACCATTGGTCCCCCATGATCCTCTTTTTCTTATGCTATTTGAGAGCTGAGTTGATGAGATAACCACCTGTCAAGTGACCTTGCAGTGTGGTCTAATCTCTCCTTTACACTAGTACTGATGAGCTTTAAAGGGTCATATTCCTCTTTGCTGTGTTGAAGGGATGTTTGTTTCATGTGAATATGTTTAAAGTTTTGACCATATTTTTTGTTTTACTTTAATTACTACGGTAGTTAGAAAAACACTTTTAAAGGGGCATATTCCTCTTTGCTGTGTTGAAGGGATGTTCGTTTCATGTGAATATGTTTAAAGTTTTGACCATATTTTTTGTTTTACTTTAATTACTAGTTACTGAATCAGGCTGTTCTTTCAAGTTCAAAAAGAGAAATAATAAAAGGTCCTTCCTATTCAAGGGAGCCCTTTGCAGCTTTTCAGAATAGTTATAGCTATTAAAGTTGAGATTTCCCTAGAGCAATTTTCATTAAAAAATTGGCTGGTTCTCTACAATGCTCTTACAATTTCTGAGCATTTTTATATTTGTTTTGCTACTGTATTGTTTTATTTGGTTTTGTTAGCTTTTATTAGAACAGAGTCAATTTTCAATCCCATTTTGTTTGCTGTGCAGTATCGTGCAAAAGTCTTGGGCCACATTCCCCATATAAACAGTACTTGTAAATTGGTAATGAATAGTGGAGTACAAAATACCTATTTTCCCATATTGCATTACATAAAATATATCAAAGTATTATATTTATGAACTATGTGATATCTCAAAATGTAATAATGAAGGGCAAGTATAATCGGTACTAATTAAAGATATACAGTAGGCTTGCGGGTGCACCATGTGAGAGAGAGAGAGAGAAGATTGAGGAGTCCTGAAAAGTACTCTGACTCTGTAATCTTTCTTGGGGGTGTGTAGTCCTGAAAAGATACCATGTCCCTTTTGCAGCCTACATCAAATTCTGTAGAACTTTGCAGGAATTATGAATATATCATGTATGTCCTATCTGTGAAATTTAAACATTAGCAGTGTCCTCATATTCAAATTATGCAAGGAAACCTGTAATACTTACTAGACTTCACTGCCAGACACTATCGAGTTACTGACTGGCCTTTTTTCATCTTTGGTAATAACATACATAACATGAGCTGTGACGGGTACATGAGCATTTGTCTACATCAGGCCTTCTCAACTAGTTTATTAGAAGCGCCAAAACAAAAATGAATTGAGGTTAAAGTGCCAACCTGTATGTTTGGGCTTTTTTAAGGCCTAGATGTGGCATTTTTAACACCTTTTTGTTCCATAAAACATCAATCATAATTTCATATTGATGTGAAATAATTAGTACAATTCCTGGCTAAAAACTACACTGGAAGTTAATTTATATATAGTTATTTTGGTGCAATAAACACGGAAAATGACAAAATGAAGTGAAAATCAAACAAAATGGCTTCCTTACATTCTGGGCTCAACTTCGACTGCAACTTTTTGATTTTTCTGAGTTTTTTTATTTTAAAATATAATTTTTTAATGTTGTTCTTTCTTTAATTTTTAATTTTTATTAATTTGTTGGAACAGCCGCGCGCCACTCTGACTGACCGCAAGCGCCACGAGTGGCGCGCGCGCCGCCAGTTGAGAAGGCCTGGTCTACATCAATAACCCACTTTTTGTAATGGCCAAAATTAAACTGATTGGATCTTCGCGCAGCATAAAATGTACGACCATTCAGTACAATGGTCTGAAAAATCAGACTATTACTTACTGGCTCTATAGCTCTTGAGTCGATTCGACAACTAATAGTCGTTATTTTCCCACTTAAAGACATTTTCAAGCCCCCTTTTTCCTAGGGAAGTTCTAAATAAGTATTGTCTTTCAAATGCCGTTGGAATTTAACCTTCTCATTTTTTGGGCCTGCAAATTATTATTATTATTACTATTTATTAGGCCAATCATAAAAGCACAATACAAATAGATTTTGACAGATCATGCAATACATAAACAATACAAGAGAAAAAGGGACGGAGCAACGTGTGGGCCAGGGCTCACAAAAGTGAAATTCAACACTATTACCCGGAGGCATGTGAGCCCTCACATGTTGCTCCCAAATCAACAAATATATAAACATATCATTGACTTACATACAATATTGCACATTGTTTGAAAAAAATACACCTCGACTCCCCCCCCCCCCCCCCCCCCCTGGGACATAGTACCTTTAAAAAAGAAACTATCTGATTCCCTAAGACTGTCCACCTATGGTTGATGATTGTCTTATAAAAAAAACCACTACGTGCTATGCCTGTACTTGCTTGCTAAATTGAGGCAAGAGTGATTCTATTTTCTTGCCCATGGACAAGTTTTGGTTGCCCCGGGCAAATACTTACAAACATAATAGTATGATATCTTGAACGAGACAGCCATAATCAGGCAAAACTTATGCACCGTCAGCTTTTCCCAATTAAAATGCAGGTGAGCTTCAAAATCAATTCTAGGGTGTATACATCCTCTAAAAAAAATGGATTTTGTTTTCCCTCGACTCCCTTTAGGTCTAGGGGCTGTTGCCAAGGGCTGATAAAGATTTCATGTCCCGTACGCTCCAGATACGGACCTCGAAATCCAAACATTTTCACAACAGATCGCCTCGATACAAAGGGCTCGTCCCCCCTCCCTCCCTCCACACCCACGCACTTCCCGTCCTTCCGCAATTGTGACGTCATTTCGAGCTCACCCCCAAATAAAGTCTCTATTAAGTCACAATTGCGTCGCCATGGCAATGGGAAATCAATCGTGCTGCGGACGGTAATGCACTCTTGATTGCTTGATAAACTGAGGCAGGACTCGTTTAAGTGTGCTTTAGAAACGAAAAGGATTGCTTCTTTAGAAAGAACCATTTCCTTGTCATCCAGCACATCTAGGGCCCATGAAATAATTATCAGCTCTCAATCATTTGTTAAAGTTTATTAATAGTCCATGTAATAATCTAGCTTGCAGCTGTGTAGGTGTGCTTTTCAACGAGGCTGCACTGATTTTTTGCAGGTGTCAACAATTTCAATCTAGTTCTATAGAAAAAAGGATACATACTGCAGTGAATGCTTACTTCATACATGTTTTTCTGAAGGTTTTGAAAGGAACACTTGATTTCAAATCAAATGACTTAATTTATTCTTTATTTGGAGTTTGGAGGTTATACATTCCACACACATTTTTATATGTGACAAAAGTCGACTGTGGCAGTACACCGTTTGTTTTATATGTCAACCAAGTGAACAAAGAGTTCATGTGTATGTATTCACAGATTATTTATTATTTGATATGTGCAGACTGGTCTCATATTTTTCATAATTCCTATAGTCACAAACAAAATTAAAACCCTCATTTATGCAGTCGGTAAAAGAGCAAACAAAAATGACATGTCAAGAATTAGACATTATGAACCTGTGTGAATACCATATATTGTCTGTTTAAATTCAGAAAGGAGCTCTATGGAACTTTATGTAACAACAAGAGTTAGCTTCCTCGTTCATCTTGCCGATATCAAAGACCAGATGAGCTTTAAGCAAAGACATTATGAACCCGTGAACAACTGGTCAAACCATCTGTTTAGGGCAAGAAAGACACTAACTCTATATGAGTGAGCTCCCTTCTGGCTCTCTTAGAATCCTTGTTCGACCCTCTTTAATCTTTCTGATTTTAAAGACCAACTGAGCTGTAACCAAAGACATTATGAACTCGTACAACCACTGGTCAAACCATCGGGTCAAACCATCGGGTCAAACCATCGGGTCAAACCATCTGTTTGGAGCAAGAAAGGCACTAACTCTATATGAATTAGAAGTCTTCCGGCTCTCTTGGAATTCTTGTTTGGCGCTCTTTCATCTTGGCGATATCAAAGACCAACTGAGCTTTTAATAGTTAAGACATTATGAACTCGTACAACCACTGGTCAAACCATCGGGTCAAACCATCGGGTCAAACCATCGGGTCAAACCATCTGTTTGGAGCAAGAAAGACACTAACTCTATATGAGTGAGCTCCCTTCTGGCTCTCTTAGAATCCTTGTTCGACCCTCTTTAATCTTTCTGATTTTAAAGACCAACTGAGCTGTAACCAAAGACATTATGAACTCGTACAACCACTGGTCAAACCATCGGGTCAAACCATCGGGTCAAACCATCGGGTCAAACCATCTGCTTGGAGCAAGAAAGGCACTAACTCTATATGAATTAGAACTTTTCCGGCTCTCTTGGAATTCTTGTTTGGCGCTCTTTCATCTCGGCGATATCAAAGACCAACTGAGCTTTTAATAGTTAAGACATTATGGACTCGTACAACCACTGGTCAAACCATCGGTCAAACCATTGGGTCAAACCATCTGTTTGGAACAAGAAAGGCACTAACTCTATAAGAGTGAGCTCCCCCCTGGCTCCCTCAGAATTGATATACCATTTCTTCATTCTTGTTCGACCCTCGTTTATCTTGCCAATATAAAAGACCAACTGAGCTTTTAATAGTCAAGACACACTGGTCAAACCATCTGTTTTGAGCAAGAAAGGCACTAACTTTATTTTAAAGGATATGAGGTAAGGCCCTTCTGGCTCTCAGCAGATGATATGCAAATAAGGTTTGAATGATCTTACCGTGAATTCTCCTGTGATGTTATCGAAGCCGACATGGACTGTGTGCTCGAACTTTGTGGGTAGTGAAATCTCGGGTCTCGTTCTTTGGCCTAGGATAAGTCGAAGAAAGAAAAAGGAATACAATAAAAAGATAAATTGTTAGAAAAATAAATAAATAAAAAATTGTTACATAGATATTTAATCTTTATATCCCTCCGAAATTTTAAGCATAAAATGCATTAAAACTGCAAAGTATTGATTATTGTGAAATTATTGATTACTTGTACTTAAATGTACAGTGCATATTAAATTAATCCATTCTCTTTATAGTTGTTCTTTTTTTTGTTTATAATTAACAGGGCTGCCAACTAGATTCATTGAAACATTTTGATAGTCTGATGGCTTGAAATCAGTATTTTGCTGAGGAAATTAATATTTCTCAAAAAAAAAAATATATACATGTACAGTGTATATACAAAATTATGACACAAACTAGATCCTGACAACTCAGTATTTTGTATGAAACCTTCACTCTTTCAGAATGAAAAATGGAGAATCAGAGTTACTGGCCTTTCCACATGCATCAGCTCTAAAAACAAGTGCACTGAACTCATTTTCAGGGCAACAACAGGTCCTCACCCCTCAGATTTTTCATTAGCAAATTTTCTGCATCAAATCTTTCAAGATTTCTCTCTCTTGCCTAAATGGAGCAACAGTAAATTACTGATTACTATCCATGAGGCACTTACATGTGAGTCGCCCTTTTAGTTGATAATTAGTTTGGAAATCCCTACCCCCCCCCCCCCTTGTCTTCACAATATATTCTCAGTAAGATCCATTTAATTTGGATGACCTATAACAATATCCTGTCCATATATTTAGTACTGCCTCGAGGGAAACGGTGTTTGGGAGAAGAATGGAAATCAATAATACTTAAGTGTACAAGGTTTTGGAGAGTTATCCCTGATTATGTCACAATCGTCTGACCACACTGCCAATTTAAGATTTATGTAATTGTAGTGATCTCATTTTGCAAGATTTCTGTCATCATCCCCTTTCTCCCAATTTTGTGATTTCAAGAAATCAAATTATCACAAAGATTTGATTGCCGTTTAAAGGTAAAGACCAGTAATGGTCATGCGATTGCATTGTGAAAGAAACGTTGTGGAATCGATCAGAAAAGGTCGATCATCTAGCATCTAGCAAGATCTGCAAGGTTCTGCAATCATCAAAATGATAAGAAATTTGGCTCATTCTTCGTAAAGTTACAAGCACTATACACAGAAAGATGTATATGGGACTACCCTATCTCTCTCACCAGACCATGAGAGAAATAAATTTACCAAATATATGAATTAGTAGGCGGTTTCCCGGCAAATTTTTTATCATCATGTATTAGTCAAAACATATTCTTTCACATGATTGGTAATGAGAGCTTCCATTTCATTTTTTGAAATTGGGGCGTTGCCAATACTGGTCTTTACCTTTAAAGTTTAGTTCTGGTAAAAGGGAAAAAATAATTTGCAAACATTTTTTTTTCCATGTTAGTTTGGAAGAACCTATATCACAAATGCCATCATACTAGAAGTTTGAGGAGAAAAAGCTGACCAAAAGTTGGACCAAACTGTCATGCCACATGCAGGTGCAGTCCCATATACCCATTTGTGTGCACATAAATTCCTAAAAGTGCTGTGAGCTTCGAAATCGGCAGCCTAGCATAGCCAGGTAATGTTGGAGCGCCTTGAGGACCTTGCAAGGTTGATACGTATGCTATATAAGAATCCAATATTATTATTATTATTATGTGACTTTCAGCAAGATCGAGTCAATTTCTTCTCATTTCAGTGATTCCATAACCTTATAGCACACGCCAATTCTTAAATGTTCTACATGATCCACCTTTCCCCGTTTCTTCAAGACATTTCCAGACGATTGATTTCTTTCACATTGTAATTATATGACCAGGGGGGTGTTCACAAAGACTAAGATCGACTTAAGTTGGACTTGAACTATGGCAGGCCATGCATGCCTCTGGTCTCTCAAGGGACGTCACAAGTCTACGGCATTCACATTTGTTGTTACTTTATTATTGAATGAAAAAGCATCTAAAGATCATCATTTCTAAGGTTTTTTTCCTCTGGTTTTACATCTGGTTCAAGACTTTTTAAGGGCATAAATTGCCTGCCATAGTTCAAGTCCAACTTAAGTGGATCTTTGTCTTTGTGAAACACTCTCAAGAAGTTAACTTCATCTTCAACAATGTTTGTGTTCCCTAGAAACCTACCCTTCTCATCACTCTTGCCACCCTTAAGTATATTCTTCATCCATTTTGGTCCTTTCTTCTGTTCCTCTGGGGGCGTGTTGGGGAGGGGCTTGGAGCCGGGATTCATGTTGTCAAAGCGGGCGTCGCGACTGTTGCTGCTGGAAACTCGAACGGGTGGTGCTGGCGGACTATCGGTATAACTCTGTGGATCCGACCACTGTGCGCTCATTTTTGGCGGACCTAGTGGCAAAAATTAAGGAGATGAGAAAGAGAAATGGATAGATAGTTAGTAATTGTTGGCATGTACTGCCTATTCTTTGCATGTCATGATATCCATTTTTTAATGACAAAACACAGCACAAGAAAACATTTAAATTTTCATTTATCTACATGTACCTTTTCAACGCGAAGACTATTTTACAGCTTTAACAGTCATGGTCCCTCTTTCAAAGGGGTACAAATCTAAAAGATGACCTTAATTGTCTAATTCTCTTTTCTGTTTATAACATAACAAATTGTGCAAGGCACTGTCAAATTGCTTTTCTTTTACATACACACTCTATATGGTATTATATTTCTACAGAAAATTCAAAATTACCCCTTTTTCTTGGGGGGTTAAAACTACTCCATTCTGTCAAAGGCTATTAAAAGTAAGCCTCTTTTATAATTAAGATTACTAGTATAAAACAACAAAGAAAGCATAAAGACAGGAAATGTGACAATGCAAAGACAATTCAATGACAATTCAAATTCTATTTCGATGAAAGTGTTTGATCTATTCTTTGAACTAAAATCTGCCGTCAAACGATTCTTTCTCCATTCCTCGAAGAGTATTAAAGTGAGAAACAAAACTGACCCGTACAGACAATCAGGGCTGTTACATGTACATCAAAAAGCCATGTAATTCTCTTTCCTGATAGACTTGGCACCGGCCAGAGAATCCAGGACGAATAATGTCCTCGTGCATTATGTTAAGCCAAGGAGGCCCGTCGAACGAGGGTAATGATCTACATTATAACTGTGCTAGAATGATTTCCCTTTCATAATAGCATGGTCACAATCTACCATACGTATTTTCACCTGTCATGACAATCAAGTTCTGCTTTTAAAAAACAAACAAAGTTGCAAACCATCCAGAGACTCCTAATAAATTGCGTTACTGATTAATTAATTATATCATTACAAATCTTTCTTCTCAGTTTTCTTATGTATAACTGATTTTCTTATAAAATTGAAGATATGGCGTATATATTCAATACTGAATAAACGCCATTAAACTATTACCAACAACATGACAATCAAGCTACATGTACAGTACATAAAGTTAAAGATAAACTTGAGTTCTGGTAAAAAAAGAAAATGAATTCTCACAGATTCAAACGAAACTTACACTGAATGTTCAAGAGTACAAATAAATGTCCTTTGCCAAACAATTTTTGTAGAAAATGTATACTGGCTGAGTAATGAGCATAGAAAGATAAGGAAGGTTAGTAGACACCATTTGTGTAGTCCCATATACATCTTTCTGTGTACAGTGCTTGTTACTTTACCAAGACTGGGTCAAATTTATTATGATTTTGATGAGTCCAGAACCTTGCAGTACACACCAATACTTACATGCTACATGATCAACTTTTTCTGATCTATTCCACATTTTCTTTCACAATGCAATCGCATGAGCGGAACAACTAAATTATTCATACCCCTTGTAAATTTTGATGATTTTTAAATGTTTTTTTTCTTCATAACTCAAGAATGAAAGGTGTAATGGTTATGAGGGACTTTGTTGAATAATTTTAGATGTAAGCTTTAAAGATAAACTTTAGTACTGGTAATGCGATTGCATTGTGAAAGAAAAGGTGTGGAAAGGATCAGAAACAGTTGATCATGTAGCATGTAAGTATTGGTGTGCACTGCAAGGTTCTGGAGTCATCAAAATCATAATAAATTTGACCGAGTCTTGGTAAAGTAACAAGCACATACACAGAAAGCTATGTATGGGACAACACGCATGGTGTCGGGGTTGGTACTACCTTGATTCCTTGTCTTTCTATGCTCATTACTCAGCCAGTATACATTTTCTTCCAAAATTGTTCGGCACATGTCATTTATTTGTAATCTTGAACATTCAGTGTAAGTTTCGTTTGATTCTGTGAGAAATAATTTTCTTTTTTTTACCAGTACTCAACCTTCGCTTTAATATGTCACATTCTCAAGAAGCATAAACTGGGACAGTTATGTAACTGGGATTTTCCACATACTTAAATAATTACAAAACTTAGTAAGGGTATGAATGATTTAGTTATTAACTGTACATGTACATGTAGATGAACAATTCGTTCCTATTTTCATGAAGTGACGGTAGTGAGGAAACTCTGCACGCAAATTGTATGCGATTTTCATTCACTACGGTCACTGCGTGAAAATAGGGACGAATTGTTTCATGTTTTATTTTCTCAAATTTTCACAAAAAAATTGTGGTAAAGTGTCAAATTAGAGTTTATGCTTGCAGACTATATCGAAACAAAGTCACAATCTTTTAATAAGGGAGCTAACATTAAGTGCTATATTTCTTTACAATGGTTTCTGTTCTGACTACTGGTACATAGTTCTGATTTCTCTTGTACAGTACATATGTTTTCACATATTCCTCTCATAATAAATGAGATACTTAGTGACATAATAAAGAGGTCATCATCTATTTGAATATCATATTTCTTGACAGATGATCTATTTCCAAACATTATGGAGGAATTCATTTACATGAACTACATGTACAATGAAGTGTATTGTACATACACAAAAATGGGTAGAAGTTTCTGCCAGTGACATTTCCTAGATGTACATGTATAATGTGAAGGCAAGAATTTACTGCTAAGAAATATTTAAAAAATTAACCTCTAAACTGCCATTCTAATATTTCAAACAGCTGACAAAACTCTTGCCCATGAAAAATAGGCCTCCTTGAACTATGATTCGTAACTAGTTTTGCCAATCAATGTACATGTAAGCATTACAGTTCAATTTGTGAGCCTATAATTACATCTTACCATAAATATTCATAAGCAATATGTTCAAATATCTTTACTTGTATGTCAAAAATTGTTGTGCCATACTTATAATCACTGGTTTCCCCAATCGATGCAAGTATTGCTGTATCCATTTGCAAAATGTGCACACAAAAAAACAACAACCTAAGATCACATTTAAAGCACAAACATACACAGTGCATAGCCTATACACATGTAGGAAATGATAATTTATGGTCTAGATTCACTACGCAGGAAGCGAAAAGTACCTGAAATGGGCCAAAATAGTACCTAAAGTAATATCGCAATTGAACCCTCCATTTATAGTTTTCAAACCAGGATATAGTCCAGGAATTAAAAAATGAAAGCAGGAACTGATCATTTATAGTCTAGTATAAATGATGCAGGAAGAGAACAGTGCCTGGAATGGCCAAAATAAATTTGATAAAAGGATGTTCTTTCTGATGATGGACTACTAGGGTTATCAACATCCTGAATACAAGAAGCTAGATGTAATATATTCAACCCCTCTGGCTCGTTCAGACACACTGCACACTGCCGCAGCAAAAAATAAAAAATGAATAAAAAACATCTTACGTTTAAATGAATGACAGATAGGGGTGAAAAATAAGCTGCATTACACAAAAGCCCCTGAGCTTTCTCATTTACTCTGTAGTAAGATACAGAAATGAAACATCTTTGCACATCATCGTTTTAAAACGTGGTTTACATGTCATGTGTGAATGTCACTTCAGTGGCCACCCATCTTACCATTGTGAAGATGGTGGTGGTGATGATACATGATGGTATCCTAGGGAACCGCATTCAGATGAGCGCGTGTTCGGAATATGATCGATTTAACCCGAAATGTCTACTTTCCCTCGTAGGGTTGACAGAAACTTGTTTCTCCACGACTCAAAATATAGTCATTGACCTTTCTGAATTATATTGGTCTATCTGAACGATGAAAGGCTGGTAATTCGAAAGTATACAGTGTTTCTAACAGTGTACGATCATTCTTCAAATCAAATCCAATTTAACATTTCAAGAACATAGATCCAAGGATAATGGGAACACACCAAATGTTCAGACTGAATGCTTGGATCAAACTTCACGGGTCAAAAGCAGAGCACTGTTGAATCAGCGAGTGAGAACACAATAGATGATCGTATTAAAGGGGCACATCAACCAACAATAATTCACTGCCATTCATGGAAATCCTAGATATTATCCTCCAGGCAAATTTGTGGTCACAGTTCAATGGAACTTATTCCTCAGATGCAATTTTGTTCTTTCTCTATAAAATGTAAATGAGAAAAGAATAACAAATAAATTAAAATGCAGCGACTTGAAAACAAAGTGTAGCGGTAGTTTACTTCACCCGGAAGTCCTTTAAATGCCAATATCGAAGTTGGAGAGAATGAGAAAGAGAGAGAGAGAGAGAGAGAGAGAGGGAGAGTACAGCAATACCACCTTGATGTTCCTTTCACGATCTCAAATCTAAAGCACAACAATACAAGCACAATCCAACAATAGGGCGCAGGCATGTGTATTAAAAGAAGCGTGTGTACATTTCTAACTTCCTCTTTCGCTAACACCGCGTATGACTATGATCTGCATTGGCCAGTTAGTATCTATTTCATAGCAAGGCCCCTTATGCATCTTGATCCCCCCAATGCAGCGACAGTGGGTGAGATTAACAGTCGGCTGTCACAATGCCTGTACAGTCATTATGACTGGAACGAACGGGCGAGGGGACGCAAGGGGGGAGGGTGGCACAAGGAAGGGGCAGGGTGGCACAAGGGAATAAAAATGGGGGGGGGGGGGGTGGTCATTTACAATTCATGAGGAAGCTATGATTGCACTGGGATTTTCAGTTTCAATAATTAATTCAGGATTGCAGAAACGTGTTCATGAAAGCCACTTATTAATGATACTGTTCAAACATGTCTACAGAGTACAGATCAAGGGCCTCTCTGCCGGAGTTGAAATTAAGATTTGCCATGACGATAGTAATTGCTCATATGTTCTACGTTTCATGTTCTTCTTAGTAAATAATAGCAATTCAGCAGTATGTCATCATTCACTGTAAGGGGGATCTTTCTGAATATTACGTCACATTTAGATATAGAATTCTGACTTTTAAATTGTGTAACCCTGTCCCATTTACAAATCAACTAGATCAAAGTAGTGCTTCATAGCAACTACTGTTTTGTCCATAGGGTCCAGACGCAAATTAGTAAGGCATGTGTGTGCATGGGCCCTTGCATGTTTAAATCTTAACATTCTAGGGGCTAGGAACTATAAATTTGGGAGCCCATGAGCACCAGACGCATTAGATTTTAACTCCCCCGAAAAACTACAATGATGACACCATTTAAAATCAACAGGTGACAGTTGGGTTCCTCCCCATTTAAACGACAGACATTACAACCATATGAAAATCTTTGTAATGTCCTTGTCCATGTAATATGCCATCTGTTTCATGATTCCCTCTATTTCTAAATGGCAATGTCCA
This sequence comes from Strongylocentrotus droebachiensis, assembly GCA_035222895.1. Classification (NCBI taxonomy): domain Eukaryota; kingdom Metazoa; phylum Echinodermata; class Echinoidea; order Camarodonta; family Strongylocentrotidae; genus Strongylocentrotus; species Strongylocentrotus droebachiensis. The sequence continues at coordinate 676,890 of JAVYIG010000001.1, forward strand.
ACACATAAATTTAGGTAGAACAACTACAACTTAAGAATATAATTATGTGGCAAAAGAGCGATCCCAGACAAATTTCCCACATCCTTTAGTTCCATCTTTCCTTTTAATAAAGAGGAAGGATGAAGAAGGAGGTGATACAGCCCCTCTGATCCTTTATACTCCATCCCTCCCCCACCTCCAACTTCCCCATCACACCCCCCCCCCCCAATATACAAATTCCCCTCGTTCCTTTTTTCACATATATCCCTCCTGTTTATAAAGAGGAAGTATGAAGAAGGGGGCAAAACAGCCCCTCTGATCCTGTATACTCCATCTCTCCCCACCTCCCCCATCACACCCCTACAAATTCCCCTCATTCCTTTTGTCATATATATATATACCCCTCCTTCTCATAAAGAGGAAGGATACCCTTTTCATTCTACATGTGTACTTCAATTTCTCTTCTTCCCCACCCAACTTCTCCATCAGACCCCCTCCCCTTCTCCATCAAACCCCCTCCTCTTCCCCACCACACCCCCTCCCCTCCCCATCACACCCCCCTACATATTTCCCTCGCTCCTTTGTCGTATCCCTCCTTTTAATTGCCAATTACCCACTACCCCATCCCATTCCTTGGTGACTAATATACATGTAGGTCAGCTAGCTAGGGTGGGTTTCCACAGATTGAGATTGCTTTTTACCCGTCTACGCCGATAATTACGATGACGACGCGGAGCTAGCTAGCCGATTCTGCTTCGTCGGACACTTAGAACTGCAGCACTGTGCGCCGCTGATATGTACCTCGGTGTGTACATTATGCGCAATAACATGTACTTTAAAATGTGCACTGACCTAGACGGTTACAAGCTTTTGTTCGTTAGGAGTGTGAATAATACAGGACTGAATACATGATCTTAATTTCACATGCATGATATGTATCCTACTTGCGCATGTACATGTACATGTACTTCCTGTATAATCTACACATGTATGTACCAATTGCATGTGTACATGTCTATTTCCTACTATCTAATTAGTATGTTTTGTATCACATTGATAGGCAATTTTTAATTAAATACTGGAAGTGATCACTGTGTTTGAACAATTATAATTTGCACACATATGATATTACTTTGTGTTTCTACAGAATTATTCAGAGTTTTGAATTCTTAATAAGACATCCTCATATTTTATTATGAAGATGTGTAGTGTACAAGTACATGTGTATATTTGCCATACATTGTAGCTTCCATGACTTTCACTACAGACCCAATAAGACAAAACAATATCATTTCGGACAGAAATTTAAAAGGGAAATGGGAAAAAAGCATTGTAAATGTGAATCCGTTTTCCTGAAAATGGAAGTGCTATCTACAATGTAACTATTAGAAATTTAAACCTTGATGAACAACAGATATCGCAATGTATTGCTGACCCAGTGGCGGATCCAGGATTTTCCAAATATCGCGCCGTTTTACTGGTTTACTTTTTTTCCCTCTTTTTTTCTTCTTCTTTTTTTCTCTCACTTGGGCGCCCAAGGGGAAGGGGGTTTAACCCCCCCCCCCCCAGATCCACCCCTGCAAAGGCACCTCATATTCAGTGAATTGAACCAAATGTAAAATGAGAATTAGTCCTCATAATCACTCGCACATATATCCCTGCCCCTGACCCATCCCCTGCACCCCTGTCACCCCCCTCCCCCCCCCCCCCAAAAAAAAAAAAAAAAAAAAAAATCTGCCCCTGCCGTCATGTTCCTGCAGGATATATGTGACTCAAGCCAAATTATGATGCTAGTTCAATGAACTTAAATGAACAGTTGGCATCTGAACAGAGATATTAGCATGACATGTGCAATTAGTACATCAAATGAAGACACAGGGCGGAGCGATACAGCTTGGGATTGGTTGTGAGTGCTTTAGAACAGCTGACGATGGGTCAAAACTGATAAGCAACTGGGTGAATTTTGTCACAAATGTGCTCACCAATCTGTCAAAAAATTGAAATTGTCCCCATGCCATTCATGCATTTGGGGGGAAAGGGCTTGTAAAATTAGAACAGCAGGGACCCGATATGGAAATAAACGAAATGAAATGAAATGAAATGATATTTGCTTCAGGCTGCATTCTGTCAAAGCTTTAGTGTTAGGGTTGTAATTATGTTTAGGTTAGGTTTATGGTTAGGGTTGGGATTAGGGTAAGGATTAGACTTATGTAAGGCATTAGCTCCAGGGTGGCAGTTGGGAATTTTGTTAGCGTAGGAAACTACATGTACACCGGAGCACTTGTTACAGGAGCATATGTGTCGTACAACCCCTATGTAGCATAGCTGAGACCGTACGAGACTCATAGTCTCACACATTAATCATTATGGAAAGCAGTTACTATGTAGAGTACATATTTGTACAGTGGGGGGAGGGGGGCTTTCAGCAGTCGGCACCAGATATTTAAGGCTCACAGTCTCATACATCATGGAAAAGTTCGACATTATTTATACAAATGTGGATAAGCGATCAACTCTAGGGATGGTAAATGAAGAAGATTATCAACCAAGAGTTGTAATACTTGAGCCCAAAAAAATACACAGGGGGCGGAGGGCAGATTCGCCCCGGAAACACCATAAACAGCCCCCGAAATAGGCCCAAAATCCGATTTCGGGGGCGACATCAAAAAATGAAATGATCACAAATTGCCCCCGTAACAACGGCCGCGAAATGGAGCCCCCGAAATGAAAAACTTAATTTTTTGCCTGTAAAAACAAAATACAATTAGCATTTGGCATAGCTAATTGCGAATTAGCTCTTGATGGTTGCATGCCTTGCGATACACTCTGGTAAGAAGAAAAACAATAATCAAAGACGGAAAATAGTGCATTGTTAAATTCAAGAAATATCTTCTCAAAAGGTGGATCAGCCTTTCAGGGGAATATTGAATGTAAATATATAAAGCAAGGATAACTCTAGCCACTAGACACTCAAGATTGTAAGATGCTTCCCTGCACAAAATGTGCGTAGAGGTTACATGGTCAAGTGGATATGTCTCCAGACTATAGATCACAGGGTATGAGGTTCAAATCCCTCCAACAGTACTAATACCCTGTGGCAAGACATTCATTTAAACTTGCCACTCTTAACCCAGGTGAAGTAAATGGGTTAATGTATGAGAGAATCCTATGATTGCTTGGATGCTTTATCAGAGTAGTTCGGCACAAGCTGTGCTAATACTAACCCTGTACAATGCTCAGAAATGTATAATTAGGCCTGTCTTCACTATCTCGAGATTGCCAAATATCCAGCTATTTGAACTATCCCGATCCGCAAACTATCCAGCTAATTTGCGTCTTCATCAGACCGAAGTAGCAATTAGCGGGATATTTGGTCGGGATTGTCATCCCAAGATATCTTGGGATAGTTTGCAAAAATATCCCACTATTTGGCAAAATATCCAGCTATTTGTCATGTGCGTCTTCACCAGACCGAAGCCAGACCGAAGACTCGCCCTATGCGCTAACGCTGAGCAAAATATCTCGAGCTAATTATTCAAGGTCGAGTTTCAAGTTTCGAGGTCGATTCTCGAGCTGATGAAGACACAATTTGTAACTTCAGGATTATTTCCCAAATCAGAAAATAGCGCGCTATTTGGCAATCTCAAGATAGTGAAGACAGGCCTATTGAGTGCTATATACTGTAAATGGTCTGTTTGGAGCCAGAAGGGTACCTATTCATCCATATCATTTTACACAGAGTTACGACCCTTCTAGCTCAAAAAACACACAATATATTTTACAACAATCTGTCTTCAAAATGGCAATGTTAGTCATTATACTGGGGGGGGGGGGGGGTGAGGAGGGGGGGGGGGGGGTAATTCATTGCCTTGAGTTCTTTGGAAAGTGAAATCCATCGTTGACAAGCAATGTTTATGTATACAAAGGGGTTTCCATATGCGTCATGACAGAAAATAATTCCTTGCCAAGTGTCAAATGCCACTTTAGTACTATGCCTTCTTCCATTGTAGGGGTGCGTGTTGTATATCAAATAGGAAAAGTACAATATGGGGAAGTTTGAAGAACATTACGCAAGCACAAGCAGCTACCCATGACAACATTTGCTACGTAAGGGTAACGGTACACGTAGCCTAGATACAAACAAAAGGAGTGAATGAAACGAGACATCGATAAACTTGACAGTCAATCCATATGGGTGAATTTCACACGTGCATGTCTGAATGATCCTGTATATCAGATGTAGAAGTAGTCATTCTAATCGTGCTTCAAGTAAAGAAGACAGTGAAACCTGTCTATAAAGGCCAACCACGGGACGCAGGGAAACTGGCTACTGTAGACAGGTGGTCTTTCTAGACAGGTTCTACGACACACAATTCATCCTAAAGGAGGACATCATACGTGTAGGTGACCACTGTAAACAGGTGGCCTTTATAGAGAGGTAGTCACTAAGATAGGGTGGACTAAACAGTAAACACTGAGTAATCTTGAATACACTGTTCATGTACACTACAAGAAGACTATATCATTCAAACATTTAAATAACAAATAAAGAGAAGGCATTACCCATACGGTGCAAATGGTAAATATACTTTTATAAATTTTCTATCATTTTTGCTGTCTTACCATTCGGGCTTGAAGGGCCCTGTGAGAAAAGTTTCCTCAAGGCTTTCTCTATGCTCAGTCTATGTTCCATATTTGTTGAGCAAATATTCACACACTTGAATACAAGGCTATATCCTCATGTAACAGTATATCCCAGCTTAAAGACGGACGAGAGAGAGAGAAGGAGATCGAGTGTTCAACGCCTACGCGATCTAAAGCTCTGACGTCGCAGGAAAATCCCTATCCTGCTTTCAGGAGAGAGAAACTCCGGCAAGTGGGGCTTTCTCTGAGTCGCATCTACGCCAGGCCAGCCAGGCAAGAGCTTCAGTGAGGGGCGATTTAATTAGATGGAAATCTATTCAGTGTCTGCCTCGACTCTTGATGATGACTAGAGAGGCACATTTGTCCATTAGCATTTTTTCTTCTTCTAATGGACCGCGTATCAAGACATTTGGCTGGCGTGTGCCCGCTCATCCACTACCCACGGTTCTTCCCAAACGAAGCAGGCAGAAGAAATTGCTTGCAGGAATCTATAATGAACGGTTAATCCATAGAAATCTTAGTCACACGTCGTCATCGTTGTCGTCTACTAGCCCTAGGCGGCCGGCCTTGACGATATCAATCGCTTGAAAGAATTCAACAGTTTTTTTTAATATGATTAGAAGTGGCTGCACCGTAGCAATCTCGGTGGTAGGGGTTGAGTAATGATGATACAAGTAGCTCATCAATCCGCGGGATGCCGGAGTGTGTGTGTAAACACCTATCTTTATGACATTTCACACCATGCGAACTTGGGTGAGGGGTGAACGCTCTGCACACTGAGCAGGAGGAAGGGGGCAAAGGCAACGATCCCCTCTATTCCTGAGAATCTGGGGGAATTATTGGCGATGAGTTGTCCCGATGCCGTAGCTTATAAGCAGCTTGCGTGACGTGACGCACCATCAACTAAATGAACCTCCACTTGCCATATGTACATGTATATCCAAAATAAGACTTAATGGAATGCGGTAATAGTAACAGAAACAAGCTCAAAATGTTGCATAAATCACACTTTCAGAGTCTGAAATGACTTTGAATGACTTCACCTGAGCATAAACATGTATAAACCTTTTCCTGTCTAGCCGCCGCAAAGGCTGTTTGCAATACACAACTCGAAAAATCCCCACAACATTCCTTCCTCTTCCGTAAAAAACACAGCGAATGAATTACTATCTGCTTCAAGTTTAACGAGACAGTGTACATAGATTCACCACGTGAGTGGTGTATACATGTATGTATAGGCAAGAGAGCAAGAAGAGGCTACTTGTACGCTACTCAAAACCAAGTTGATTGTAGCCTAATCACAGCTAGGATAGACCAGCATGCCATATCCTTCCTTCTTCCTGTCCTGCCATGTACATTATTCTTTTTCCTAAATCCTCGTCCCTTTGTGGCCCGCGCCAACTTCTAGGATTATGCCCTCTTGATAATCGATCCTGCCTTAAAGAGGCCATCCGACACCACTTAACCCTTCCACTTTCGTCCCAGCCGCTGCCTGTACATGCCTTATGTGACTATTGGAAGGCATGTGTAGGGGAAAGGGGAAAGGGTTAATGAGAAATTGAGTCAGTAGTATGTACTAATTAACTTGACTTCCCTCGAGGAGGTGTTCATGTCATTGTTTCACCCCACAGCTAATTTCCTGTAACTAATGAAGCCGATTGCTCATCATCAATACATCAAGACACTGATGCAACAATGGATGTTAATTCCTACAAAACAACAAAGGATTTAACCCTTCGCCTTCTGGAATTTGATAGGCCCTATATTAAGCCTATGGGAAAGAGATAATTCAGTAGTCAATGAGTTAATAGGCCTCCTGCAAAATCACTGCTACAACAGCACACTCCTTCCTCTTGTTCCATAGAAGATGTACATTCAGGCCTATAGGTCATATATTTTGCACATTTTACAATACCCAGATGAATGGTTTTGGGCAAAATTGATTTATAAATTCAATGTAAATTATTAATACTACCAAAATAGGTTATAATGACTTATTAAGCACTTTCTCTCATTGCACAAAGGAAGATGATCTCAACCAGTGATTCTATTTTCATTTAAGTGTATATTATATAGCACTTCCTTGTTTCATTTCTTCCTTAAACCAAGCTCATCAAAGGTTGATAAGTTCCTTTAATTCATCAATTGCTTGTGTGATTATTCATTAGCCAACCTGCTTAGATTGCCCAGAATATGTATTTCATATTTCAGAGAGATCTGTAGGGGAAATCTTGCATTGTTTTCCAATTGAAAAAAACAATTTTCTGATAGATTCATGTAACTTATTCCCCCCCCCCCCCTGTTTCTTTAAAATGCCACAAATGTATTGTATCCCACTGTTTCTTCAACATTCTCCTCAACATGCGCATAAATGAATAATTTTGTTAATTGACTAACAATTTCCCATTGTTTGTGTTCAATGGCAGGATGTCAACCAATTCAATGTTCCATTTCTGGGTATACATTTCCTTATTTTTTAAAGAAAAATCTGGTTATTCGATTTAAAACATTATCAGGAAATTACTTGAGAGGGCCCCAAATGCTAATAAGAGCATTTTTCAAATTTCCTTGAGACTTTGTTCTCCTCTGATTCACAAGTGAAACAGTGATAAACAATCTACATGTACTTATGAATCAAATGCCAGTTTCATAATCAACTTTTCTTTTCTTCTTACATTGCCCTGATATATATGCATACATCATGTCTTGTTAAATGCAGCAAAACAATACACTTAAAGCTTTTAAAATGTATCTCTTATCTCTCACTTTCATTCTATATTTGTGCGTTGTATTATTTCTTCTCTTCCTCTTTCTTAATTCTGCTCCTTCTACCCCTCCTCCTCCTCCTGTTCAACATTTGTCCTTTTTTCATCCCCATTCTCTACAGTTTTCTTCTCCTCTCCTCTCTTTTGATTCTTCTCATTTCATGATAGATCAAATAAAATCAAATAAAAACAAATGTCATAGTGAGTATCCCAACAATTCTTATTCCTCCTCTTCTTCTTCTTCTTTGGTTTTGATTTATCCTTTTCTTGTTCCACTTTTCTCTCATTTTCTTCCTTCTCCTCCTCCTCTTCCTCGTCATTCTTCTCATTTCATGGCAATAAAACTAAAATCTAATCAAACAAAATAAAATGGCACTGTTATTATCCCTGCACTGTTATTCAATCTGCATACTGCATCATTAGCTTGACTGACCTATGGTGCTGTTATTAGGAAGTATCTAATTAACACATTGTCATGACTCTGCACTTTAAAGGAGACAACCGACCCTTCAAACAACAGATTTAAGAAAGGGAAAATTGCTTTTCACTTGAATCTCTGCATGACCAAATTACCATTTCTTTGTGTGGAGAAAGAATAGTTCCTGTTAAGCCACAATCAAAAGGCATGTACATGTAAAACAATACAATACAATAAAGTCATTTCTATAGCGCTCTTACAAACTAACTGTTGTTTCACAGTGCTTTACATAAAGTTATCAAAAAATCTATTGTTGATCATGGTCAAAGAGGAGAGTTTTGAGACATTTTCAGAAGACATCCAGTGAAGGTTCTAATCGAACAAACGTGGAAGCTCATGTAATACACTTCAATAAAATCTTGGATAGAGCTCAGTGTATTTCTGTTGGCAAGAGTTTAAGGTACAGCTCAATTTAGATAAGATTAATTGTTGAAATTAGTCCGAAGGATTGCCAGAAGCAAAGAATTACATAATAAGAGATGAAAATGGTGTGGAAAGCCTTTAACTTTGCTTCTCATAAAGTTTTCAACAAATTATTATTCACATACTACAGTTCATATTAATTCTAAATTTGATTCTCATCAAAGTCAACATTAAGTCCCGCTTTCTAAATATTGATCATTCTCTCATAAAAAGCCCAGACATTTTTCCCTCTTATAATTTCAAGAGAAATTTATCACTGACTCTATTACTGTTGTGCTGACTTTCTCACTCTTATAAAACAGGACATTTAAAGAGAAGGTTGAGTTCTGGGAAGAGGTAAAAAATAATTTGTGAGCGTTATCATTGTTATTATGCAAGGGTGGAAGAACATCAGATTAAACATGTTCCCTGAAAATCATGGCTCTTCAAATGCCTTCATATTCTAAATATGAATGAAACATCGTAAAAATCGGCTGGTAGGTTTTTTTCGCCATGTGCTCGTGTAGTCCCATATACATCATTCTGTGTACAGTGTTTGTAACTTTGCCAAGATTTGGCCAAATTTCTTATCGTTTTGATGAATCCAGAACCTTGCAATACACACGAATACTTATATACTAGATGATGAACCTCTCTGATAGATTCCACACCGTTTCTTTCACAATGCAATCACATGACCAGAACTCAACTTTATCTTTAAGATTGTGTTAAAAATACTGGCAGGAAATTATCTACTGTACATGCATGTACACTCTAAGTGCATGCACATGTGAAAATAATGTTGGTTGTTTACAGGATGTAGAGCGGGAAATAAGATTGATAACCTAGGGCTAGAAAAAGAGGATTAAAAATACAATATGAAAGAAGAAGGAGAAAATTATTTAAGAGAATAAATGAAGGATATGTTCAGAGACTTTTAATGACTTTCTTAAAGCTGCATGTAATGTGCCTTATCTTAATGTCTTCAAATGAGATTTCTATTTTCTTCCTTTTATACATGCACAGCAAATTTTTCAAGATATCCACTGCCATGCCATGAGTATCAAATTCAGTCCACGTATTTGAATGTTAAACAATTTATTTGACTGAAGAATCATCATGTCTTGTCCTAAAACAAAAACAAGTACAAGTTATGGCTCATTACAAAACTAAATTGGGAATTTATTTCAAGCCCAATAAACAATAAAACAAGAATTAAAAAAATAAAACTTTGAAAACTTCAGCGTCCATTTATGACAGCTGTTCACAAACAAAATTGGTGGCACGGAAAGAGTTAACCTTCTAAAATGTATGGAATACATTAAATGCAAGCACTGCAGCAAATCATGTGTGCAGCCGTCCCTCTCCGTATGAACATTGTATGTTCGCTATATCTCTCGAGATCCAATTATGCATGCAAGGGGCTTCCCAAACTCAATGCATGCACAAGGCTTGAGGGGCACTTGATCGCTTTAGCCTAACTTCAAAACAAAACAAAACAATTATTTACCATATTCAACTTTTTTTCTTCTAACAAAGCCTTGAATTATAAGCAGACTACATTTCCTTGAATGAACTTTCCCCTCTGAAGGAGTATACATGTATGTACATGTACTCCTGTAGTCTACATCATCCAGACTTGGCTAGAAATAATTTCTATAGACGATAAAGTAAACCCACTTGGCCTGGGAGTAAGGCTATTGATCGCCAGGATGGGCCAAGCCGTCTCGATGACTCATCCCTCATTTTCTCCAGGCGTAAAAAACGGACGAGATGGATACGAACAAGCGATGAAGTCACGGAGAGACCACCGGTGAGAGTGGGAGAGAGGAATCGGTCACATTTATTATCATAACAATACACAGGAGCTTAAAGGTTGAGATTGTTCATATTATTCAAGATTGACGCATTGAAATCAGCTCTCGCTTACAAAAATGTGCAACGTTCTTTCCATTTTCAGCAGTTTAAGATTTAAAGACATGAATTTCAGATGCTCTGTATATTTTTTATACGGGTTAATCTTCTGACTATTCAAAGCTCTGCAGGGCTCATATTATTAAAACCATACTAAGCCTAATTGTCAGCTAACTACATGTATGTCATAATTTTGTTATATAGCCTATATGTAACGGTAATTAGTTGACAACTAGTGTACTATTGGTTTTATGAATACGTGCCCTGTTCTATAAAACTCTATCCTTTCACTCTATCTTTTCTCTAATATGGCTCATGTGATTAGAAAATGTTACATACTGGTACATTATATTAAAAAAAGAGTCTACAGTTTATTAAATGCACATGCCTATTTTTTATAGCAAATTTAGCAATGTCCACAAAACATGATTTCTGTACAAAAAGTTTTTCAAAGCTTACTTACCGTTACCCTCTCTCTCCCTCTCTCTTTCTTTCTCTTTATCTATCTCTATTTTTTGTCTCTCCTCTCCTCTTTCTACATGTAATTTGTTTTTGACATAGGAAATACAGTACATCACCTAAGAAATACACAGAGACCACAAAACCCATTAAAAATGTATGCAAACATGTTCCACTCACGTTCCTCAACATGAAAATGTATTTTGTTTACAAAATGTCAGCTTAAATACATGTATGCCCATAAAAATGAAAATTATACAGTCAATATCTCCACCACCTCCTCCTTCTCCCTCTTCCTTATAAATCTCCCTCTCCCTTTATAAATGTCACTCGATCCCTTCATATTTTGACACAGGAAATATCTGCACATACTGTAAAACAAGGAAAAAGCTGCAAACATTGTCAAACAATATTTATTCACCTGCCTCTCTTGACTTAAAAAAACACACAACATAAACCCATATCTGGGACTACATGTATGGACAAGAATATTGTTCTTGGCAAATTCTATAAAAAAAATGATTATCTAGCAGTCAAAAGACTTCTCAATCTCTCTCTCTCTCTCTCTCTCTATTTCCATATACCTCTTTGACACAGGAAACACTGCAAAACAAGGGAAAAGCGTCACTACGAGTTATCGTAGCGGGTCAGAATACTGCCCTCTTCCCCTCCGTCTATCCGACTCTCGAGATGCTAGGGGCAGATTACAAGCCTTTCCCCTTTCTTTTCTTTTCCTTTTTGCTGGGGAGGGGGGGGGGGGGGCAGGTGAAGGAGGTCAAAGGTTCAAATTACTATCAATGATCTATTAATTATTGAGATTTCTTTTCTTGTTACATGCTGTACATTGAACTCTTTTGATTGTTAGTTTTCAGCTTTTATTTAAAGAAATGTTAATACAATGTACATTATATTGTCTGTTGAGAGCCAGAAGGGCTCTTGAAGTATTGAGTTAATGCCCTTCTGGCTCCAAACTGAAATGTATTCTGACGTTAACTTTGGGCATTATTGTCGTGTCTTCCTACCTAAACTAAACTTTAATATGAATTAATGAAGTATAAGTTAATTCTCTATATACATGAAGGGCAAGAACTTTTATTTCAAATATATGGGCATATTCTGGCATAAATTTAACATAACTATAGGCCTTCTATTCTCCCCCAGCCCCCCCCCCCCCCCTGGAAGAGTTAGTCAGCTACCTCTAAGTAGCAATTCTTTATTGTATCTTTATTCATCTTAATTCAGCGATCCCTAGCATCCCTAGCATATCCTGTCTCCTATTATGAAAACAAAGGACTTAACAAGAGACTTAATCTAAACTTAAAGGCACACTGTCCTACTTGTAGCTACTTGCTCCCTCTATATAGAAAACTTCCCAAATCGGTGCCTATTGGTCCCCCATGATCCTCTTTTTCTTATGTTAAATGAGAGCTGAGTTAATGAGATAGCCACCTGTCACAGTGACCTCGATGGCTCGCTGTGTGGTCTAATCCCTTCTAGCTGCAGTAGTAACGCCTACCTTTAAGTGGATCTTTCTTTTAAGAAGGAAGTCAGGGATCAGTACAAGGTCCCAAGCATGTCATGAAAAGTTAAGTCCCTAATATTTTCTCTGGTGGAGTTTCAAACCAAAAGACAAAACACTAAAAAGCCCATCATAGCTGATTATTCCAGATATATGTTCATATGTACACTGAAGAAGAGACAAATTGTCTGGCTCCAAAAAGACAAAAGATAAGACAATTTTTTTAAAATATTTTTTTAAAAGTAAAGCGACAGTTTAAGCAAGAGGTAATTCTATAAGTCTAAAAAGAAAGGTAAATGAATACTGTGACATTGTGAATTTAAAGTCAGTCACATATTACAGCCCAACCAATTCTCTTTAATAGTGCCCGGCCTACATGTACACGTTTGGAGATAGAGAAACTTCTAGTGAGAAAGTTAAAGTGAGCCACCTAGTGGCATAAGCATTACATCTTTCTACTAACATGTATGCATCATGCACATTTTGAACACTTCAACTTCCTGGAACAAAATATCGGCAAAAGCACGCTAAATAAACTCTGCGATGAAAATAACAATCTCAAGTGATATTTGGTCAGGAAATACTCCTTCTAAATTTCATGATAGAGACTGCTTGCCTATTATTACATGGACATCTACACCGATCATGTGCATTATAATAATTAAAGCAACACCAATATGTGAACAACTCTGAATGTACAACAGTGAGGGACCCTTCACTATGTTAATTCATGCAAATATACTCAACCCATAGCATAATGTGAAGCAAATAAAAAGTAAATCATCATGGTTGACTGTATATGTACATGTTCATGTAGATTGAGGATTTGAGGTACATAATGTGTCCTTGATTAAACAATCAGAAGTTTCAAATGTTGATCAAATGTTCATAATTTGTTCCCCATTTCCTTACCACACTAGGTAGCCACAAGAATAAATATGTACAAAAGTCTCAAATAATAAGCAAAGTGATTCATATCCAAACTGAAACTAATGGTAACAAGTAAACAAACACTGCAAGTTTATGTTGAACTTTATTTTGTTCACATATTTGTTCACATTCTGAGTATACACCAAATGAATGTTCTAAATGATACATCCAAGAGGCATTAAAAGTTACTTATTGCTTCTAGTACAGTTGCAAAGGCTCTTTTGTTGTGCCACTGCCCCTCCCCCCCCCCCCCCCCACAGAAAAGAAGAAGAAAAAAATTCACTATATTTCAGATTTTGCCTATCATATTAGCAGCAGACTAATTCTAGAAGAGCTTTTCTGCAAAGTCTGTCGACTCTGTACTGGAGTTACTATACTTACATTTTCATGTCCAGAGTCCATTGCTGAATCAAAAGTAGAGCAGGAAACAACTATTTCTATAAAAAGAGAAAACTTTCTTCAGACTTGGAGTGAATTCAACTGTCTGGGAAACTAAATCCAAAACCTACAGAAAAGAAACTGGATAACGTTCCTCAAGCAAAAGTAGGATGGTTCCCAACGCGATATGTTCTCAGAATGAATTCAGCAACTGAGAAACTTTACTCAAGATGAATAACATGAGCATGTACTAGCAGACAGGGCGTAACACAACCTGATCAACAGCCGACAAAAGATGAAATTACTACCGTCTCTTACCAGACTTTACAGAGTACAGACAAAAGTGTTGACACACTCGGTAAAACTTTTAAAAGAGGGAAAAACCCAGTCCTTTTCTTTCGGTTGTTCTACAAAAAAGGGCTTGAACTGTGTCAATACAGACTTTGCCCTCTGACTTAAATTCTTTGACATGAAATTTATGCTAAGAATGACTGATAGTGTACTTCAGACTTGAGCCTTGATGTGCTCAATCTCTTTTTTCTCCCTCTTTTTCTTTCTCTCTCTCTCATTTCTTGCATCTCACCAATTCCTCCATTCTTCTTCTATTTCATACCACTGTCAGACTGTCTGTCCGCCTATCCATCATTTTTTTTTTCTTTCTTGGGATTCCTTCACCCCTCCGCCATTCCTCGTTTCATTTCCTCCTTCCTTCGTTCCTCACTCAATAAAACGAAGGAAATTAGAAAGAGGAAGTGAAAATGTTATTTATGCAAATAAAGCTGAATAAATAAATTCTACTCATTTCTGAATACATCCTGCGTCTCTAATTATCTATCATTCAGACCAAATCCTTCAAAGTTGTCACCTACCAATGATAATAAAGGTGTGGTACACCTGGGGGTGGGGGAGAAACGAGGGAATAATCTAAACTATTTCAAAACTAGATTGTACAATAACGTTCTTTTGTATCCAAAAGCAATGTTCTTGCTTATAGGCAGTTCACAACCATATGCTTTTGCTAAATGTATAAATATAAATGTTCTTTCTTATTGTCAATATTGTAAAAATCTAGCAATAATGAAGAAGTTGGACAGTTGTTTCCATTTATTCATTTTGTATTTTAAACAGAAAAATGTATTACATTTGACCTTAAATCCCATTCGCATTGCACTTCCAGGCCCACAACAAAATGGCAGTACATGTACATGTACATACAGTGTATCAGGTTGACATGTTCTCTTTCTTACTTTGTGATCTCAAAGTGTTCATATTTTTAACAAATGATTCATTTTGTTTTTCCACACCAATCTAAATGCTTCCGGGGCTCATTTTTATTAATATTTGTGAGTGTTTGAAATCAATATATAATTTGCATTCTACAATGTACATTGTAGAGGTGTATTTATGATAATGAGCCAAATATGCTATAGAGAGTGAGCTATTAAAAGCATGTACAACTGTAACCCTCAAAATGGTACACTGTACACGGGTGCACTTTAAATGTACATGTACTTGTGAATGTGATTAAATTCTATAAGTCTGCCATCTTCATCTTTAAAGGACTCCCTCTGGTGTTGTATTCCCTATATGTCCATGGCCAGTTTGGCCACAGCTGCAGAAAGCTACACACAAATAAGATCATTAACCTGTATTCATACCATTTAGTTTTACTTTCCCTTTCTGCCCATTAATTATGCATCAATAATGTCTTGATGTACTGTATAGAAGTCATATATTTATCTTTCATGGAGGCTAACATGCTTGCTCATTCATCTACAAACCAGTACCGGTATGCTCAATCATGTTCATGTAAGAAAATTCATGCAATATGATAATAAAGATAAAGAAAGAAAAGAAAACAGAGAAAGAGAGAGAAAGAGAGAGAGAGAAAGAGAGAGAAAGAGAGAGAGAAAGAGAGAGAGAGAGAGAGAATGAACCATCAGAGGCAAGATGGCTCACATGATGGCTCAGTAGGTAAAGCATCTGTATGTCGAACCTAAGATCGCGAGTTCAAGTCCAACCTAGGAACATGAATGGAGTCTGCGATGTGTGCTTACGTGCCCCTCCCCCATTTCGTGGCCCAGCCTAGGTTACACTCACTTACAGTGGATAAAAACTCTGCCCCTTCGATATGTTTAATGGAGGCCCCATGTACAGGAGAGACACCACCTTCGCACTTTAAGAACCCACTGCACTATTTGTATAAGAGTAGGGTGGGGGGGGGGGTGGGGCAGTGTAGTGGTTGACCTGCACAAGTAATACAGGGAGGAGTGTTTAATTTGCTTCCCCCTTCCCAGGCAAAGGTGATGCCACATACATGTACATGTAGAGTGCTTAATAATAACCATGACTTTTCACAGTGTTTCGACCACAAAATCTAGATTTTACTAGGAACAATTGAATCAGGAAGCAATTCAGAATATGAAACTACACTAAATCATAAAATAATCACACACTGTGATTGACGTTTTTGCAATGCACAGGCCCATAAAATTATGATGAATGAACAGCTTTCACTTCAGATGAAATACAAGCCTCATAAAAATGTACATGATCCCTCATAAGATATCTGGGCAATTAGAACCTTAAACAGGTTTTTATACTCCATGAAAAGTAGGAGAAAATAGAGTGTTCAGGGCTTCAATCTACAAGATATGCCTACCTGTAATTTCAGTTATTGGTGCTTTGGGGAATATATACCGTATTTGCCGGCGATAAGGCCGCAGTGTTTTTGGAAGAAAAAATATCCAAAAGTCGGGGTGCGGCCTTTACGCGACAACAACAAAATTCAGCGGTCAAAACATCACGTCCATTTGCACGTATGGGACTATATGAACGGTAGCATGACTAGACAACGGTACAGGACAATTCTAGAATAACTCCACACAACTTACCGACAATTTTATGTTGCATAGTTGACATGAAGACGAAAAAGCTTCATTTTTCTAATAATATCTGCCGATAGATCTAGATCTAAGTCTGTACCATTGCATCGCCAAAAAGTAAAAAAAGGGACAGGCCGTTACTTACGGAGCTAGCTGCCGCGCAACGCAACTGCGCAGGTCGAAAAACGCTATTTCGGATTACACCGCACATCGAGGTAGGGGTATTGTAGGATACCAATCTGCGTGCGATACAGTACTAGCTTAAAAGTCGATGAAGATCTGCTAAATTACGATCATTTTTTAGGTTAACTTCTTGTAAATATATAAAAAATCTACAAGAAAATTACGATCATTTTGTTTGGTCCGTTTTTTTTTTCTCTCTCTTTTTTTTTTTTTTTCCTCTACGAAATGTCAAAGTAGGGGGTGCGGCCTATACGGCACTGCGGCCTTATCGCCGGCAAATACGGTATGCTGAAAATATCCTAAATAAAATTAAAAATATGTCCACTGTAAGACTGCTTGTAAAAGGTAAAGTTCCAGGATGTGCAACTTTCAAATGGGAAGTCACTGAATCCAGCATAGTGCCCCTGCCCATTTACACTCAAATGATTGCTATTGTCGTCAAGTCCATTGAATTGTCATTTAAATTGCATGTATCAGTTCACTACCATCAGTAACAAGTGGAAGGGAAACAGAGATCTCTCGCTCTAGTAACAAACTGCCTCATTTTTTAGTTAAATTCTTGACTGGTTTCAAAGTGCATTGCATGAGTAGAAAGTAGGCTAGTAGAAAGCAGACTCTCCCCGCAAAGAAGGTAGTTTGCAAGGTTTGTTGTGTGTGGGAAGTTGGGAACGAGAGATTACTTTCACATTTGAGTTTTAGTTTACATGGCTCTCCACACAGGCAAATGCATGCTAAGTAAGGCTTCAAGATATCAAAACCATAATATTCAAGTCTCACATATCACCAAACTTGTACCGCTAATACTAAGCTGGAAACTTCCAGAAATACACATGTATGGTTTGCGAGGTTATTATACAAATAATACACAGCAGTGAGGGCATTAGTAAGAATTACCCCCACAAGGTACCTTTGGAACAGTCTAACACGCCCAAGGCGGTAGCCGAGTTTTGAAGGAACCGAGTGTGGGTAATTTTATTAATGCCTGAACAAAATGCTGTGTATTATTTGTTTTATAAGATTATGACCGTTCATTAGAATTGGATGATGACCGGTCATTATCAGAATTATGCGTAAGGCAAAATAAATGCCTGGTCACGTGTACGCTTTCAACCAATCATTTGATTAGGATCCACGTCATCATCTTATAATGATAAATAACCTCTACTCACATGTGCATGAGTGATAATAATTAATGATAATGAGTGATTTCCAATTATGGATATTAATCATTAGACTGAAAGCTTCAGTCTCTTATATATAGACGGTTGGTCCACTGAAGGCCTGTGCTCATCAGCTCGCATTTGCCAAATAGCCTACTCTGTCAACTATCCCGATCGCAAATTACCCAGTTAATTTGCGTCTTCGTCAGCCTGCAGTTGCAATTAGCAGGATATTTGTCGAGAAAATATCCAGAGATATATTGGTCAAGATGGTTTCCAAAATATCCCGCTAATTGGGAAATAGTGGGCTCATTTGCGCCCGTCAAAGTCAGTTTGTGATGAGAATATCGGTCTGGTGAAGACGCAATTTCGAGCTTCGGGATAATATCCCTTGTATGAAAATAGCGGGTTATTTGGCAAACTCGAGCTGATGAGGACAGGACTTGAGACTACAATTTGTTCTACTGGCCGCCTTTTACCCATGGCAGTTCAGAGTTTCTTTTTTTTTTTTAATTTGTCAGTTTTCCCTCTTTAAATTGGCAACAATTAATCTTGCCAATTGAGAGACATCACTGATTAGTTACAATTAAATCACAAAAAATGGCAAAATGTACTAAGCTGCGATGGTAACGGACTCAAAATTTTCAGTAAGCTTTTGCTTTTTCTGCTCATGTAAAGTTGTACATGTATGTGTGATTCCTCACATTCTGGATCAAAAGATACTGCAAAAATGAAGAGAAAAAGAAAGAAAAAACTGAAAGGAGACCATGTACTGTACTGCTATCGTATAGGCTGTACAGACTAAAGTGCATTGTACTAGTACAATGGTGTGGGAAGGCTACCATGGTAGTCGACATATGATTGCTGATCTTATCGCATGCAGTGACTTCACAAAACCGGACAGATTATTATTAGCTAAAGGAAGTTATAATTTTTTCATGTTTTACTTTGATTTTGTTGATGATCTTTTTATAGCTTTCCAAATCAAAGCATAAGCCTAACTTCAGATAAAGAAAAACCAGGGACAAATGTCTAGATATTCATGTTAATAATGTTAGAGAAGCGTAACCAAACATATTCAAAATTACCTGCGAAAGCTGTAAACACAGTGATCGACTACAACGGAAATCACATTTAATTCATCAAAATCATACCTAACGACTGTGCTTCTTCCACCAAAAATGCATTATCATAGGTGCCAAAATCTGAAAGCCCATGGGCACTAACGTCTGGTGACAAGATACCTGCTGTGTATGCAAAGTTAGCTGCCTAGGCGTTGCTTATTTGATGCTGACTTTACAAAAATAGTGATTGGTTTAGTGTACCAAGCAAGGTGCATGCACGGGGCTCACCGAATTGAGTGAACTGCTTGTGCGCTTTCATTTTACACTAACTGCTATTGCCGTACGGTAAGTACTGTAGTACATGCTGGCAACGCAAAAACAGGCATTTCGCATATATATCACATATATTTGCGTTTTGGGCCGAATCAACGTTGCAAACTCTCTTCAGCTTGTTCATAATGTGAATAGCATGTTAATTTGTTATTATCAGGAGCACATGCAAGGTTAGACCGAATTTTCCGTCTCTTTCGTTCGTTAGCCTCTTATTGGGGTAGGGTCGGCCGGCTCTCTCTTTAGAGACGGAAACCGTTTAATCACATGTCCTTGCTAACGCCACGACCAACTCTGGTCGTAGCGTTTTGCCCCCAAAATCCCCCAAAATGTCATTTTACCTCGTGTATATCCAAATGTAAATTAGGCCTAGGGTATAATAATTCGGTTCCACTTACTAACTTGCTTGAAATAATCCGTTTAATGGTCCCTTTTAAGGAAATTATGGGTCTAAATTGACAGCCGTGTTGAAAATCTTGCAAGTCGTGTTAAACTCTCGCTGCCGGAGTCATCTAAATCAATCTCATCCCTTCTAGTCTACGCCGAAGGCAAAATGATTATGAAGGAAAAACTGTGCGCCATCTACACGTTCGCAATGGCGTTATCACAGTTTTTCTTTCATAATCATTTTGCCTTCGCCGTAGACTAGAAGGGATGAGATTGATTTAGATGACTCCGGCAGCGAGAGTTTAACACGACTTGCAAGATTTTCAACACGGCTGTCAATTTAGACCCATAATTTCCTTAAAAGGGACCATTAAACGGATTATTTCAAGCAAGTTAGTAAGTGGAACCGAATTATTATACCCTAGGCCTAATTTACATTTGGATATACACGAGGTAAAATGACATTTTGGGGGATTTTGGGGGCAAAACGCTACGACCAGAGTTGGTCGTGGCGTTAGCAAGGACATGTGATTAAACGGTTTCCGTCTCTAAAGAGAGAGCCGGCCGACCCTACCCCAATAAGAGGCTAACGAACGAAAGAGACGGAAAATTCGGTCTAATGCAAGGTAGGCAAAGTGCTATCAATCCCTTAACAAATTTCCACATTTTTTGTTGAATTCTAAACTGATCCCAAATTGTTTTGTATGAGAAGAAAGAAGAATCCCCTACCGTATTCTGAGGCTAGTTTGCAAGGTTCGTTTGGTGCAGTAATGGGTGATTGCAAATGCATTTTAGGTTTTGTTTATATCACTCTTCGTGCAGGCATATAGGTGCCAATTAACGCTAGGTGATATCAATATCATATTTCATATTAGCTTAGACCGAAACTCTGGAAGTGGAAGCTTAGAACAGTCTCTGATATCGATGGTTCCTCCGCTGAGACCACGTCTGGCTCCACCGACCACCTCTATACAGAGACTGAAGTACGGCATCATATGAGTTAGTGAAGGAAAGTTGCGCAATGCAGCTTGTGTGTGATTACCAATCTCATCGCATGCAGTAGGCCTACTGTAGCTTCAAGAAAACGACACATTAGCTGAAAGGAAGTCCTTGGTACATCTACATGTCTTTTGATATTTTACAATGATTTTCCATGTTATTTTTGTAGAATATTAAAGCTAGATCTATTTTCTGTCCAATCACTATTTGTCTAAATAAAACCGTTAAATTAAGACTAGATTCTCTAGATCTAGATCTACAAAAGAAATTCCGAGGTCAAACTTTTCGCCCAATTCTGGCGAAAATCTGCCAGTTAATGCCCCCCTCCTGCGTATGGCAACGGTTACGGTTTATGTATTAATTAAGACGGTTGAAGGTGATTGCTGTCTAATTATCACGTAGCCCTTTTTATTAACATGATTAAGTTAAGTCTACCCCACACATTCACATTATGATACCCGTTTACAAATTAACAAAGAATAACTTCTGTTCCGAGAAGTTCTCTTCTGGGCACAGAATCGATCACCCTACCTGACTATGTTCCAATCACTTCTTCTCCTCTGTGAGATCTGACAGCCAATAAGTCTACCGGTATGCTAGACCCAAGTTAGTTTAGTTCCTCCCCAAATAAAAAAAAAAGTTCTGTAAAGAGTGTGGCTAAGCCTGACTGAGCTGCCCCGAGACTGAGGTCGTAGCTTGTACTTGTTAGCCGTCATACACAATGTGCAGGCTCGCTACTTCCGTGTTACCAAAAAAAAAAGTTGTCCGCACGCATCGTTGACCTGAAAGGAACCCACTTCGATCTTACCTTTCAAAGTCCAAATCAGACAACCTAGACCATAAACAAGTTCCGTTAGATTATCATCATACCGCACACTCTCGAAAAACACATTATAATACTCACCTACGGGCGAAAAACCAACTAGAAACTTTCCAACTTCAGTCAAGGAGGAAGTCCGTTTTCCGGATGCTGGCTGGCCTATAATGGGAATGTTTACAACTTAGAGGGCGACATTTCAATATAGATATTTTGTAACTTGAAGAATCGGGTTGACGGCTTCGGTTTAAAAAAAATGGGAAAAAAGAGAACAAAATAGTTAATTGATTAAAAACTCCGTCAAAATTAGATAAGCAGGCATTACGTTTCTTGCTAGCTCGTACAATGTGAGCAGATGAATTTGAGGAAAGATATGGTGTTCAAGATTATAAGAGACGGCGGTCAAACGCTGGGCACAATCTCAGTACCACCCCCCCCCCCCATAATTCTCAAACTTAGGCTGAAGTCCTCAAATACTTTTCAGTTCTGTGGTAGTCTTCAAGAAGCCATGATAAGATGCCATTTAACTGCGACACCATTTGCCTCTTCAACAAAAATTATTGGTAGGACTATCAGATTCCACTCGTTCACCCCCCGGCCCCCCGATAATAAAATGATAATAATAGGCCTACAAAATATACAACGCGGTCCTATTTTGCCACGCAGAAATACATTTTTTATACGAGTGAAACAACATTTCTGATAATATAATGGACAGCACAAAGAGGAGAAATGGAAAGGGGTTATCTTTATGGCTTTGGACAAACATTTTACGTTATTCTCGAGCTTTCATCCTGTTCAAGCTGATCTGTGTTTCTTCTTGTATGTTTTATTATTGTACGTTGTAAGCTTGGCGAATAAAAATCAACCAATCAATCAATCAAACAATACAAAAAACATTTCGGATGCATTTGATTTGGGTACTTGCTCCCTTCACACAACTGACATAATTAAAGTAAGGATATCTCTCTAATTATTTTCTCCCTTCCTGAAATAGAATCGATTGTCTGGCGATTCGATTGCAGAGGGGGGGGGGGGGCAGTGAGTCAAGTGGCACGAGTTCATCATCGTCAAACACTCTTACAATTTCATTTCATTTCAATAACAGCAAATACATTCACAAAGCTTTTCGTTTTACAAAGATATATTCCAATTAATACATCACCACACGAGAAATAAACATAATATGGTACGTGCTGTGCCGTAAAAGTATATATTGAGACTACTGAGAAGATAATTGCTTGCTAGGAAAGCATAGCTTATAATTTAGGTTACCTTACGTAAAATATCATTGTATCATAAATTAGCAAATGCCAAAAGAGATAGGGAAAACGGGATGACACAAAGCAATACAATAAACCTGTATGACAAGGATGCTTTTTACTTTGACGCTTCAATCTTTTCATTATGACGTTTCAATAAAAAATAATGTATAGGTTGCTCTTTAAATCCCATTTGAAAGTGAAAAGCACTGAACAAAAACTCCAAGTTCATCCACCCGAACTGGCTGTTTTGGCCCATGATACCGCTATATAATATGTGTTGATACAGACCTCGTAGCTATGCATATTTTTTCCCCTCTCTCATAATAAGCTCATCTCACCCGATAAGACAGGAACAATCATCTCGTAGGCCTTGAAAGGATAATTTTTCAATAAACATTCATTCAAATTTAAAACAACTCTTCATACCAGACGATTATTTTTGTTTGCTATATCCAATGGATTTAAGGTCTTTTATTGAAATTCATTCTATCGGACAAGGCAACTTCCCAGTCAACTTTGAAACAGAATTTCAACCCCTATACCCTGCCCCACCTGAGTCAGATGTCCTTGCTAAAATACATGGACGCTCTGCTCTGCTGCCCCCACGCGAAGACCTGGTTATATATTATACGATCACGAAAACTTGCGAAAAAATCTACTTCAAGTCTCCAACGCAAATGTATTTCCTATAGAATTATATTCGAATTACGTTTTGTCATTGTTAAAGATAAACTCCAGTACTGGTAAACAAAAGAAAATTAATTCTCACAGAATCAAACGAAACTTACACTGAATGTTCAAGATTACAAATAAATGACATGTGCCAAACAATTTTGGAAGAAAATGTATACTGGCTGAGTAATGAGCATAGAAAGACAAGGAAATCAAGGTAGTACTAGCCCCGACACCATGTGTGTTGTCCCATTCTGTGTACAGCGCTTGTTACTTTACCAAGACTCGGTCAAATTTATTATGATTCTGATGACTCCAGAACCTTGCAGTGCACACCAATGCTTACATGCTACATGATCAACTGTTTCTGATACTTTCCACACCTTTTCTTTCACAATGCAGTCGCATTACCAGTACTAAAGTGTATCTTTAATGTTCGGACATTTCAACTGGTCGCGCCAAAGACTACGGAAAATTTTCAAATTGCCCCATAGAGCGACTTTTGAAAGTCTTTGAAGCATTTTAGAGATGATTTTGTAAGGCTTTTTTTTGCTGAACTTGATTGAATAATATTATTTAAACAATTTCTTTTGGGTGGGGCATACTTTATCCACGAAAAAAATTAAATATATTGGGCCTGAACACACAGTTGAAAAAAAAACTAAAAAGTTAAATCACCTATAACAAAAAAATAGTGTTGGATCTACCATTCAAAGTGTTAAATTACCATTTTAACTAGTGGTCACTTCTCGGACCTTAACATTTAAGTTTTTAGAGTGTACCCATGTTTTGTACGTTGACGTCAGCCGTCCATAAAATTCTTCGTCCTCCCCCTACCCGTTCTCACCCCTCCCTCTTTTATCTCTCTCTTGTTGCTTCTTTTTCTTCTTCTTCTCCTTCTTCTTCTTCTTCCTCTCCTTCTTCTTCTTCTTCTTCTTCTTCTTCTTCTTCTTCTTCTTCTTCTTCTTCTTCTTCTTCTTCTTCACCCCTTCCTGATTTTTGGATATCGGATATACCTAGGGAGCTGTGACTTTTTTTAATTTACTGAACACTGACTGAAAAATATGAAAAAAAACGTTGTACGGATCGAGAGAGGGGAACATTTCGACGTTGACAATGTTTTCTTCCAGCACGTGCGACATGCAACTTGATACCACGCCCTTCCCCTTCATTTAGCGTTTAGTCTACATTTTCAGACCCATGTAGCTTCTAGTTTTTACGCATTATACAATATTTTGTTTAATGATAACGAATTTCAACGTTTTCCGGCGTTTTCAACTAAAATACGATTAAGGAATAAATGTATTTATTCAATCAATGTTTTATTGTCTTTTCTAAGTTATTCGAACGCAGATTTTACCATGTCGAAACATAAAAAGTGTTTAATGCGTAAGAATACCACAAGTACAATCGAATCGGCGATACAAAGCTAGATATCGTCATATGTTTAGCGTCTGTATTGATCAACGTCTGGATCAAGGGAGAAAAGTAGGTAAATATTGAAAATTTTTCGTTATTTTAACCAGTTTTACAACTTTAAGTCATAGAGCATCATGTAATTGTGAAATGTTGTCAATCAGTTATGTTGATATTGAAGAAATCAAGGAGAATTTAAGGTTTATTTGACTGTGAAAAGTTTTTCTCGAGCGTTTATTTTCGTGTGTGATTTTGAAGAACGAACGCTGTCCTGTCATGTCGGCCGGGGTGTGGCCCCGTGTATTTGTCGTACCAGCTGGGTAAAGAAATCGGGCTTCACGATGTAAATGGCGCTTGTTGTTGTTTTGTGTGGTGACATGTCAAACTAAAAAATATAACAAATTATCAGTATTTTAAGGCAAAGTTTCCCTAATCCATTTGCTGTGATAGATCTTCATTTGAGCTACATCATTCATGTAGACTCTAGAATCTAGTCTACTTCATTGATCATTGATGTATCATGTAGCCTTTGTAAATTTTATGTGGATGTGTTGTGACTGAGGGGGGATTCGTTGTGAGTTACTAATTAATGACATGTTAATCCTGGAGTCTGGACCATAGCCGTAGTCCAGTTTTTATTAAACAGATTTCCATATTTTCTACAATTCATATGCATGTAGATCTAGTCTAGATCTAGACTAGATCTATATCTTCCTTACACAACTTGCAATCTTTAATTCATCTTTGTGATAGTCCCTAGATCTATAGAAAATCTAGGCATAGCCCTTTGAAGCTAGAACTTAGTTAGATTAGAAGAAGATGACAAAGAAGAAGGGAGAAGCACATCATGTCTTCAGATTTTCCTGTAAATTATTATAAAATTAGAAGCCAATTTATTTGAGTCTCGTTGCAGCACTTTGTACATTAATCACTTTCCGGTCGCAGTGTCTCTCACGACTCAAGTCTCAAGAGCAAATTTGAAGATGTTGATGCTTGTTTCACAAACTTCTTCCTAATGCATTCCAATGATTCCAGTTATCTATGTACACTTCTTGATGTACAGTAAAAGTTTTCTGTCCTCTTAATTGCAATCTGTATGCATCTACATTTCTTGAGTTTCATGCAAAACCATCTGGTTCTACCACTGCTGTCCATATGAAATCCGGTCTGTTCCTCTCAATCTTGTAGAGTCGGATTAGCTTAGCTCTTTGTCTTCTGTATAAAAGAGACTTCTCCATGTACATTGTACACATGTGCAGTCCATGCACATGTAATAGAACATTGGCTGCATTGTTTTGGAGATTTAAAACCAGCATTCATGTAGCATTATGAGATTACAGGGGTGTAACTTCTTGATTTGATTGTATTTTTAAAACTGAACTTGATTTGATTGCACCGTGTTCATTACTTTTCCATGTCAATTTTTGATTGGCTGTTTTATATGCACTGCCATTATCCTGTTGCATATCGAGGTATAATGTAGACCTAAAGGACAAAACTTTGATAGTCTGTCCTATTGACAAACCATCATTTTTTAATCTTTCTTCTAATATGTACCGTAGTTAAAGCCTCGGTCACAAATGCCATTACGAACGGCTATAAACGATTTTCAGACAATGGAAATTCGGGAAGACAATGGAAAAACAGGGAGATTCGTACGAAATTATCATTTGTACGAACCTTTGTGGCCGTAGCATAAGGCTTCTACAAACCTTAAAAAGACAAATTTTCTTTCATTCCTGTTGAGTTTGGACTCACAAAGTTTCTTGCTGTCTGCTGCCTCGAGATCACTGGAGTGAAGATACATGTACATGTAGGTGATTGTGATCTTGAGGCAGCAGACAGAAACTTTGTAAAGAATCACTTGGCTTGAAAATTCCACATGAGTGGATGAAAGGCTATTAAAACTCCAAGTATGATTACCCAATCATGATGATGGTGCCAATAAGGAGAATAAAAAGAGAGTGGGAAAAAAATAACACTGTAGGACATACATTTATTTTTTTGTATTATGGAAATGTAGATACATGTACAGATGTACTGCACTTTGCAGAGCATTTATTAATTGTATTAGTGACAGTTGACATGGTTAACATGTTCATTTATAAGAAAGAGAAGTATATATAGAAATTAGTCATACATGTACATGTAGTTCATACACTTCGCAGAATGCTATTGCTCTTTGAGAACTTTCATTTTGGTACGCTCCAATGAGAATTGCCATTGCGTACAGGTGGTGATAATGTAACACAAGTATCCTAAGGAATGGGTTTAAGTACATTGGTCATATGCCAATGGTTGCCAATTCCTTAAAACAAGTTCAAATGTAGTCCTATTTCGTTATTTATTATACACAAGACTATATCAATGTTATAACTTCCAGAGCCTATGACCTACAAGCATTGCTTTCTCTTTAGGCTACATCATATACTCCCTTTATTTAACTTAGTCTTATGTATTATTCTCTTCGTTTGTATAAATACAAACAAATGAAAATAAGATGTAACATATGCCAAATGTAATAATGTATTATATACAACATGTGAAATATGAAAATAAACTGAAACTGGAACTGAAACTGAAAATATATATGTACACATATATACCCATGGAATACCCAGATTCTGTTCACAAATCACTTACCGGTATACATGTAGTTACATGTACAGTACATGTAATTTTGGTATATACATGTAGAAGAAACGTTTTAAATAGTTTATGTACAGTAGGAGTATCATCTACCCCACAGTTGATCTATAGCCTTCTTTCATATTTTGTGTATCAGTGACAGTTGGCTACATGTATGTAATGAGAGCTCTAGATAAAATCCCCAAGAAAAATTAAAATAGGAGACATACACTGTACACATGTACACCTGTATGTAATTCATACACTTTACGGAATGGATACCAGTTATATTTTTTTGCTATATAATGACAAATTCGGATCACCAATTTATAAATTCATAAATACACATACTTTAGAAATAGTCTCTGTCTATACCTCCACCTATGACAATGAGCATAAACTTGTTTATGTAGGAGTATCATCTACACCACAGTTTACATAGCCATCTTTCAGCTGTTGTGTATCAGTGACAGTTGGCTCTATTATTGCTCTGGAGACCTACTTGGATATCTCACATACCATGGAATCTGTGAGGTGGATCCCCCGCAATGGTATACCATTGAAGGGGAGGTTGTGTCTAGTCTCCTACTGCAGACTACTAGTTTGCAGGCACGAACCATTGTCCTTCTTTGTGTGTAACAGTGTCTGTACTGTGAGACTAGGCTGATGGCTTACTGCTCCGAGACTGACAGTGCTAGGCTCTGCTCAAGGCTTGAGGAATTATGGTAAAATGTCAAAATTAGACAGGATAAAGCTATATATGTAAAAACTTTTGCGAATTTGTGACTGGTTCAGAACTAAATGTAAGTATATTCACAAAAGTTTGATGCCACAAACAGGTCATCATTATTACAATAGTTCAACAAAGTTTCAGATCACAAGTAAATTTCAGCAGCAGTCCAAGTTCTGTAAACTTTCACACATGTGTGTATTTTCTACTGCAAGCTTGTACATGTAAGCTTTTAACTTTTAAGACACATACATGTACCGTACTTCTCGAGTTACAGCTCTTCTGGATTTCAACAGATAACAGAATAGTTTTTTTGTTTGTTGTCAATTCGACTTGAATTCTTGTATACGTACAACATTTAGAGGCCTCTTTAACATACACATATTTAGACTCTGACTTGCAAGTAGTGGCATTTTTGTGTCTAAATCCCTTGGTGAATCCCATGCTTTCTAGGCTTTATGTAGTATTCATTGACTTTCCACGGTCATTCTTTCCGTTTTGCTATTGCTCTTGCTTTCAAAGGTACTGCATTCTTAGAAAGGTGGGCGTGTACAACTGTGTATACATTTCTAGTTTCTGAATCCCAATAATGTGTAAAAATCTACATGTACAGAGCAGGACCCCATTTCACAAAACATGTCATCATTGACAAAAGACAGTTTTTGTTATAAGCTAGTGAAATCCTTGCTTCTGATTGGTTTATATCAGCAGATTTGTCACTTATCTTTGTCATTTGTCATTGAAAAAAAGCTTTGTGAAAAGGGTCCCAGGTCTCAATGATCAAATTAATCTTTACCAAGAAATTCCCAGTCTTTTCTTATAACAGGCAATTGTAAGGTATTTTGTTCCATGTACATGTACATGTATGTAGGGGCCTATTAAATGTACCGTGTACATGTAAATGACTGTACACTGTACATCACCAAACACATGTCAGATCGACAGGATAGCAACTACTTTTGAAAAATCAACCTTTAATGCAATTTCAATAGCCTTGTGAGTCACCTATTGAAATGTGTGAACATGACAATGATGTACGATTTCTATGGGATATAAACATGCATACATTTTACAATAGGGTATTGAAATTGCTCTTGAGTTGCGACCCTGTTGATTTTAGTTTGATTGTATTACATGTATTGCCTTACCAATGTTTCAATTCTAAAGACCAAATGCATGCATGAAAACTTCTTCTTTATTTTTCAAGCTTACAGTACATGTATGTTCATACAATGTACAATTATATTTATACCAGTACATGCACGTATTTCAACCCATTACAAAGGGAGGGGATATCCAAACTATACACACAAAATATTTCAGAAGAAACACACATCACTAAGTGTTTTGTTTAATTAGTTACTCTGATTTCCCAAACAATTCTGATGGGTACAATTTTTCATTGCGCAAAAATGTAGGTCGACCATTAAAATGTGAGGTGTTCATTTATTTTGTATTTCCCCATTTCCTGACGAACCTCGTGTTAGAGCATGTTGTCCTCTAGCTGTATAGTAGTAGTAGATACAGTTTGTTCCCAACTTCCCAATAGCAAACCCCTAATATAATATTTATAGCTTAATATTTTATTCATGCAGTGTATATGTATGGACATGTAGTACTGTACGTGTAAGCTTATTACAATACAATACAATACAATACAATGAACATTTAGGGCGCCATTCCCATAAGGCTCAGAGCGCTAACATCAAATAATATTATTGGTCTTTACTACATGTAAAGGCTACAATTAGATATTCCATATCAAATATTAAATTCAATTGATTAAATTAAATAATTAAACATAGAGGAGAATTCATGTAAAGAGATGAGTTTTCAGAGTATTATTACAGTAAAAATTGTGGGTTGATTAAAAATCACTCAGAGTCTAGCTGCCTCGACACTGTGTCTGTGATAAAAATATCTTCGAAAGGAAATAGACAACCTCGGGGGTTTCGCCTAGCCACAGGTCAAACCAAGGTCCCTGATTTATTATTCAAATCTGAGTGTATACGGCACTCTAAAGCGTGTTCACACTATCCAAGGTCTATCATGAGCATCAGAGAACTTAATTTACTCATGGAACCTATACTTCTCTGCAATGTACAGTGTACATGCAGATGATTTCTTGAATAAATGGAGATCGAAATGCTCATTTACATTGTTTTTTTTGTACACTTTCTTGTTGTTTCTTGTGAAATGTTATTAAAACTTTATATTTTGAGATATTTTTGTTGTGGAGGTTAGAACTGAAGGCTTTGCATGTACGTATTAGAATAAAGCTCTTTACCACAGAAATATTTTCTGGTGCCCCCTCCCCCCCCCCCCCCCCCCCAACTGAAAAAAAACAACAGTCTATGCCTGTTGAAACAAAATGTGTTTTTATGGGATGTTGACTTTGCTGTCAGATACATTTACATATATGTGACTATCAGAAGTTGTTATTATAATTGAGCCTTCATGTGGTTTCGAACAATTTATGAAAATGTTATTTGGGGAAATTAAGACAAAAAATCTAAAGATATTCTTGATGTCTCATGATTACTTTGGGCTCATGAGAACACACCAGGATAAGTGTATCTATATCTACATTTAGCTCCCTTTTCCACTTTCGAGGGGTTTAGATTCAAAATCAGGAAGTTGACTGTTCCTTGGTTCCTTGGTGATGTCCTTTTCAGAATGGAGCTGCATCAAACACTTGTAGACATGTATAGTGGTTGAGTCAGAGATTCTGATAAGTACCGGTAATGATCTTTTTCTGGGTCTTACATATGTGCATTTTGCACTTGTAAGCTAAGGGTTTTGATTTCAGAAATAGAGGAAGTTAATAGTGAAGGATCTAATGTATCTGTGGATAAATCCAAGATAATTCATGATGATACCGGTAATCCTTTGTTAATGTCAACCACTGGATACAGACAAATAATATTTACATTTACATACTACTGTGCATTTACAGGCATTAAGACAAGATCTCCAATCAACTTAAAATGCATAAACATGGGTGTATTAAGAACCATATACTTCTCATGTGACCATAGAGAATAGGGAATAATAGAATACACCTGTACATATATACACTGTATTAAATATATTCTCATCATACACATATCCACAGTTTGCCTTCTTATTAATTTTTATTTCACTTTGACAATCAGCAAGTGGTTTATAACTTATAAATTTATAAATGTTTTTTTTTTTTTTACAGCGTTCAGCAGAAATTGACTTTTTAAATTTTGCCGATGATTGAATGTGAAGATTTTTTGTTTTTCTGGTGGCTTGCGGATGTGTGCTGAATGTTTCTTCCAAATCTTATTTATTGCTTTGCCTTTTACCGAAAGTTCTTTTGTGCACAGACATATTATACACGTACATGTACATGTATGTTCAAAGTAATTCATGATTTTCATTCTCGTTATCATCATTATTGTCATCATCATTATCATCATCAGTTTCGTCATCATCATTATGAATATCATCATTATTGTTATCTTTATCATTATTCTGTTTTCACCATCACCAACAGCACCATCATCATCATTATTGTTATCAATATCCTCATTGTTAATGAAATTATGATTATACTTATTTTAACAGGTGACCGATTAAAGCTAGAACATGGGTCTGTTTGGGAATAACGTGGTATTCTTCAAGGGTCAGAACTATGACCAGTTGCGCAAGGCTGCCCAGAGCAGTGGGTCACCCTTCGAGGACCCGGAGTTCCCTGCTGCAGATGCTTCTCTCTTCCACAAGAGAACCTCGCCCGGGAAGATCGAATGGAAACGACCTGGGGTAAGCTCAGATTTTGTATCTTCTGTTTTTTAAATTACTGGTAGTGATGCATCCTTTTTTCCCCATTAAAGTATGTAAAGATTTAAGATGTACATTATGAAATATGAAGCATATTGTGATATGAGCTGTCCAAGAACTGCATTAAAACATGAGATTAAGAGGACCCTGATCCAGGTGTTCCCATAATCTTGCCAACCAAATTAAAAAAAAATTAACATAAAAACTGATTTAGGTAGCTTAGAAAAATGCAGTGGCACGAAAAAGACGTTTCCGGAATACAAAAATGGCCAACAGAGAATAACATTTTGTAATTTGGCATATCTTAATCCCATTTATTGTAATATTAAAGGGAGTGTAGCCTGACGTGACTATGTGTCTTTTCCTTGGCCTGACTCGGCGCCAATCGGGTATAATACGACTACGGACGACGTGACCACATGAATCACGTGCGTGCAACATTTGCGAAACAGAAGCATGAGAAGAACTTTGGTCTGTTTTATAAACGCTGACCATGTAGAGATTAAGTCGCTGACTACCGTTAATCAAGTCAATTCGTTTACGTGCAGTTGTCCAAAGCAAGACGTAGATGGCGTTAACCAGTATTTGCCAAGCCACACTCCCTTTAAGTCTTTTTGTGCCACTGTATTTTGCTAAGCTACCCTATCAAGGATATGAAATAAGATGCACTGTAGATCTATCAACTGAGGTGAGATTAAGAGTCTTTAAAGACCAGTTTTGGTTTCCAATGGTTTTGGCATAAATTCGTTTAATGTTCCTTATTCAATGCATTAATTGGAGAGCTACTGTGTACCATACTACCTGAGGAAGAGAAAGTACCATTACACACCTTACAGTAATTAATTGGTAACAGATAGACGATATGGCCTGCAGCACTGTCAAACTAGTATTAAAAGGCAGTGGTGCAGAATTTAAAACAGAATTTCTGCTCAAATTCTTGACGAGTTGTGCTGTACAGGACGTGATACATGTATGTCATCCTGCATAAACGTACTGTGTATACGGTACATATATTCAGCATACAATGACAGGACAGGGTTTGAGAAAATAAGAACACTTCCTTTCTCTGTATAATATTAAGCTTGGTTGCTATGGTAACGTGTCAAACATTGCGTACCTGAGTAACATATTAAGCTTTAAGAGGGGAACCAAGGATTGGCTTCACTCACTCTCATTATGACTAATTCATGGCATGTGCCAAGCAATTAATTGATAAATTGGGTGATTATTTGAGAAATTTTCCAGATTTTTACTATAGACCTCTGCCCAAATCGACTGATTTTGTCGGAAATTTGCTCTAATCTACACAAATTTGTGAATAATGACCCCCATGTTTCTAATTAGAGAAAGAGAGAGAGAGAGAGAGAGAGAGGGGTGGATAAGCCTAGACATACGGTTATTAGAGCCTGCAAGCACACTCTAATTTGAAACTTTACCATAATTCCTAGAGCCTTGAGCAGAGTCTAGACCTGTCAGTTTCTGGCTGTGTCAAGTAGGCCTACTAATAATTTTGGGAGCGGCTAATTTACAGAGCCTTATTGTAGTCTCATACAAGCAGACACTGTTAGTACAATGACTGACAAGGATTAGTACCTACAAACTATGTGTACACATTTTATCAGTCATTTGGAAATGTGCAGTTGTATCAAATTGCACTGTAGGCTGCTTTTACATTATTTATCAGATTTTTATAATTTTTCAGATTTTTATAATTTTTCAACTTTTTAAAACAGAGTGTACAGTTGTAGCACGTCAGGAAGAGATGCATGTACACGTATATCCTGGCCCAGTAATTTGGCTCTTTGTTATCGGCTTGTAAAGACATCGTGGTGATAATGAAGATGAGAAAATGATGAGAGGCTTTGAGTGAAGCGATGAGAACAAGAACTGTGATGAATAGTGCAGATGTTCCGTACATGTACATCTCATATAGATGCATTACGGCCAACTTAACAGTGTGTAAAAATTGGAACCTTGAATTTACGTTTCAATATCAAAGCATACAATATTCAGGCATGCATTTTGAATAGCCTTGAACAATGGTACTTTTATTTGGTGCACTATTGCATAGAGTACTTATTTTCCATTATGAAATTAAAAATCTTATTTATACAGGTGTACATGTATGGGGCCTACAGTTTAAATTGGTTGTTGAAATTCTTTATTGACATTAGAAAATGTAGTTTGAAGTCATGTGAACAACTGATTTATTATAGTCTTGCCCATGCCCTGTACTTGTGTTTACTAGTACAAATTCAGTTGAAGCAACTGTCCAGCAGTGTATGTACTTCTTGACAGTTTGACAATTGTCTCATTCAAAAGTAATGAAAATGATAATGTACATGCAGGTCTTGACACTAACAGGTGTCTGATGCCTATGGACACCATCACTCCATATCCCTCCTACATGTACATGTGTACATAACTTTAACATTTAAACTTGGAGCCTGGGCGTGTCCATACAGACCCAAAAATATATACATGTAGTCCGCTGGCCTTTTTGTGAAAAAAATACATTGTATTACATTGAGCCCTCGCACATATTTCAATAGAAAAACTACTCATGTACTGGATCATATGACACGCTGACAAATCTGGAGGCTACATGTAAATAGCATACATGTACATGTACATGTTGTTTTAATTGATT
The DNA here is from genome assembly GCA_035222895.1 of Strongylocentrotus droebachiensis. Classification (NCBI taxonomy): domain Eukaryota; kingdom Metazoa; phylum Echinodermata; class Echinoidea; order Camarodonta; family Strongylocentrotidae; genus Strongylocentrotus; species Strongylocentrotus droebachiensis. The sequence continues at coordinate 711,351 of JAVYIG010000001.1, forward strand.
AAATACCAGATTCAGAATTATGTGTATAGGCTTACAGATCAGCTCAACATAAATGTACATGTAGATGCATACATTGTACATTGTAGACCCACATATTTTGAATCAGACTTTTCATCCAGCTGGCTGCAAATCATGTTCGGGAAGTGTACAGTAAATCTGATTTGCAGACCACATTGCAGGTGTGGTCAGAATGATTCATATACCAACATCTGATCAATCAATATGAAACCAACTTGTAGCGTATTTTAAAGCTGATCAAGTGATGAGGTTTTCAAAAGTGTTGTAGTCTACCGGTAATGATAAATGGCAATATGATGCAAATACATGTAGGTCTACTCTAAGCTGTACATACATGCACATCAAGGCCCCGGCCGGCCGTCTCATAAAGAGTTATTATTAATCACAACTTATTTGCGATTGATATCAATCCGAACTACAATGTATATGTACAATTGTACATTACATAGAGATGGGAGACTGCAAACTTGCGATTGATTAGATGAATTGCAATTGATCCAAATCAATAGCAACTCTTTTCCTCGAAAAAACCCACCTTTTGGGCAAAATGTGGCAAGACATTTTGTCAAAACTCTCTCCTCATCTTCCTCCCCCTCCTTGTCCCCTCTCTTCCCCCCCCCCCTTGTCCCCTCTCCCCCCCCCCCTTGTCCCCTCTCTCCCCCCCTCTCTACTCTTCCCTTTAACACTTGCTTCTCAAACATCTCTTCCCCCATTACACATCTTCCACCTTCCACTGTTCCTAACTGTATCTAAATTTATATAGAATCCTGCCAGTTCCATATATACATGTATATTTTGTTCATATTTTTTATTCTTTTGTTTGAACATTAAGGTATTGGTAAAAAAGTGCCTGAAGGCCAAATTACATTGCAAAATTTGTGAATATTATTGATTTTAATAGTGAGCTGTACAGATACATTTTACAATGCCCTGCATGCATTTATTCATGAAATTTTTCTTTGTAAATTGTAAACGCAAAATTAGTCCAAATTGCACAAAATTCCTCTCTGATCAAAGGATAGTAATGATTTTGTCATTGTTTATAAACCCATTGACTATTTCCAAAGTGGCTGGTTAATTATTAATACGCTGGCATGCCTGTCATCTGATACGGTTTGCTCGTCAAACAACTTAATGCGTTAGTGTCGCTAGTATCAACAGCTGGCTGTAGACATATCAGAACTGACCTCAAAACATACAGTACATGTATATCTTTTAGGGATCCTTCCACAAAAAGAATGTTAGATTTGTCAATTAATGTAATTAGTACCCGGTATGCATATACTGTACATGTCAATGTCTGTTTCGCTTTGTACAGTGTACATGTATATTACTCATTAGATTTCAGTTGAAATTTTGAACATTTGAGAGTCAGTAGGCATGAGTCCTTTGTAATGTTTTTTTTTTTGGGGGGGGGGGGAGGTGGGCTTGACAAGACAAATGTTTGGAAATTTTCGTTACTTCATCGTTGAATAAAATGAAAAGTCATTTGAAAGGGAGCAATGAAAATATTTCATCTTCAGCTACATGTATAAAGTTCATAGAATTTACCAAATTATGTCAAAGTACATGTATGTACATGTACTGTACATGTTCGGTACAAAGGTATGTTCAAAGAACATTCGTGTACAGTGTATACAGTGTATGTGTTCAACTTCAAAACACTGTTAACATTATTACATTGTAGTTAATCCAAAGTGAGTTTGATAATGTAGGCTTGGAAGGAGATATATTTAAAAATATTTTGATGGTATTAATACGCATGCAAAATAAACAAAGACACACTATGGGAGGGTCTAATTTTAATGTATTAATTTTTCATAAAGTCATTTACAAATAGATTAATTGTTTGAATGCAAACAAAGTTGGGAGTGAGTTTTTAGTGAGCAAAGTTTAACCATTATGAATGATAAGCTAATTATGTTTGTTACTCATCCAGTCATCTGTGACATGACACCCACGCTAAGTGGTATAAATCGTAAACATGTAGTAGTTAGGTGGTTCTCAGAGAAAGAGCTAGAGAGAGAGGGGGGGGGGGGGTGGTTGAGAAGGAGAACTTCAGACAGAGAGGGGTGGGGTGAGGGTGGGAAATTAAGAGAGAGAGAGAGAGAGGGGGCGGGCCTGCGATCCTGAAATGCGCTATATAAGGACGAACCATTATTATTATTATTATTTAAAATGATCAGACACCCCTGAAATTATTTGATTGAGTCTGAAACTCTGAAACTGATCAAAGTAGATCCATGTAGGGTCCTTGGCCTCTCAGACTGGGGTTAATTATCATTGTTAATCTGTATGAAAAAATAAAGGACAATCAATTTCATGTGGAGTATGTATTTGCACAAATGTCGTGGGTAGGTCATATTGTGCCAAAAGGTTATTGGACCATGCAATATGACGGATTCTGACTGACAAATACTTCTAAAATTATGAAATGATACATGTAGATCTGAAAAGGAAAGACCTTATTATTGGTATAGGATTATGGAATTCCTTTGTCAAACAAGTAATACAGAGAGTCAATATTGGTTCTCCTGCCCTTGATAAGAAGTTTGCTCACCTGGAAATTGTGTGAAGCCTCTTGAAAATCTGGATTTTGATTGATATATATATACATGTATATATGTACTGTATATTTAGCCAATTTACAGAGTTCTGTCATACAGTGTAGGGTTATAGGATGTATACATTCTTGAATTCATATTGTACATGTAAATAATTAATAAGAAACGTAAGAGTGAACAGCAACAACAACCACATCAGCACAACAGAAACCACAACAGAAACTTGGGAATATGGGGTGCTCCAATAGATCTTGGAAAAAGTGTTCTTGTAATTATTAAACAAGAAAATGATAAATCCATGAAAAGCACCGGATGGAATTCAATGAGTCTTGTTTAAAAACAAAACCTTCTAAAGAGTGTTTTTGCAATGGTTTAGGATTACATGCATGCACATTATGTAGACTTACAAGTATGTGTACATGTGAACAAGTACAATATCTAGTCACACCGATAGCTTAAAATCAACAATAAAATGGACATTTGTTAATTACTGGTGTACTGTACATGTATGTATAAAGATAGATGTAAACCAGCTCTTTTTAATACTTTCATTGTACCATTTGACTTTTCCATCCTTTGTTGTTGGTGAAGTTTATGGTGTGTCCATCAGGAAAGACAATCTCCACATTGCTTTTAATACAAAACAGCACTATTGGCTTCTGATTTTCTATTTCTGTGTTTTTCCACATATCCATCTTGCACAGTTTTTGAGTAATATACTTAGACCAAAGCATACAAATGTAGTGCTACTTCATTCGAATGAAACAGGAATTTGCACTGTTTTTTTCTGCTAAATGACCTTTTCCATCTTTTTATTCTGCTAATTGACTTTTTCCATCTTTTAATTTTGCTAATTGACTTTTTCCATTTTTTTTTTTCTGCTGCAGGAACTTACGAGTGATCCTCATCTTGTGGTAGACGGCACCAAGAGCGGTGATGTTTCCCAGGGCCAGCTAGGAAACTGCTGGTTTGTAGCTGCTACTGCTAACCTTGCACAGGAGAAGGAACTCTGGGAAACTGTAAGCCTGCCAAAGGGCATCAATTTTGCTTGGATATGCGAATTACCCCCCCCCCCCCCCCCCTTAATCCCTGCTCCCATCCCTCATGCAAAAAAAAGGGGTTCTGTAAGAAAATGTGTAAGAGCTAGCTATCAGCAGAAATCGTTTTGCCAAAGAACCTTTGGATGGGAGGGGGCATTAGCGTGCTGATAAGGGGGGGGGGGGGGGTCGGGCAAATAAAATGTTTAAATGCATTTATGCTTATTTGATACCAGTGATTTACAAATCAGTCGATTAATGTTTACACTGACAAAATTTGTTAATGTAACTGTCAATTATTATTAGCATTATACATGTACATGTATGTAGGTAGCAGAGCTATATTTCAGTAGGTATTTGCTTTATTACAAACATTATCATCATCAACTTTGACAAATTTCTTTATTTCTTAGGTTGTTCCCAATGCTAAAGATCAAGACTGGGATGCAGATAACAAGGAAAAGTATGCCGGCATCTTTCACTTCCGATTCTGGCGCTTTGGCAAGTGGACCGATGTGGTGATCGATGACAGACTGCCGACACATGGCAACAAACTTATCTACACACACTCCGAAGAGGGCAATGAATTCTGGAGTGCTCTTCTTGAGAAGGCCTATGCTAAGTAAGTTTGGTCATGACATTAGAGGATAGATGTCTTTATAGGGATTGATTGCTCTGATTGTAGGAGTGGCTTGATATATTGACTGGCAGGTTGCAGGACACGTGCTTCAGCGACTATTACTCTATGGTCAATCTCCAAATACTGAATATGCGCTACATAAACCATAAACCTAACATAAAATCCAATTGGAACCTTGACCGTGACCCTTTATTTTTCACTTTATAAATCCTGAAGCCATTTTAGACAGAACAAACATCATAGTTTAAATTTGCAGTATAAACAGTCTCAAAGATTTGTGTTCATGTACATGTAGTAGCTTTTGATATATGAAAAGAACACTTTTGAACAGAAAACAAAAACTAAAATGTTTTTAGTTTGGGGTGAGTATATGATTGAAAAAGAAGAAGCCCCCCCCCCCCCCCCCCCATAAAAAAAGGAATTATGCAGATCCTATTCACTTTCTAAGGGGTGGGGGCTTTAAATTTGTATGGAAAATGTTCATGCTTTGTCTAACTAGCAATTGTGCTTTCCATATTTAATGTACTGTACCTGAGTTTGAAATGAACTGAATTGAGTGAATTTTGTTTGATTCAAAGAGCTGACTGTATTTATTGAGATGGATTATTAGATATGCATGCAAATTGTCGTACAATCCAATCATCCTGACATTCGACCACCAACCACAAGCTAACCATAGCCTTGCTTTTTAAATTGAGTTGGTAAAATAAAATAAAATATGTCACTTACAATTCTGATTATCTGAGGTGTGATTACAGCCTTCAAATGCAATCAGTCTAAGAAAAAAAAGAACATAACAACTTTTGTATTGGCTTGACCATGCAGTTTGTGAAGAGAGAAAAAAGAGGAATTAAATCGGATTTATGTTATTATTGGTGCTGATGATTGTAAAATGCTATTCGTGTTGTTATTCATCTTTAATTTTATTATCAATATCTTCATCATTATCTTCATCACCTTCATCATCACTATCAACATCATTTTTATCCTCCTCCACCTCCTCTTCATCATCGTAACAGTCATCACCATCATCAGAATCAGAATCATTGAAATCATCAGTATCATCATCATCATCACCATCTTCGTTATCATCATCTTCATCAGAATCATCATTCTCCTCGAGAAGTATTATTGCTATTGATATCATATGTCATATGATGCTGGATGATACCAAGACTCATTGACTAATTACCATCTCTTTTTAATCTAATAGGATCTCTGGTTGCTATGAGAACCTGGATGGGGGCAACACGGCCGACGCCCTGGTGGACTTCACCGGGGGCGTGGCTGAGCAGATCAACCTCGCCGATCCAGAGTTCCAAGCAGATCAGAACAAGAAGAAGGAGCTCCACTCCCAGATGAAGAAATACAGCGAGAGAAGGTTTCAAATGAGCGCATCCATCAAGGTACATGTACTGGATTAACCTGTAGAGATCTATACCGTTGTTTTCAAATGTCTAAATGAATCAACTCTGTCTCAGCAAAGTACCACAAGAAATTATGACATGTCTATAAAATATTCTTTTATATGGTATGGTATGGTATGGTATGGTATGGTATGGTATGGTATATTTTATTTATTCACGGTCAAAAACAAATACAATTATTGTGCCCGCATTCGAGCAAATGCTGTCTTTCAGCGAGGCTGTGATTACATCAAATTTGAACAATAGAATATAAAACAATGAAAATACAATTTACATTTGTCAGTTTGAAATTGTTGTAAAAGCAGATGGATATAAAAGAAGTAACATTTCTGATGATTTACATTAAAGGTAACCAATGCCGAAGAGATGGAAGCAAGGACCGATGTTGGACTGGTCAAAGGCCACGCCTATGGAGTGACCGCAGTGAAGTCCGTCAAACTGGGAAGCTCTGGATTCTTCAAGAAAGAGAAAGAGTATTTGGTGAGGCTGAGGAATCCATGGGGAGAGAAGGAGTGGAATGGACCGTGGAGCGACGGGTAAGGAAATAAGATGAGGATGGTGGTGGTGGTGGTGGTGGTGGTGGTAGTGGTAATGTTAGTGTTAGTGTTGGCGATGATGTTGATGGTGGTAGTTGTCAAATCTATACCTTGGTGATATTGACATTATCTTGTTGAAGGCAGTTTGAAATGAGATGATGATGGTGGTGGTAGTGGTGGTGGTAGTGTAAGTGTTCGCATTGATGTTATTGATTGTGGTGATGTTGACGGTGGTAATTGTCAAATCTATACTCGGGTGATATTGACATTATCTATTTGAAGGCAGTTTGATTTGGGTAGACCAGAAATTATCTATAGACCCCAGCCAGATAAAAGTCCAGCACAATCATCAACATGAAAACAATTATGGTAGTGGAACAGATGATGTTTGGTATAAAGTGGTAGTTGTGGATATGAATTTGTTGATGTTATAGTTGGTAAAGGTGATGGCAAAGAAAGTGGTAAAGGTGGTAGTAAGGATGATGATGATGAGCGTGATAATGAAGATGAGAATAAAGATGATGATGATGATGATGATGATGATGATGATGATGATGATTATGATACTAATGATGATGATGATGTTGATGATGATGATGATGCTGATTATGATACGAATGATGATGATGTTGGTGATGATATTGGTGATGATGATGATGATGATGGTAATGATGCTGATGATGATGTTGGTGATGATATTGGTGATGATGATGATGATGATGATGATGAAGGTGATGATGCTGATTATGATACGAATGATGATGATGCTGATACTGATGATGATGATCATGAGGATGTGATATCTATGAAATGAATATGATTCTGCTGCTGCTGCTGATGAAAATTATAATGGAGATGATACTGGTGATTCTCAAGATTATTGGGGGGGGGGGGGGAATGCACATTATTATGCAAACCTGAAAGATGTTGCGATTTCTGAATGCATGTCACTAATAAAATACTCTTACCTACTCATAAAACTTATCAAACTTATCAAACTCCCTCCACAGGTCACCAGAGTGGCAGAACATTAGTGAAAGCCAACGCAAGAGCATTGGAATCGTCAATGAAGATGACGGAGAGTTCTGGTATGTTGTCATTCCTATTTTCCTGCAGTTCTTCCTTTTTGAAAATAATGTAGTGTCAATATACTGAGGAAAGAGTAATCCTTATGACGTAATGATGGTATATTTCTTCTCAAATTGGCAACTTTGATATTTTATCTCCAATTTCATATATGTATACTTCTGTTGATAGCAGAAACATGGACAATAAAAAAGGCCATGGAAAATAGAATAACATCTTTTGAAATGTGGATCTACAGAAGAATGATTAAAATATCCTGGAAACGAATGAAAACCAACAAAGAGATATTGCACATGGCAGGGTGTAAACAAATTGCACTAATAGGATTAGTTAAGGAGAGAAAAATAAAATACTTTGGTCATGTTAAAAGGCACCAAAGCCTCTTAAAAGATGTAGTGGAAGGAAGTAGGCCTAGAGGGAGACCCAGAATCAACTGGGAAGAGAATGTCAAGAACTGGAGTGGACTAAAACTGCAAGAGTGCACCAGAATGGCAGAAGATAGAGTGAAATGGAGAGATGTTGCAATAAACCTCCAAACCGGGAGAAGATACTCAGATAGATAGATAGACTGTTGATACAACATCATGCAGTTATAACTCTTTACAGCAGTCATAATTCAAACTTATATTTTAAATATGGATATCAGGAGGCAACCCTAAACATAACAGTCCTGTTATGAATTGTTTTGTCACGTCTTGTCTTATCTTATTATGTCAGTTTCCTGTCCTTTGTGTCCCAATTTGTAATTCTGTTCCTTTTGTTTATTTCTATTAATTAGACACTTTAAAAGGGTTTATAAAAATATGTTATTGTATTATATCTATTTTGCTGTGATTACCTTATGAACCTTATTATTAAGACACTTTAAAATGATTTATGAAAATAATGTTCATATTATATTTAGTCTTGGGAACCTACAAAAACAAGCTGTGCTTTCCAGTAGGTTCCTGCTTCATTTCATAATTTTGAACTTACTTTGTCAGCTATGTTCTTTATTGTGCAAACAATTGATATATGAAATGGAATAAATTCCAATCAATCAATCAATCAATGTAGATTGAAAACAGAGATTGTTTTGGTGATCCTCATCTTAAATCCTCTTCTTTATAACTTGACTCCAAAGGATGCCATTCGATCAGTTCTGCCAACACTTCACAACCCTTGTAATCTGCCGGATGCCCAACAAGACATACCTAAGCCTTCATCGCACCTGGCATGAGAGCCTGTTCATCAGCGAATGGAAATTTAACTCCAACAGCGTCTTGAACAGAGCTGGTGGATGCATCAACGTGAAAGAAACATTCCTTCAGAACCCACAGGTACGTTGCGTCAGACCCTTTTAGCCCTGTGCAGTGAGTAAAAAACACTTGATAGGTCATGGGTTCGAGCCCAAAACCACATTCCTTCAAAATTCACATGTATATTTAGTCCATACGCCTTAAGCCCTGTTCAGTGAGTCGAGCGGTTAAAATGATTGATAGGTCATGGGTTCGAGCCCAAAACCAGATTTCTTCAAACCCACAGGTACTTTACGTCCTGACTCCTTAAGCCCTGTGCAATAAATCAAGTGGTTTAAACATTTGATAAGAGATGTGGTAGAGGATATTGTAAAGCACTTGATACTGTAACATGTGAAATACATGTATTGCCCTTCACTCATTCTTCTTACTATCTCTCTCTCTCTCTTTCTCTCTCTCTCTCTCTCTCCTTCTGTGTGTGTGTGTGTCTCTCTATATCCCCCCTCTCACACTCTCTCTCTCTGTGTCTCTCTGTCTCTCTCTCTCTCTGCCTCGCTCTCTATCTCTATCTCTATATCTCTCTCCCTCTCTCTCTCCCTTTCTCTTTCTCTCTGTATCTCTCTCTCTCTCTCTCTCTCTCTCTCTCTTTCTCTGTATCTCTCTCTCTCACTCTCTCTATCTCTCTTTCTCTTCATCGTGCAGTTCTTGATCTGTGTGGACGCTGACAAAGATGACATCATCATCTCCCTCACCCAACCAGACACCAGGGCGGATCGGAGCGAGGATCCAAAGACTATTGGATTCTATGTCATGGAGGTAAGACAAGGGATATTACCCCTCCCCCTCCCAATAATTTGCCTGTAGAGAGCCGGAAGGACTATATGTCCAGAAGCAGGGTTTTATAGAATAAACAGACAAAATGTGTATTGTTACATATAAAGCTAATTATAAGCAAAAATATACTATTAATTCACTCTTTTCTGTAAATTTGTGACGATGATTTGTACATCCCTTGAGAGACAAATGCCAGCGAAGAGTGGAATGAACGGCCTTTCATTGTTAAGTCCAAATTAAAGTCGATCTTAGTCAATGTAAAACACTCCCCAAGAATGGTAGACAAATGTATGAAGCAAGTTTCTTTCCTTGTAAAGCAACAGAAAACATCAAGCTCATGGTTCAAGAAAATGCCTTTCTTATGAAATTATATCATCTCTAAGAGTGCAAGAAAGAGACCATCTCAATTGCTTCACTATTTAGCACAAGATAGGTTAGATAGATCCGGGGGGTGTTTCTCAAAACTTGTCATCAGTCACAAATGACGGTTTTTGTTATAAGCTACTGAAATCCTTGCCTCTGATTGGTTATCAGCAGATTTGTAACTGATTTTTGTCATTTGTCATTGAAAAAGGCTTTGTGAAACAGGACAGGGCCCAGATGGATAAACAAATGTTCAATGTACCTTTCTCTTCTGTCTTCCGTCTAAAGGTGGAGAGCAACAGGAAGCATCGTGCACATACGGTCAAGCCAAAAGCCTTCATGTCCGCCTACATTAACTCCAGGAGTGTCTTCGCAAAGTCAACCCTCCTTAGAGGGCGCTACATCGTCGTGCCGACCATCTTTGAAGCCAAGATTGAGTCTCCCCTCATGATCAGGGTGTTCTCTGACAGTGGCGCTGAAGTCAAGTGAGATTTTTTTTCCTTCTTCTAATTCAAAAGTACTGCAAAACCTTGTTAAGGAAGGCAATTTGCCATAGCAAGAAAGTGAATTGCAATTTTCAATTGTGATTATTTTGAAGCATGACACTTCCACAAGTTTGAAATTGTTGCAATATTGGGAACAATTCATGCATGTGAAAGTTTCTGGTTTTGATATTGATCACTGATGGCCGAGGAAAAATTAGTGTATCTATAGTGCTAATACAGGGACTGCTATCTGAAGTAGCTAATGTTTGCCGTTACATGATATACATGTATAGTTGTATACCGCCACCCGCCCCTGCAGAATACTCTACCATGCATCAGTACAATAGATTAGGTCATGGTCACAGACAGGGTCATGGTTAACCTTAGAATCAGGGTTGGGGTTCCTCGTTTAGCAGATATTCTCCAGCTGTTCCAAAAAGACAATTATTATTTTATTATTATAATATATACTGCGCTTTTCCCAGAGCGGACAACAAGAAGAATCCTACAAAAAATGAAAATGAAAACTTACAGAATCCTAAAAATCTGGATTACAAAAAAAGAAATGTTTTAAGTCCCTTTTTGAATGAAGAGACAGATGGTGATTGCCTGAGTATTAAAGGTAGCCTATTCCAATATTTGTATGCAGTTATAGTGAAAGTCCTATCTCCAGCTAGTTTCTGTGTGATGTTGTATGTAAGACGGAGTTGTTCCCTGGAGGCTCGTAAATTCCTGCAGGGGGGGGGGGGGAGGGTATAGGGTCAAACAATCACGTAGGTATTGAAGTGCCTGTTTATTAAGGGATTTATAGACTAGAAATAATAATTTAAAAACTATACAATGTCTTACAGGAAGCCAGTGCAACGAGTAAAGGAGGGGTTTAGGGGAGTGAGATCTCGTAACCTGATAAATTAGTCAGGCTGCCCAATTTTGAAGCCGTTGGATGCAATCTAATTAAGTAACAGGGATAGTGGAAAGAAGGTCATTGCAGTAATCTAAACGGGACAGAACTAGAGAACGAATTGCGTTGTTACAGGCGGATTGATTAATGTATCTTCTAATTTGAGAGAAATGTTCCTTAAATCACTTATACATCATGTTTTTGTTTTCATCTGATAGGGAGCTGAAGAAGGACCATCCCGAACCTGGGACCTTTGACTGCTTCCAAGGAGGTAACATCAGGGTCGTGTCACAGGTCAACGTACTTTCAGCCAGCAACCTGAAGAAGCAAGACCATTTTGGAGGAGGTAAGATAGATGGAGAGAGAGAATGAGAGGTGGGGATAGAGAGAAGAGGATAGAAAGAGAGAGGGGAGAGAGGAAGAGAGAAAGTGATGCAGAGATAAGCGGTGTGTCTCTATAGGATTTTCAAAATAATGTTACTTTCTGGGTCTCACAAATTAATGCCAGATTCATGCCAGCTTTTTAAAGTGTAAAATTAACGGAGACAGCCCGTAACAAAGGACCTGCATGTATCCACTGAGCTCTGTGTTATAAGATGCAGAATTGCGAAGTGATTTACACTTTACGTTGTCATGAAACAACGGCCGTGGTTTTGTCATGTCATATCTGAAAGATCCTTAAAGAGAGATGTAGAGACAACTACCTGTACGTGTATGCTTGGCGTACCAGACTATATATATGTCATGTATTTTCACCAACTATGTGATTTCCATTTGGTTACCAGGAGCTGATCCCTACGTATATGTCAAGTGTGAAGGAAAGACAGCCACGTCTAGGGTACAGAAGGATACGCTGAATCCAGAATGGAACTACAATTCCATCTTCTACAGGAGGAAACCAGGAACCCCCATCATTGTGGAGGTAAGAGTAGCTTGATTTGATAATGACAGAGGGAGAGAGATATGCAGGGGAGAAGGGAGATGTGGAGGAGAGGGAAAGGTGAAGGAGAGATGAAAGAGATAAAGAGAGACAGAGAGGGAGCAGAGATAGATAGAGAGAGAGATAGAGAGAGAGAGAGAGGCAGAGAGGGAGCAGAGATAGATAGAGAGAGAGAGAGAGAGAGAGAGAGAGAGAGGAAAAGAAGGAGAGGGGAGGAGTGATAAGGGGGGAGGGGCAGCAAGTTGGAGAAAAGAAGATGATTGTGACAATGATGCAATAATGTTGGTAATGATGATGATATAAATGGTGACTTTGGCGATGATGACACGCGTAAAGATGATGATGGTGATGATTATTTAGATCTTTTTTATGATAACTATGACTTTATCTCTGATGATTGTGACAATGATGACAATAATATTGGTAATGATGAAGATATAAATGGTGACTGTGGCAATGATGATACACATAAAAATGATGATGGTGATGAACATGTAGATAATTTTTATGATAACCATGACTTTATCTCTCTTTCTCCGTAAGGTTTGGAACCATAACGTTGTGAAAGACTCGTTCATGGGGCAAGCTATCTTCTTGGCTGGGAACAAGGGCCAACCCGAGCACAACGTAGCTGTTCTCAAGAAGAAGGGCAGGGACTCGGAAGATGCCGCCGGGGGCCAGGTCAGTGTGGTCATCACCACCACCGACGACCTGAAGGCGTTGTAAAGGGTCAACAGTGATTGGATTTGTTTGACTGCAGTGGGGATTGGTACCTGTGTTGATGACAGTTGGTAGAAGATTTCTTTTCCCAGTGCCATGAATTTAAATGCCTTTTTACAATTGCACGGAACTATCGTTCTCTCTTTCTCCATCTTTTTTGCCCAACCTCTCTCTCTTTCACTCTCTCTCTCTCTCTCTCTCTCTCTGTCTGTCTCTTACTTCTCTTTTTCTCTCTTTCCCCCTCTCTTATTGCTCCCTGTCTTTCTCTCTGGTGGTTAGGTGGCTAAGCCGGTAGGTTGAAGGAACTTTTACTCCTTTACCAATTTGCATTCTTCCTACACGTTGTAAGAAATACACTTTCTGCTATACTTGATTACATTCGTTCTCATGAAGCGTTGTGATATTTTAAGTATGTAAATAACATCCAAGGTATTTTCTCACCTCCTTGATTGAATATGTACATCTGTGAGATCATTTTAAAGAGGATCTGTTGTCAAATTGAAGTGTTTGCTTAGAATTTGATTAGGTATGAAGAAGATTCACTAACAAGAGTCAACACCTACTTATGATGAAAATGCTCCTGAAATAATTATTACAACTGCAAGTGAGGATGCTCCATGTATGTTGATATTTTATATGGAATATCTAATTGTAGCCTTTAATTACTACATGTAGTAAAGACCAATAATATTATTTGATGTTAGCGCTCTGAGCCTTATGGGAATGGCGCCCTAAATGTTCATTGTATTGTATTGTATTGATGAAAGAACACTTGCTTTGCAGTGACCAGATCGGATGTGAAGGACCTCAATATTTTTGACCAATTACAAAGCCTTTCCCATGTGCATTGAAGCATACATATATATTCAGGGACTTATAACCCATTGTAAACGCAATACACATTGTGAAATTATTTTGAGAAATTTGCTTTTTTTAATCAAAGACAAAAACATTCATTTGTGACCAGATAGATAGCATTCCATGTTTGCAGTGGTCTTTGACAAACAAAATATTTGCATTCATGTCATTGTTTCATTAAAAGAGGGAAGTTCTATGTAATGCAGGTTTAAAGAGTGCACTGTAGTGTACCATTATTTTTAAATGAACATAAGGAAGTCTGTTGGGAGATACTTGTAAAAATTATTTTTTGAATATTGTAAAAAAAATGCCAGTAGTCGTAGTAATGACATATTTTGTTGTATTGTTACATCTCTATACTTTTACTCATTCGAAATCTTATCTATATATAATTAGAAATACATGCATGTAGAAAGTCTGTATCGCTAGATCAATATATCATTGTATATTTTGTATGTATTTTGGGTGGAGAGATTGGTGAATAGAATAGATCTTTATTGACTTGAGTAATTATCATGCGCACATATTTTTATGAAATGCTTGAATAGTGTATGATTGTATGTCAATTGCCTAGTGCTGACAAATAAGTTAAAACTTTGAGATGGTTTGTCCCTTTTGCAGACACAAATACTTGAAGTATAATGAATCAAGTGGTATGTTGAAGAGGCATCTCCATCAAATGAATTAAAATAAATGAAAACTGGCTTTCAACAATTAAATTTAGAATGTTTAATTCTAGATAATTATTTTCTAGACTCAAAATTCAAAATGAATTTGACCATTACACCTGTCGACTTGAGAATGGCTTCCTCTGGGGCAATATGAAAACAGTGCTAGATTTTCATTTCTTACCAAGGAGTTTCAAAACCTATGACCAAAATTTTGCATATGATATCTGAAGGATATATTTTAACACACTTGCCAAGTTCTATGAAGTTTGCAAAAGGGACTCAAAAAGAATTAATCCAAGCAATAGATTGTTTTGTTGTAATACAGTAGAATTAAATGTTTTGGGGGCCCTGAAAATTTAAAATGACAAGTTGACTGGAAGTTTTGGGTTTCATAAATAGCTTGAGGGATTTGATTTTGGTATGTTTTTTTCTGACCAATTTTTAAAGTATTCCTTTTATGTGTACCTATCTCATAATGCATTGTTAAGTAATTTGACAATATAATATTCATTAATGTATTTATTCCATATTCTAGGCTTGTGTTGCCAACTTGCTATAACTGTACATTGTAGGTCAGAGCATTCATATTTCTATTATAATTCAGGTAATATTATGCGATCATTAATTTGTAAAATTGTCTGTATTTCATAAATATTTATCTCCCTGTTATCGCATTTGTATTATTTAATGTTAATTGAGTTTGTATTCATTTGATTAATGCACACAAAAGAGGCATGTAAAGATTAACAAAAAGAGAGAGATAAGGGATCTTGATCAGCCTTCAAACTTAGAAGAAGCACCTGAAACTATCTGAAATTATTTTCTAAATCTACTTACTATGTTTGAAATTAAAGTGCTTCTCTTTTTATTTTATTACCATAATACCTTGTCTTTATGTCTGTTTTGACTGTATCATATATGCAGGTCATTCTTCATGTGATTTGGGAGAATTTTAGTTAGCAGAAATGGTACATGATCATGTATTTCATCAATGACATAACAGTGCACTTTTTCCTAGTGACAAAACTTTCTTGGTTTATGGAATCTTAAGATTTTTAATTTTTGAGAAGTGCATGCACACAATGCTCTTCTTATTATTAGATGTATTTTACAAGAAGTTCTTCTTTTCGACTTTAGTTCATGTTTCATGAAACTTATTATATTTTTGAATGAAAGTATATTAACATGTATATAAAATCACTGATTTTTATGTAAACTATGAAGAAAACTTATCAAACATGATGTTTTCAGTTATGGGAACCATATAAGGATATTTTAATCTTGTCATGGGTATTATGAATGTAACTACTACGGTATACTTTTGAAGGCATAAGATCTTGGTATATGTACTAATGTTTGGGGTGATGTTCTTTTGAGTATTCAGGTAATTTCAATGTTTGGATATTTTTTGTATTACTCTTCCAAAATTATTCATTCCTTTTGTTACATTAATTCATTTTCTAATTAGAAAAAAAATAATCGTGATATTATAGAGTATTCAAAAGCCATTAAAAAGTCAGTAAATGAGAGAAAGATAGACATTTTTAGAAAGTTTGAATTCGACAAATCGAAAGACATACTATGAAGCGCAATCACATAACCTTGGAATTGGCGCTTCATGTACAGACATTACTCTTTCAGAAATTGCAGTGGCTGTGTTTGTGCAGTGCTTGCATGGATAATAATCAAGAATTCATGATGTTTCTATCAAAAGGGTCCAAATGATCATACCGATTTTATTCTTGCTTGTCTTTCATTACTCATTTCCTTAAATAAACCCCCAATAGATTACACTCCGTGATTACAACATCATTATGCAAAAATATTTCACAATGCATCTCGCCTTGTAACATCTTTTTTATACAAACATGTATTGCCCGATGATATTGTGGTGTAATGATTAAATGTAAGCCATGAACAAACATATTCATCATCCGTGTAATTATTCTGATTGTCGTCAAAACTGTCTATAAAGATCGCCGTACAGAAGCATAGAAATGACCACTGTAGACAGGTTCTACAATACATATTTCCTCATATAGAAGGACACAATGTGAGTTGCCCTTATACGGGAGTGGATTCAGGATTTTGTAAATGGGGAGGTAATATTTTTCAGGGTTGCACTTTTGTTCAGGTTGTGTGTAATTAAAGGGGAAGTCCACCTTTATATTAAGTTGGTTTTAATAAAAGCAGGATATTAAGTGAAAGTTTGATCAATGTCCGATTAAAAACAGGAAAGTTATAAATTCTTGAAGTTGTCATCATACACACATTGGCAACACTCTGACGTATCTTGCGAGCTCCTCTCCAATTTGCTATGAACAGAAAACGTCATAAACTTTCATTTGATTAATTATTATGACGGTGTAGATATGTTTCATACAGGGGTTGTCTAAATAACTCGTTTGTAATAATGATATTTAGGTTGAATGTATGATTGAACATTATCTTAATGGAAAATATAAATTTTAGAATAGGGCAGATGGGAGGGGACCTCGCTAGATACGTCACGGACTTTGTCTGATTGGTCGCACCTTTAACAAATTTTAACTTTCTTACTTTTAATCGTTTTTTGCTCAAACTTTCACTAAACTGTTTCTCTAATTTGCGGACTTCCCATTTAAGGTATCCCTCTAGGGTATTTAAAAGGGGACACGGATTACTTGTTAATATGTTATTCTGTCATCATAAAATAAAAAGGAGATATGATGTGAACAAAACTCTAAATAGACCAAATTGCTGCCCGAATATGAGGTGATCATTGCCGAAAATTGGTAATTTCAAATTATCAGGGTCCACTCGGACCATTCCATACCCCTATAGTCGAAGTTATTGCATGGGAAGTAATGCCTCCCTCCCCCCCCCACCCCCCCCCCCCTAAAGAGAGAGAGAGAGAGAGAGAGTCAGGGAAAAGGAATTAACCATTTTTAATTTTGAGAAAGCAAACAGTTAAACTACAAGATCAACAATTGCTTGTATTTTTATTCTATGCCGCTAATGAAAATTATGTGTGGTCTTTTCAATGACTGAGGTATAGTTTACTTTACAAAGAGTGGCCCAGAGTGGCACACTAAAACAAAAACAAACAAACAAACAGTGGTACCAAAACAGTAAGATAATAGTAGTTTTAAGCCCCACTGTCCTACTTGTATAGCTACTTGCTCCCTCTATATAGAACCCCCCCCCCCCCAATCTGTGCCTGTTGGTCCCCCATGATCCTCTTTTTCTTATGTTAGTTGAGAGCTGAGTTAATGAGATAGCCACCTGTCAGTGACCTCGCTGTGTGGTCTAATCCATTCTGGCCCAGTAGTATTGACGGTCTTTAACGAAAAGGGTGTACTTTGCAATGGCAATGCTGATGCGCGCGCGTTTGTTTGCTATTGTGATGTCATAAAAAGAAAGACGCATGTTGGCGCGCACGCTCCTGTGGTACTATTGGAAACCAATGTCTCCCTAATATAAATCAGAAAGGTGTCAAGTATTTTAATAACACAGTCCAAACTTCAAGCAACGCACCCGTAAATACCAAGCCGAACAAAATCGGTTTGCCACCACCTCACAAAGTTAAGCAATAAGGAACACACCGGAAACATCACTCATATTATTTCTCTGCATACCTCATTGAAGAAACACCTGTTCTTTCTACATTGTATATCGAAATAAAAAAGAAAGAAAAAGAAGCTAAAAATATTAGAATCATCTGCAACTCAAGGACGACAAGCAAATATTGAAAATTAGCATTCCAAGTCAAGGTCAAATTTACAAGATTGGAAAACTCTGTTAAGTTCGAGTACAACTTTCAGGTATAGTAATGCCCTCGCGTTCAGCTTCGAGCAGTTTTAATCATATATCCAGCGAAACGTTCAACAAGGATCATTATAAATTCTGTTATAATTGAGAAGGAAATCGTTTGATAACCCTAAAATATTGAAACGTTAG
Source organism: Strongylocentrotus droebachiensis (assembly GCA_035222895.1). Lineage (NCBI taxonomy): Eukaryota > Metazoa > Echinodermata > Echinoidea > Camarodonta > Strongylocentrotidae > Strongylocentrotus > Strongylocentrotus droebachiensis. The sequence goes on from JAVYIG010000001.1 coordinate 729,608, forward strand.
TCACTGCGAAGGATTCTAAGCTACATCTTATTAAGAAGTCAAACAAGAATAGACGGGAACAACTCGCCGTTTAGTCTCTATTTTTGTGCCAATATTAATATCACTTTTTTGCAAGCCGAAATAACGCACCGTCGACGTTTACAGGGGGTACATCGTTTTGTTTTTCTTCAATTGATGACAAATTATGGCGGACAAGAAAGCCCGGGCGCCGAAAGGAGGGAGCAAAGCACCATCAAAACCACGCCCCGATGAGAAGCCAGACGGGGTGTCTTCATGGGGTACCCTGACCCTTGCCGAGGTGCCCGTCCTGGGCCCAGAGGTGCCCCGTGCTCCAGGGGCGCCGATGCCGCTGAATTCCCTGGGGCTACCTGACCCCGCGGGAGTGGAGAATGCGTCTTTCATTGAGGCAGAACTAGGTGGGATTACAGATAGACTAAATCGGGTGAGTTAAAATTAGGCCAAGTTATAGACTTGGTCATTTTCTTTATTGGGCTATGATCCTCTTCATCTTTCAATTTTAAAATGACTCAGTAATTCCTCCTTGTACTTTATAATATGGCCAATATATTTATAATCAACACATTTGGGATAATTTTATATTTCTGGTCATTCAAGAACCTTTTTCTTTGAGGGGGGGGGGGGCAAATAATTATATTTTTATGAAATCTCTGACATGGAAGAAAAAAAACTCCCACCAAAACACATTGAGCATTTGTTTTCAAGTGGATTTGGCGCCTTATAAATCGTTAATGTTAATATCATCATCATCATCAACATAATCATCATCATCATCATTTTTATTGCTATTTTTATCATTAGCCTATTATTATCATCATGGCCTATTATTTGTTATTATTACTATTATTATTATTATTGTTATTATTATTATCATTATTATTATTATTATTCAAAAATAGACAAAAAAAGAGAACATACCCCAACAAATGTAAATCATTGTATTTATGCTTCTGATTTAATGTGAAGTAGTCACTCAGGTGTACTTGTTTTCATTTTGACAGGCACTTGGTGACATAGCAACACTCTCCAATGAAAATGGAGAACAGGTCAGTGCGACGTCAGCTTTCCTCTTACAATATTTTTGTTTTCATTCAACTTTTTTTTGTGTGGATTGAATCGTCAATAATGCGAATATTTATTGTGATGTGCAGCTGATTAAAATTCCAAGGCATTGTCTGCCGTGAAAATGCTTTTTCTTCTTCTTCTGAACCTGATATAAACGAACTGACTCATTTGAGTACCCTTTTTTAAATGCAAACCAGGCTCTTGTCAAAGTTGTCTAAAGAAATTGTTTTTTTAACCAAAAACAAAAAAAGTAAACAATAAAGAGTATAGGCCTATTATGATAAAATGTGAGTATTAGGGAAAATGTATAGCAATGCCATCCAGTATACTCTTCATTAACAACTCTGGTACCAAAGACTGGTCTTACGTGTTTGCAGAAAGTATAATGGCAATTAGACAAAACAATCAGTCTATTTAGTTTGGGAATAATTATGTTCCGCTGAGACAACGTCTGGATTCACCCATTTGAAGGAGAGCGTCAAACGAATTATGTTTAAGAAACTCTTCCAAGTAGACAGTTTTGTGTGTCTAGATGGCACTTCGACTTTTTTTTTCTTCTGCTGACCATAAATCCAAAGACTCTATTATGATGAGAATATTTACAACTCCGTGTCATCGATAATATTTTGTTTGATTTTTATTCTTTCACATTTTATCTTTATAGCTTGAGCCTGCATGTGAGGTGAGTGATTAATAGGCTTTCTGCTGTCCATTTTCCCCTTTCGGTTCATTTTGTTGTTGAATATTATTCGGGATGGGGGCGCTAGGGCTTTGTCTCAATTCTCAATAAATGAATAGTTCTATTTCATTTAAATCCTTGGCTTAACATTCATATGGAAGATTTAGGAAATAATTTTAACATATTCTTTTTAATGGTTGAAACTATAAAGTAATTCTGGAACGAAAACAAATATATCCAGTTAAATGAAGACATAAATTAAATTTATTTTCGAAGAAAGCGCGGAGGCTTTGCCTTTTATTGATTTGTGTCTTTTGCAGATCAATACATTTTTATTTTTGTTGTTGGGGACGGGGTGTTTTTTATCATTACAATAATGTAACATTACCTTTGCGCTTACGCTTTGAAATTTTGGCAATATATTGTGGTGGGCAGGTGCATTTTCTTTTTCTTCTTATCTGCATGAGTGTCTATTTCTCTCTCGTGTACTCTCACAATATTTACATCCTTATTATCATTATTATCATTATAATGATTTTTATAATTATTATTATTATTACTTTTATTGTTGAAGGTGTTTATTTTTATTATTATTTTTGTTAATAGTATTCCAATTATTATTATTATTACAAAATCCCATTGACTTTTCTGAGCGGTCAATAATATATTTTTTTTTCGCCTGTAATTTTGTTGGCTTATCCATTAAACCTTGAGGGCAATAACATTTAAAAATTGACCTGCTCAGCTGTCTGATACGGTTAATAATTATTATTATTATCATTCTTATTATTATATTCGTCATCATCAGCAGCAGCATTATAGTCGTCGTCAGCTCCATTGCATTATTATAACTTTTTTTTTCTTCAAATTGATTCAAATTATTTTATTTCTAATGCAAAACATAAAACAAGAATAATTATATCACAACAAAAAATATGCAATGAAACGATTAATATAATGGAAATAGCACGAGAAAAGAGGAACTAACTAGAAGCAGAGCTTGTTGTAGTGTTAGTTCCTCAGATTCTGATTTTACAATAAAACATGAACAAAGTATGCTTAGAAATCAATAAATAGACAAATATGTAGCTAAGAAATTCTGAATTGGGGGGGGGGGGGGGGAATAAAACAAAGAGAAAAAAAGAGAAAACAAAAAAGGGGTGAAGAAAAAATTAATTAACTAATTCATGTAGGCCTATCTATATTAATTCATTCATATATATTTATATACATTTATTCATATATATATATATATATATATATATATATATATATATATTTATATATGTATGTATTTGTTTATTCATTTATATAAATGTATACATGTATATCCTTATTGATTTATTCGTTTATTTCATCACTATTAATCGATTGTTAATCCTCAGATCGACACTGAGAGACGACAGTACCAGGCTCGTCTGGAGGCAATCAATGACAGATTCAGGTCGATAGAGGGCTACAGAGAACACGTAAAAATCCGATTACATGTCATCTCCTGTCGTTCTTCTTTTCTTTTGTCACTTTCTTCTATTTTCGATATGTTTTATGACGCTCTTTTTGATTTTATGTTTTTTGTTGTTGATATATACTTTTTGCAAAATTTCACTTAAATTGTATCATAATGTGAAACAGGGTGTCATTTAAGACACATTTCTGCTAGGATTACCAAAACGAATGTGTTTGGGGTCGAATATTGATGAAAAAATACAAAATTTTGGTTTCTGCGTACAACAGAAAACCCAAATTATGTATTTTTTAATCAATATTTGTCTTCAAACACATTAATTTTTGTTGTTGATTTTTTTTTTTGGGGGGGGGGAGGGGGGGGATCTTTGCAGAAGTGTGTCTTAAATGACATCCTCTTTCACATTATTATACAATTTAACTGAAATTTGACCTTCAAAATATGTTTGGCGAATTTGGGGCTCCCAACACTTTATAGGAGCTTTCAGACCTCGAATGAAGTGACACATTATTTTTTTCTTTTCTTTTACTTTGCTACACAAAATAAATGATTCCTTTAGTTGACATGAAAATATGCATCATGGAAAAAATGAACTGTAACTATTAACAATCATGAGTTGCCTGGTGGAACAATGTCTAAACTCACAAGACGTTATTCTATTATATGATTTTGTTCCCATTTAAATCCAATTCAGTGCATAAAGAATATCGGTTTTATATATATACATGTATATTATTGAAAAAAACGACAATACTTAATTTGAGTCTAATCAAATTTATCCGGGTCATCTCGTAATGTAGATGCTTCTTTGCCTTTTGTGTTGACTATGAATCATGCGTCTTTTCATGTCATATTAAATCTATTTTATCTTCTTATCTCGTACTTTCCTACACACAGCTTCTTCGATCTTTGAATGGCGTAAGTATATTAACTTTAGCCTGCATGCATCATTACTACATAATACTGAATCACACACATGTTGAACAGATTTTCAATCGTTCTGGTCTGTGATATTTTCTATATCAGAAACATGAAGTTTAAAAAACAAAACATTAATCGGGTTCTAAAATTGAAAACCGACCTTAAGTAACCCCGGCCTCTTTAGAAAATCGCACGCTTGATAATCAATCTGCCGTTTGCAATGTATGGCGCTACATATTTTCAAATCAATCTTGAGATATCTTATATATTAAATATGTTTGGGGAGCATCGATTTCAAAATGGTCTCTGATCCATTCAAATCAGTGGAATATGATTATTGGTCGATATATTTCATAGAAATAGAAAATTCAACTGTTTCTTATTGTTTTTTGTTATTGTTTTATGACTATGCCTATGTCACACTTAGTTTTGTCCTAAACTAAGCACCCATATTTTAAATTATACATAGTATTAAAAAGATTTTTTTTTTCTTTCTTTATTAATACAACAATAACAACACATTTACAAAATCTTTACAGAGTTATACAAAGCAGCATTGCATAGATAGGGTGGAAGTGTATAATATAGTAAACACTTTTTGAACTTTTCCAACTTTTTTTTTGGTGGTGCATTAGGCCTTCTGGTCTGAATAAAAACTGAATCAGCTTCAAATTGTAGACAATCACACTACCAGTCTAACGTCACTTCGATTCTGAGCCGATTTAGCTAATCCTCCTCCAAGAAAATCCTTGAAATTTAGTTAAATCATATATCAGTGAACCTGACATATTTTGTTAATTTTCTCCTTTTCTTTCAGACCGGCGGACACTCTGATATTTCCCAGGTAATATGAATACTTGATTTCTTTATCTGTATAATATGATATGGAAGTGATGCCGAAATGCAATAGCTCAAGATGATGAGAGAGACGAGACAGAGACAAAGGAATAAAAAGAGAGCAAGAGAGAAAGATGGAGATAAATAGAAAGGAAGATAGAGAAAAGACGGGTCATTATGTATATGTGTACGTAGGCTATGTGTGAAGAGAGAAAAAAATAGAAAATACAGAAATATCTTAAAGTTCTGTTTTTCTCTTGTTACATCTCGCTTTCGGCACTACTCAAAAAAGATACCATTGTGGGTCCTCTATACAGAGAAAAGACCCTATACTGAGGTATACATTTTTTGAAATAAAAGGAAAGTTGGCCACGACTATACATCTCATCGACATTACCGATACAGCCGATTCGAATTTCCCGTACGTATAGTGATTACAACTGTCAACAAATCATAACTTTTTTTGTCCGATTTCGTTCAAAATTTCGTCATTCTGCTTTTCTGATCTTTCTGTTTTTTTCTGATTAGAACAGTTTTATTTTAAGACCGAATTTCCCTTATAATTACGTCATAAATAACAATGTTTACTACATGTATTTCCGTCCGTTTTTTGTTTTACTTTTTGTTTATTTGTTTTTCTCTTTCTTTTTAGGAGGTCGATGAACATGATAGACACATGCCGAGCCCTTTATCGTCCCTTAGGTATTTGATTTCATTAATTGGTTTCTGTTTTAGTATACATCTTTATTTCCATGAATATGATATTTGATATACACAGTTTCTTCTGACGCAGTGTACATAAATATTAGAAATACGTAGTGTTGTAATTATGGTAATTGTCATATGTTATAATCTGCATGCAGGAATTTGTATGCCAAATTTACATCGAAAGTGCGAATAGTGTGATAAAAGGCAGTGACTACAAAGTTAAAGGCCGTCTGTACTAGTTCGGCCAGAAGGGATTAGACCACCCAGCGAGGTCACTGACAGGTGGGTATTTCATCAACTCCGCTCTCAATTAACATAAGAAAGAGAGAATCATGGGGACCAACGGGCACCGATTGCGGAAGTTTTCTATATAGAGGGAGCAAGTAGCTACAAGTAGTACAGTGGGGCTTTAATATTGTTCAAATCTTTCCCAACCAGAGAAAGAATGGCGAACACTCAATCTGGGTACGTTAAGCTCAGAGATCTGAACCAGCAGATGCTGATGATGAACCGAGGGGGCAAACAAGAGGAAGCTGGCTTCGTGTAAGTTCAAGGCCCTGTATTATATAAAGTTGCGATTGATTCAAATCAGTCGCAACTTGAAATTAATCGCAACTGTGTACTTAAGAAATAGGAATTGCGATTGATTTTAAGTTGCGACTGAATCGAATCAATAATATTGTAGCTTTTTATTAGACGGGACCCAGATTATTTTTGAATCAATCAAGAGCACTGACCAGTCAGTCAGTCAGCCAGTCAGTCCAGTAAATCCGTCAATTAATAATGAATCAATCAGGTAGTCATTAAGGAGGTCACTCACTTAGTCACATAATCAATAATATTAGTCGATCCGCCAGTCAATGTTCCATTCAAGTCCGTTTAGTCAATCTGTCAGTTGACTCTGAAGTCCACAAATCAATAATTTAAGAATTAGGCAGTAACTTAAGTAAGTGCCTTAGTCAGTCATTTATTTAGTCGGAAATAATTGGTCAGTCGATATTCAGTCAGTCAGTCGATCAGTTAGTCGGTTATTCAGTTAATCAACCTCCTAGTCATTATTTTATTCAATTAGTCAATCAGTTAGTCAGTCAGTTACTCGGTTAGTTAGTCGGTAATAAATAAGGTCAATGATCGGTCAGAAGATTTGGCAATGGGTCAGTCACTGGCCCCTTTTATAATGGTTCTACGACTTTTCTCCATGGATAATATAACATAATATACAGCAAACAAAGCAAACACTTTTTTCCAGTAAGTCAACTGGTCAGTCAGTTACCCAGTTAATCAGTTGGTAATCAGTAAAGTTAAATTTTTATTTCATGTTTTAAGGACCGAGGTTGATATCCAAGCTAACGTGATTTCAAGATTCAAGGAAATGTTCCAGGGTAAGAGAACAATTTGTTTATTTTCGTTCTTGCACAGTTATAACAAACAAGGTAATGTCTGTTTTGGTTTCTTCTTTTGAACTATGAACCTCATGCAAATCGTTTATTTTCGTTTGTTCGAATAAGGGGAAAAGAAGAGAAAGGAGTAAAAAGTAAGAGAGAGGGAGTAGGGAGGGAGGGAAGATGAAAGAGAGAGAAAGAGATAATAAAGAAGAGGAGAGGACATAAAACATGTTAATAGGACGGAACCTTCCCGCACCCCCTGCCATCATGCCCATGGACTTGTAAACTTGAAGTCCACGGTAGGATCAACGGATGAAGTTTGTTATTCAGTCAGAGTAAGATAAAATAGCGCCGAGCACATGACGTACAAGCTCCCTACCTCTAACTTCTTTCTCCTTTTTCCCTTTCAAATTCACTCCACCCCCCCCCCCCCCCACACACACCATTTAAATCTCTCATTCTTTTTCTCCATCTCACCCCTCTCGTCCTCTTCATCTCTTGTGGGTACAGCTCGCAAGAACAAGCCAGTGGACCGGAACTTTGGGGATCACTGGAAGCATGCTGCGGGAGAGATTGTCGCATTACTCACCAAGGTTCGACAAGAAGGAGAAATGGGTAAGTTAAATATTGATGATGACGATGATGGCAGTGGTGGTGGTGGTGGTGGTGGTGGTGGTGGTGGTGGTGGTGGTGGTGATGATGATGATGATGATGACAATAATGATAGTAATTATGTGATAATAATGATAGAGAAGCGATCCTTTTGGCCTCACTGGACGGATAATGCAGGGGAAATTGTCGACTTACTCTCAAAGGTTCAACAAGAATGAGAAATGGGTAGTTAAATATTAATGATGACGATGATGATGGTGATAGTGTTGTTGGTAGTGGTGGTGATGATGATGATGATGATGACATTAATGATAGTAATTATGTGAATGATGATAGTGGAGCGGTCCTTTTGGCCCCACTAGACGGATGTTGCAGGGGAGATTGTCAAAGGTTCATCAAGAAAGACGAATGGGTATGATGGGGATAATTATGATGATGATGATGATGATGATGATGATTGATGATGATAATGATTTTGTTATAATAGCAGCAATAGTAATAATAACAGTTATAAAAATAACAACAATAAGAATAAAATAATATTAATAACAAGAAGAAAGAGAAGAAGCAGAAGGAGAAGAAGAAGGAGAGTAAGAAGGTGTAGAAGAAGAAGAAGGAAATTATAAAGTGTTATGAAGATGATGATAACACTGTATCTTAATTATTTAGCGCAGATAATGTCCAGAGAAATAATGTAGAAGAAGAGTGATATAATTATGCTCAGCACACTACATTATTTTAACACTGAAAAGTGTTTCTAAATAGGCATGACGAAGTATCCGTCCATTTTTGTATTGTTCGTCGGCATCACAAAACTATTCACATCAGTAATCCATTTCCTTCTGTTTCTTTGTTTGCAGATGTCGAGGCAATGAGGAAAACTCTAGAAAACACAGAAAAATTAATATCAAAACAAGTAGAAGCTCTAGCAAGGTAAAACTGTTAATTAATAAATTTTCACAATGTAAGACGGTGCAACATCGAATTTCTTGACATAACTGTAATTATTTGTTTCAGTTAAACATACTCATTGAATAAAAGGCGCTTTACCAATGTGCGTCGTGTGATTTCAATTCACTGCTCTCCTTAAGAGAAAACATATCGCTAGGAGTCCCTTCATTTTATTGAAAAAAATCTTGTCTGAGATTACTTGTCCTGATACGCCTTTTCATATTTATCACTTTCTTTTCTTTCCTTTTCATTACAATTAAATTCGTAATTCTCGTCATCGAACTTTTCTTTTGTTTTTCTCTCAAAGGTTGGAAGAGCGCGTGTACGATAAGCAAGAAGTGAGTAATACTATTATGTCGGTCTATATACTTTTGTTTTTCTTTACAAACATTCAAATTAAACAGGTTTATGAATACACCATTGCTTTTAACAACAAGAACAATAATGACAATGATGATAATAAACGGTTGATAAATAACACAAGAAGTTCAATTAAGTTCCCCTTTTCTTTTTTGTCTTAATTTTTTTGTCCAACTTTTATCATTTATCTTCATAAATTATATCTACCTTCACACCATCTCTCTCTGTCTCTCTGTCTCTCTCTGTCTCTCTCTCTCTCTCTCTTTCTTTTTCTCCCTTTCTCCTCTCCTCTTTCCCTCTCCCCTCTTCCCATCTCTCTCTTCCCCCCTCTCTCCCTCTCTCTCTCTCTCTCTCCCTCTCCCCCTCTCTTCATCATTCAGGAGCTCAACCAATGCAAGAAAAGCTTCTCCGTACTCGAGAGCGACAACATGTTGCTCAATTCAGAAGTCAGCCAGTACCGAAGCAGTGTGATCGAATTGAAGAAGGTGCATGGGTTGTAATTATAGTTTAATTCTCTACAAAATATAGATCAAATAGAGATATAATGATGTAGCACTGTTCGTCAAAACCGTACTAAACTGTTACAATATAAGGAGAAAAGGCGTCTACTTAGTTTTCTTGTTTTGTTTTAATTGTTTTGTTTGTAGTGTTTTTTTGCTTATTATTTTGTTTAACTTAAGTTAAACGAAACTAGCCCTATAGACATTAATTAGTTCAACTCCATTATTGGTTAAGAAAAAAACGGAATGGCTGTTTTAAGTAGCATGAACATAATAATTAATTCATGTTACTGAAGGTATGTTTTTGCTTTTGTCTGTTTGTTCTGTTATGTTTTGCTTTTGTGTGTTTGTTTTGTTTTGTTCGTTTTTTTGTGCTTAAAATTAAAAAACAAACTATAGTTAAATGATAGGCTAGGCCTAATTAGTTCAACAGTTCATGTTACATCATGAAGCAGCCAACTACTGTTCCTAACGGAGCAATTAATCACTGTAATCACGATTAAATTCTACAGAAAATCAAAAAGTTAGAGGCACAGCTCAAAGACACAACGATCTCGGGAGGTACGGAAGCCGAATCGGACGTGGGCGGGGCCCGTACTCGCCGTATCCCCGAAGTACACACCACCGTCGGTCGCGCAGAGAACGAGAAGTTGATTGATAAGGTGACAACACTCGAGATGAAAGTGATCGAAAAGGTAAACATTCCTTGAAATCATTGGCTCTCATTCCCAGTTCCGTTATCGTTTAGCTATCACAGCTTGCCAATAGATAATTCGAAAATCTAAAGAGCTAATAATGTTTCACCTTTTAAAAGATAAACGTATAACAGGCTTGTTACGTAAAGAAGGACAACCACGCATAAGCTTAATATATTAAAAAAAAAACTTAAAGGCTCATGATTTATTCTTCTAATTATATTGCTCTATTTTGCCTGAACATGCCATTTTTTCATAAAATTCAGAAGCATTCCTAAAAAGGGGGGAAAAGGAGAAGGGAGAGAGAGAGGGAGCAAAACGAAGAATGAATGACAAACATAAAGAAAAAGGAAGAAAGACCTTAGAAAATTATATCCGCATTAAGCGAATAAAGCTTTAGGCACCTTCAAAATGACGCATTTAGTCCCTCCCCTCAATGACTTGACCCACTGCCATACCCTGATTGCTATTCTTCGTTGCCTAGGAAACCAAGAACATGCGAATGGAGATCGACGTCAGTGAGATGCTTGAGAACATCCGGGACACATCACCAGAAGCCATCAGGCATCTCCGTCGTTCCATCGACCTCGCCCAATACCTACCCGAAGTCCAGGTCGACGAGGATGATGATCCCTCGAAGGAGGTCGCAATTAACGTCGGCGAAAGGTTGGTTGAAAATATTTTGAAGTAAGAAGTAAAATCAACACTTTCTGATAGGTCCTTATGCGCTATACCAAAGAACTTTGGATGTTATCAACCCGCCTTTTGATAGTCCATTTCATTTCATTTTTTCATTTCATTTCAAGGAATTCTGATTTTGATTTTCTGGACCGAGCGGAGGAAATCGAATAAAGTCATCGAAAATCAGAAAATATCATCAGAAAAATTCATTTAACTGGCAAAGTATGAAACGCGCGACAAAAGTGGTTATTAAAGTATACCGTTTGAATAAGTATAAACTTACCAAAAGGGTAAAATGTATTATCAAATGTTGTTGACAGTAACGTGACTAACGTCGACAACTGATCAAGCCAGTCGACGATGGTCCTCAATTACATTGATGGTTCTTCACTTCATGTAGTAACGTCATACTTTCGAAACTTTCGAAAGTGTTCGGGTCAGGGATTAAAATTTAGAATTTGGTTATTGTACTGTAACGACAAAGAAACAAGTGTCATCGGAGCAAATGTCATTTAACCATTTATGGACCTTAATGATCACACGACCTAATTAATTTTATTTAAACAAAATATTCCTTATTATATTTCAAAACGAAAATGTTTGTATGGTCCCTCTAGTAGATTCTCATTTCGCCCTGCAGCGTTTCGCCTTTCACACGGGCCATCCGTTCGACCTCAACCGTAGCCCACTCGTACTCAAATAGTCCTACTTCGAGGAGCAGGACTGCTAAGAGAGCTGCGGGTCCTAGAACACCGGCCCAGGTCCTTCGAGGACTAGGACTCCGGTCTCCCGGCCAAAGGATAGGTGAGTACGCAAGTAAATAGTCACAATTCTTGAGTGAAAAGTTGGAGAAAAGCTGAAAAGCTGTTAGATTAGCACTGTACCCCCGGCCCCCGGCCGTATCATGTGCGAACATAACAATGACAGATTACGTAATCCGAATGCAAAAATCAGATACCGCTGTTTGGAAAGTTAGGTCAGCTGCAAAACTTATTATGATATTAAAATGTATATAGCAAAAATGAATCTTAAAGAAAATAGTTTCGTGAAAAATGTTTTAACTTTACCAAACTAATGTTTCTGAGTGTCTACGTGTTTGTTTGTTTTTATGCTATAGAACTGGTGTACAAATTATATTTTGTCAATATATCTTATATGTCGCAGTGCGGCCTCAGAGGTTATTTTTGGATACTTTATTGTTTGAATATGATAATGGAATATTACATAGTTTTGTGCAATTATTATGTTGATAATTTTTTTCTTTGTATATTTCATGAAAAAAAATCATGAGAATCACGTAATATTTACAAGATTTGATAAAGTGAAAAAATATAAAATACATAATACAAAATACTAATACATTTTTTTATTAAAATCAGGTTTAAAACCTGACTTGTCTACAAATACGTTTCCTCCTTAAAGGTACTATGTCCCTTTTGCAAGCCAAAAAATGAAAAGTTTAAATTCCAATGGCATTTGAAAGATAATAGTAATTTAGAACTCCCTTTAAAAAAGGGGGGCTTGAAAATGTCTCTAAGTCGGAAAATAACGACTATTAGTTGTCAAATCGACTTAGGAGCTATAGAGCCAATAAGTAATAGTCTTGATTTTCAGACCATTGTACCGCATGGTCGTACGTTTAATGCTGCGCAAAGATTCAATCAGTTTAATTTTGGCCATTACAAGAAGTGGGTTATTGATGTAGACAATCCTTTACAGCTCAGTTTATGTATGTTATAAAGAAGAAGAAAAAGCCAGTCAGTCACTCAATACTGCAGAAGCGGATCTAGAGGGGGGTTGGGGGGGTTGCAACCCCCCCCCCCCCTTGGGCGCCCCCCCCCCCCCCCCCCCAAAAAAAAAGGAAAAAAAAAGAAAAAAAGAAAGAAAAAAAAGAAAGAAAAAAGAACGCACGCTGGAGAGAAACCCTTTCAAGTGCAAATATTGTGAGAAGATATTCAACTCATCTGGTAACTTAACCAAACACATGATAACTCTGGATATAACTATGTATTAAACTGTTACTTGATTTAAAAAGACGTTATCATGCACTGCTTTTTATGGTCTCCATTGTGTTAATGTAGATGCCAGGAAAACATCACTTACGGGGTTCAAATAAACACCCCCAAAAAAATCGGCTCGCCGCTTCGCGGCTCGTGGACGATGCTCCGCATCGTCATTATTTTGGTCAAACCCCCCCTTAGCAAAAAGCTAGATCCGCCCCTGTACTGACAACTAGTGTCTGACAGTGAAGTCTAGCAAGTAAACGGGTTTCCTTGCATAATTTGAATACAAGGACACTGCTAACGTTTACATTTCACAGATAGGACATACATGACATATTCATAATTCCTGCAAAGTTCTACAGAATTTGAGGTTGGCTGCAAAAGGGACATAGTATCTTTAAAACGTTGTACTCATGTTTGTTTTGTAAGTTGATTGGAATCCGATTAACAGTTTGAGATTTAGCGACATGTCATTTTAAATTGAACAATTATACTTTTTATTTTAAAATATTATATGTGTGCTTTTTGCAACTCTAAAAACATTGAACTTCGGAACTATACCTCTGCAGACGACCGAACGGAATCTGCCGAAGGATCCGAACCGACGTTGGCCGATTTCAATCGGGAGCACGAACACTGCACTCGGCTTGCTTCGGAACTCGAAGCGGTGAAGAAAGAACTAGCTCGAGCAAAGAAGGAGATTGTCGGCCTGCAGTTTGGAAGTACGTATTAAAATGGTCAATAAGCATTAATAAATTACCATACCCTTGTTGTTGAGTTTACAAGTGCAGAAACTGGTCACGAATTCTAACGGATGGGACTACAATAAATTTAATTGGTGCGTTAGCGCGTTACACGACCAACGGACATACTACGTTTTGATGGGGTATTCTTAAGTTCCACCCGTAATATTCCTATTTATCCATAAAAGAAAGAAAGTAGAAAAATTGGGTCGAAGAGTGAGAGAAAAAATAATCGAATGTAGAGGAAGCATTGAATAAACAGAATATAGTTTTTAAGTTCTCCCCTTTTATCGTCCAATCCCATATGGTCTAGTGGTTAGGATCCGGCGCTCTCACCGCCGTGGCCCGGGTTCGATTCCCGGTGTGGGAATGAAGTCTTTTTTTGTTTTGTTTTTTGTATTACTTTATTTTATCTTTTCTGCAGATATATTGAAAATTTAACTCAGTAGAGAAGTTTTTTTTTTGGTAAATGTAACCAACCCTATTTTTTACAGCACCCTCAGCCACGGAACACGAACGTGCATGGCTAGTGGGCTAGTGTGTGTGTGTGGCTATATACAATAACATGCTGTAGAAATAGGGTTAAGAAAATAAGAAGGAACCTTCAACAGAAAAATGTGTCTACCCAAGGGTATAAATGAGAATTCTAGACAAAAAATCTGCATCACATTAATCATAAAGAGATGGCCACGACTCATTTCTTTTTCTTTCTGGTTACTTCCCCCAGCGTTTTGAATTGAATCTTTTAAAATATCGCAATGATTTGAATGACACATAAATTCACAGATAACGCATTACGAATGTTGCGTTTTCGTGATGTAGGCCTAGTAGAGTTTAGATTTTTTTTTTTTAAATAATATTGTAGAACCCTGTGCTTTTCTGGTATATATCCACCCCCCCCCCCCCCCCCCCCGCCCCGCCCCTCGAAGCAAACAAAAGTAGAGTGAAAGAAGTAAAACAACTTTCACCATCCCGCTCTCTTGTAATTTGAATTACATACTGGTCTAGTTCCCGATCCGTTCACTATAGAATTCCCTACCTTGCACATGACGTTGTAATTATTTCATTATTGTCTGCTTATTTATGTATATTACTTTTGTTTGTTAAACGCTTTTGAGAACCCACTCTTGAGTTGAAACAGTGTTTATAATAATTATCATTCATTATTTTGCCAGGTAATCGAACGTACGCTATAAACGCAGACAGGGCTGATGACAAATCAACTTCATCCACTTCTCAGCCAAGCATAACGAGGGTAAGATTGATTTGCATGTTTTTTGTGTTTGTTTGTTTGTTTGTTTGTTTGTTTGTTCATTTGTTTGTTCGATCAGTCGATTGATTGATTGTTATTTTAATAACAAAGTAAGAAGTTAGACGTGAACTTAAAATACTACAATTTACATTGTAGGAAATGAAATTTCTTTTGATAACACTCTGTCTTTATAATTTACATTAAAGAAAGATCTTATGTCGTATGCATAGATGGATCCAGGGGGGGGGGGGGGGAGAAGCATTTTAAAAGGAATTAAAAAAAGGTGTTCCTTTCATTTTGGACCTCGGGAGTGCCGACAGATTTCGGTGGGAATAAATTTATTTGAAAAATTTTCCCTTCTCATTCCCTGTATCCCCTTTTTTTTTTTGGGGGGGGGGGGGGATAAATGAGGACAATTATTTCATTGCACAGGCTTTTTGCATGAACGATAATGATCATGATTGTAATCAAGTCAGGGGCTTTGCTTTTCCTTCCTTTTTTTACTTGTCTATACTGTTCATTTCTTGCGATATATACAGGAAGATGGCACACCGGCCGAGCGTCCTCGCGAATGGCAGCGTCGCCGAAGCTCCGACCGACCACGGAAAGTCGCCAAGCTCCTCTCCAAGGTCCCCCCGTCGACGAATGCCAACAAATCCAGCGATGAGAGGACCCTGTTCGAGCAGCTGAAGTCACAGGGGCTTCACAACGCCGAGCCACGCCGGAACGTCAGGGTGATCAGGCAGTCGATGACCCGTAAAACTGTCACCATCGCCAGGCATGAAGTCCTAATCGAGGAAGAAGAGGGAGAGGGAAACAAAGAAAAAGATGCAGGCGGAGCTGTGGGAGGAGTCAAGGGAGAGGGCGCCCTTGATGACGAGGGAAACGTGGTGTCGTTTGAAGAATATGCTATAGTTGATAAGGTATAGTGGCAAGGATTCTCTAGGGGGGGGGGGGGGAGGGGGGGCAATTTCTCTTACAAAGCCAACACAAACAAACTAACCAACAAACGAAGATTTTCAGGTGCCCTCTTTAATTCAAATTTATTGGGGAGTGGCACAATAAGTGGGCACATTATATTTGTTGTAGGCCTACTTTATGTTATCCTACTAGATATATCCTATTTGTATAGGGGGAGGGGGCGTTGTACGCCCCCCCCCCCCTGAATCATCACTACGGTATATCTTTAGTTTTTAAATTACGTTTTTTCTTCCAAACTGGAGTTCTAGTTACATGTACTTTGTTTGAATGTAACCATGGTAAATGATCATGTGATGTATTTTTGTTCCTTTTCCCAGGGCATGCAAACCGATCCTGTTCTTGATCCACTCGGAGCTTGGTCTAATATGAAATCGGTACGCATCTTATTTAAGTACAATTCAGTTCAGTTCTATTCACTAAATTAGTACAATTATATCGGTTCAGTTGATCAGTTCAGTTATGTACGGTTCGGCTCTGTTCAGTTCAGAGCAGATCGATTCGGTTCAATTCAGTTTAATTCTGTTCCGTTCAGATCAGATCAGATCAGTTGATTTCCATTCAATAATTCATTGTATTCCCATTTAATCAGTACATTTCATTTTATTCAGATTAGTACTTCAATTTACATTGTAGTTCAGTTCAGTTCAACGAGTTCAACTCCTTACATTTAAGTTCACGTCAGCTATTTTAAGGACAGTTCAATTCAGCTCAGTTTACACGTGTGAGCTAAATTCAGTCTACTTCATTTTAGTTTAGTTTAATTTAAGATTAGTTTGGTTTAGCTTTATCTAGTCTATGTAGATTGATAAAGATATATCATGACCACCAATAAAACCAGTAGTTGTTGCATTCTCGAGTCATTCTTCCAATTCCGCTTGTCAAATGCTTGATAATATAAAAATAAACATGAACAAAAAAGAAATTCGAAAAATAATGTTTTCCCCTGTTCTCACTCGACACATCTCCAATTTCGGAAGGTGGGTATAGAAGCCAAGGGCCCCGCGCCCCTCCAAGCACCCCCAGAAGAATGGGCCCAATTCGACCCCACCCCAATCGGGGGGCCCTTGGAGAAAGGTGTCGATGTGTGTTGCTTCGTGGAGAGAGAGGTAAACATTTTTTGGGGGGTGGGGGTCACAAAATCGTGAATAAGAGTTTTTTTTTAATTACTTACAGTACAAATAAGTCATTATAAAGTGTTGACTCATAACATGATAACAAAAGTTAATATGATTGCGCCTCATTTCCTATGTTTGATTTGTTTTAAATATATTACACAGTTATTGACTGGCAGGGGGTGTAATATAACATTATTTGGACTGCTGAAGGGAGTTATATTTCCCAAGTGGTGCGCGCTGAGGGAAAATATAACTCCCTTCAGGTCCAAAGAATGTTATATACCCCCTGCCAGTCAATAACTGTTATATTAGATAGCCTCGGTTTGATTTGATTTTTTTTGGAGGGGGCAATCAAAATTTTAGAAAAAGAAGTGCAAAAAAAAATTGACTAAAAAATAATATTTCGAGAAAATTCAGGAAAAACAAAAAAAATGTTTTTAAACAAATTCGAAGAAAAAAAAAAACGTGGAAAAAATAATTTCAAGGGGAACAAAATTCATGAAAACAAAAAATGACCCTCGGTAATGATGTAATGTGTGTAATTGGTGACATTCAGTCCTCCAGAGGGCGACATGCATTGATTAAAAATATATTCATTTTACCAGCTGGTTAAATATAACACCGAAAAGTGCCGGCCAGGAAAATATAACAATTTGGATCCTCACAATTGATATCACGTGATGAGCTCTGGACCCAATCACATCTCGGTATCTGTCTAAGCTATCTAATATAGAAGGTTATTGTCACTTTATGTTGTATATCTAGCAGGTTTTTGTAATACTTTAGAAAGATATGTCCGAGTCCCATTCGGTCTCTCTGCTTACATGTTTATAGTTTAAAGATTTTGCTTAGAAAAAAAATTATTTAAGATGAAATTAGTAAAATGGTGATATGTGATCACTGGTGAAAAATACTTCAATGCGAATCCAGGTTTTTTTAATAATTATTATTGGTATTTTGGTTTGTTTGGGGAGAAGGGGGGGGGGGGTAGGGGTGGCGTATATCACATGTTATCGTTGGTTACTTTATAGTTTGTTTCGTGTAATAAAGGCTCTTAAGCCGCTTCTAACATCGGGTAAAATCGGCAATCCTCGTTTCAGCTTTCGCGAATCATCACCGGCATCAGCGGCTTTACTTCGTACGTCAGACAGCTGCTTGATCGGGAAGTTTCGGAAATCGCGAAAAGGAACGATGAAATCCGAAGTCAGATGTCGGAAAGGTCACTTCGTAGAGTCGAGAAGGTAAGAAACGCAAACAAACAAACAAAAAACACAAAAATACACATAATATCAAAACAAAACATCAACAACAAAAATTATGAGGAGATCGGAATGAAAGATAAAATCAAATAACATAATAATTTAAAAAATGAAGAAAGTTTTATCATTAATTATTAAGAAAAAAAATAGGTTATTGAAGGTAAGATTAAAATTGAAATTACTTATCAATTCAATTCAATGCAATTTCAATTCAAATTATTTAATGACAAGATGAAAACAGTTTTTGTTAGAATATTGAAAAGAAGAAATAATGACATTTTGCTCATTATTTTATTTCATCATGAGAGATATGGGGTTAAAATTGAGTTTTTTAGTTTAAGATTAGGATAAGGGCTAGGGCATCCCGTCATCGTTAAAAAAAATAACCGCGGATCACTTTGTAGTCGGACTTTAACTTTGTGTCGTTAATATTGATGTCAGTATCATTCACATTCATAAGCAATGATGTACATATCTGTTATTATTTATCGGCAGATGGCCTGTGGTAACGAACAACCGGGCGATCACGACACCAGTCTGAATGGGAAGCCGATCGTTCCGCCGATCAGGAGAGGTCGATTCGAGCTCGTACGAGATAACAACCAAACATCAAACTTCGCCAACCGGGTCGCCTTCGCCAGCTACACCACGGGAAGAAGGTACATGTATAGCAACTTAAATCAGGGACGTAGCTGTGGCGAGATTGTACTCCTCCCAAACAAAATCAAGGAGGGACAGATGCAAAGAAAGGAAGAGAGAGAGAGAGAGAGAGAGAGAGAGAGCGAGAGAGAAGTCAAAGTGGGAAGGAAAGTAGGAAGATAGAGAGGAGAGAGAGAGAGAGAGAGTAAGAAAGACAAACAGAAAAAGATAGACATAAATGAAGAGAGAGAGGGGAGAGAGAGAGGGGGGAAGAAAGAGAGAGAGAGAGAGAGAGAGAGACAGAGAGAATTGTCAAACAGAAAGAAATAGACATAGATATAAATAGAGAGAGAGGAGGAGAGGAAAGAGGAGAAACAGAGAGAGGCAGTTAGAAAGACAGACAGAAATAAATAAATATTAAAAAAGAGATGAAGAAAGAGAGAAGAAGAGAGAAAGGGGAGGGGCAGATAAACAGGAAAAGGGAGAGTGAGATGAAAAAGAGGTGAAATCTTTGCCCCATGCAAGTTAGTGCACACAATCTAGATATTCGAAAAAAAATAGATTGTTCAGGTTAAGCACTTCAATAAAATCTTCCTGGATAATCTAAAATTAGGTGTCTTTGAAATATTATATTTCTTCCTTTCTTCTTCTTTACAGAACAAGTGTAATCCAAGAAACAGAGACTGCGTCCAAATCGGCAACTTCGGATGTGGGTAAGGCCCAAATAAAAGTTGTATCATTCACAGTGCAATAACAGGATTAGCCGATTAGTAATGACTTGTATAATAGGTAAACATTTATGAGTTTTTGATTTCTAATAATTCCAATATTATGTTCAAGTCATTGAATGATATGATATGATATTTATTTATGCGTCCACAATGTGGAAATATGCTTCATGCATAATATGAAACATGCAAAACAATCAAGCAAACAATTTCAGAACAGAAAAAATCTCGTCATTTCATAGAAATAATTTTTACGCCATCCAAAATTGTTTAAGCTAAAGACCAGTTATGGTCATGCGATTGCATTGTGAAAGAAACGTTGTGAAATCGATCAGAAAAGGTTGATCATCTAGCATAGATGTACTGCAAGGTTCTGGAATCATCAAAATGATAAGAAATTTGGCCAAGTCTTCATAAAGTTAGAAGCACTGTACACAGAAAGATGTATATGGGACTACACACATGTGCACGACGGTGTATTTCATATCTCTCAACAGGCAAGAGATACACTAATTTACCAAATATATCAATTAGTAGGCGGTTTCCCGTCATTTTTTTTATCATCATGTAATATTCAAAACATATTCTTTCACATGATTGGTAATAAGAGCTTCCATTTCATTTTTTGAAATTGGGGCGTTTCCAATACTGGTCTTTACCTTTAAACTTCCTTTCTGATTAGATGATTAAAAATAATATGTTTGGATACAAATGCAAAACGATGACGGACAGAAATGAAGCTTAAATTTCATGTATTCTCATCCGCTGCCTCGTCAAATTAGCGGACTACTATCGGCTCTTCCTGCCAATCATGAAACACCTCCATGGCGCAGACGCAGAAGCTCAACGCCGATTGGACGACGAATTGAGTGACGGGAAACGAACGATGACGCCATGCCAGCGATGGAACATCGAAGCCGAACTGATAGGGAAGCACGCCACCGACGTTCTGAAAGGGATATGCGATTTCTTTAGAAATACGGTGGACAAACAAGTAAGTTTTTGGGAAGCGACCGAAAATTTAAATAGATAGGGAACATTATATCAGAAAGCCTAAAGATTTTACTTGAAATCGATCGAGATAGACTTTCTTTTTATGCTCTAGAATCTGTTGGTATTCTAAATAATGAAATTGCCATATACTGCATGGAAACTGGAAAGTGATGCAAGAACAATTTCTTTAAAAATATATATATTACATAGTACTTTAACAACTGTTGAGTACTACACTGCAATAAAAAACGATCATGTGTTTCTCTGTTGTGAATCTTTTTCCTAACCGTATCCCACCGCTTTATCTCTATCTCTATATCTCATCCTCTCTATTTCCCTGTCACCATGTTTCTCTCTCTATTCCTCTCCCTCTCTGTCTCCCACAACTCCCTTCATCCTCTCGGATCTTCCCCACCCCTTCCCTCTCTCTCTTTCTCTTTCCTTACTCCCCCCGATAGACTCAAGAACACGAATTCTTGACAAAAGGACTGAAAATGAAGGAAGAACTTGAGCACGCTTTCAGAGGAGGCTTGGTATGATTAAAAGTGAAAAATCACCCCAAATAATGATCCATATAAAGAAAAATGAAGATGATTTCATAGAGCATTAGTTCCACTGATCTCCCGTTAAAAAGAAAAATATAGAATTGTTATTATTATCTCTTTTGAGTTCAGAGGCCTAGCTCCCCCACAAAAACATTGCGTTTTAAAATGCAATTAAAGCAAGTGCTAAATACGGGATCCTCATTGGTTGAAAATAAAGTTGCGTTGGAACGAAACACTTTTAATTGGGTACTATGAATGCACTAATCATTTCAGATGTGATCTAACAAACTGATGGGTACATACATTTACACAAAATGTAATGATATTTAGCGTGGCGTAAGCTAAAAGAGATTTCTGTTATCGTATATAGTTACGTATTTAGAAAATAAATACGATGACGTCTACATTATTATTCATGCAATTGGTTTTGGTCAACTTTTTGATGGTTGGATGTATCATTTTCCTTTTCATGATATTCACTGTTTTATTTTCAGCCTCACGATATATCTTTGAAAGTCAAGCGATCATTGTCTCATAGTGACTTCCTCGAGGTATGTAGGCATTTCATTATACATGTACATTTGCTATACGGTACTTGAGGAAAATAACGTTTTTAATTATATTGACAAAATTATATTGCGACTGTCAATTTTACATTATGATTTCAAATACCTTCAATAGATTGAAAATATTGCAAATGAATGCATACAGTATAATGCTACTGCCGCCGCTGATGATGATCATTCTCATTATTATTATTATCATCATTGTTAGTATTATCATCATCATCGTCACCATCTCCACCATTTGTATTAAATGTGATGTTATTTAATGTTACCTGTATAATGTAGGGCTTCCTTGGAAAGTAGGCCTTTAAATTAATTTTATTTGGATTGAATGGAACTACCCTACTGAAATAAAACTAAATAAATAAATTAATCGATCCAAACCTTTATGGCGTTGTATCAATGCTCTCTCTCTCTCTATCTCTCTCTCTCTCTCTCTCCCTCTCTCTCTCTCTCTCTCTCTCTCTCTCTCTAGGCCGGCCACG
Source organism: Strongylocentrotus droebachiensis (assembly GCA_035222895.1). Classification (NCBI taxonomy): domain Eukaryota; kingdom Metazoa; phylum Echinodermata; class Echinoidea; order Camarodonta; family Strongylocentrotidae; genus Strongylocentrotus; species Strongylocentrotus droebachiensis. The sequence goes on from JAVYIG010000001.1 coordinate 751,794, forward strand.
CCCTCGCAGGAAAGGGATTCCACACACCAACCATCCCTGTTCAATCCAAGTCACTCAGCAGTATAGAGGTAAGCTTCAAATACAGTTAAACCTGTTCATAAAGACCACTCAAAGGGGGGGGGGGGTGTGGTTATATAGAGAGGGTGCCTTTATGGACAGGTTCTTTCTATACACGTTATAATAAGAAAAATAAATGTTTAATGGAACATCAAGAATGAAGTCTTTAAAAGAGGGGGTCCTTCTCCACATGTGGTCACTAAAACGGGCTTTAGTGTATATGGGTAGCAGTAGAATTAAAAGTAAGATGTATTGTTTGACTTTTATGTAGCGAAACGCGTAAGTAGTCGTATTGCTTTAACTTTAAAATACCTAAACTACACAGTGACATGTAAATTGTATCTAAAATCACGGAGGCTTTAAATAAAAAAACTTGTTGATACTTTATGTGCGATGGGTTTAAGTCTCTGAAATACTGATTAATTTTACAACTATTTTCCATTTTATTTTCCTGGGTATTTCGTTATCCATACTCTAAAGAGCTCACATCGGTATTTGCCATCCCTGATGATCCCTCGGCCCGCCGCCGCCCCGACCAACCGTGATGAGATGGTTGCAGCTAAGACAGTCCTGCCCCGGAAGGGCATGGTGCGGCTACAAGCCATTGGAGCCCCGAAAAAGGATAACAAGACTGCTGGTAACTAATTAGTTCTAATTCTGCTTCTGCTTATCCTTTTCTTCATCTTCTTTCTTCTTTCTACTTTCTCATTTCTACTCTCTATTTTCTACTTTTTACTTTTTACTTTTTACTTTTTACTTTTTACTTTTTACTTTTTACTTTTTACTTTTTACTTTTTACTTTTTACTTTTTACTTTTTACTTTTTACTTTTTACTTTTTACTTTTTACTTTTTACTTTTTACTTTCTGCTTTCTACTACCCTATCTAAGTAATTATCCGAAATTTACTTGTAAAGAAATATCGTAATGGAGTAATCCTATTTTTGTGAGATACAATAGTAGAAAGCAGAAAGTAAAAAGTAAAAAGTAAAAAGTACATTGATTCTGAACATCATATCTCAAAATCACACGTTCACTCCTCTTGTGTCAATCAATACAGATAAAAAGAGGGGGCACCGCCCTGCGCCCCAGAACCACCGCAAGCTCGTTACTAAGCAGAAAAACACCGAAAAAGAGGCCAAGAAAACCACTACGCTCAAACAGTTCCTATTCGAGCTCGAGGTAAACATGTCTGTTTGTTTGTTTTTCTGCGTATTTGTTTGTTTGTGTGTCTCTTGTGTTCTTTTAGTATCTTAGTATTCCAGTTCAGTACCGTGGTCTAGTGGATTCGTTGCCAGACTGTAAATCAAATGGTTCATCTTTCGATTCCCTACCTCGAGAAAAAATCAAGTGGAAAACACTAAATAATGTTATTCTTATTCTTTAAACAAAAAAAATCGTTCTAGGAACCTGTAGGTGTGTTTTTCGATTCCCTGCCACGAGAAAATATAAAGTAGACAAATAATAATATAATTCTTATTCTAAAAATAATTTCGTTCTAGGAACCAGAAGGTGTGCCACCCCGTAAACGTTTGCATCGGGGAAAAGGGGCTATTCCCAAACATGTCAACAAGAAGATCATAGGCCCTTCAGATCAGCATACCATTTCCGGGGTCATACAAGCCGCAAAACGGCAACTCAACGCCGGAGAACTGCGGGGAAAAACGCTGACTGTTTTCTCGAACTGATCCGTCTGTTGCCAATTTTGCCAATAAACGGTCGCGGACTTATGTTTCGTTAAAATGTTGTATATAATCCATTTTTGCAAAAAAAAACTGTATATTAAAAAAAATGTAGAAACTTAACATTGCATTTTCTCATGATTTCTTTGTAACGCGAAAGGTCGTTTTCGCAATAATGCATGAAGTTTTGTCTCCAAGACATTTTATACAAGTATAAGGAGTGGTACTCTTTGAAATAATAATAATGATAATAATCTTTAAAGTCCACTCCAAATTTTATTAAGTTAAACCGAAAATGGAAATTCTTTTTGCCCAATAATTAATCGTGAGCCCGGCAGCCACTGAGCAGCGCCAGATCGACGTTGCTCTATCCCTTATTGTTGAACGCCAAACAAAGTCTTCAGGGGGACTTGAAAAGAGGATAACATTTTAAACACCAAAATAATAACAAGGTAGCAGCAAGTCCCGTCTTTTAACGTCTATTGGTATGACGCGGCCGGGGTTCGAACCCACGACCTCCCGGTTGTGAGGCGGACGCTCTACTGACTGAGCAAACACACTATTAATTGTGATAATGTAGTCTTCAGGGGGACTTGAAAAGAGGATAACATTTTTAAACACCAAAATAATGCTTTTTAATGATAACGAAAGAATGAAAAAGAGCGAGGAAATAGATTGAGATAAACAGACAGAGACAGAGAGAGAGAGAGATCGAGGCTGGATGGTTAGAAGATATGTGATCTTTAAATTGAAACAAAAATATAAATATATGGAAGGGTAATGATATAGATTGAAAAGGGGGAGTTGCACCCCCCCCCCCCCCGTAAAAAAGGATGAAAATATTTTGGATGCTTTTATGCAATTTTGCAAAATCATGAAAACAATGGAAAATCATTTCGATTTAATTATGCATATTTTAATAAGAGATAATTGTAATGAACAAAAAGAAAGGTAAGGTGGCACATTATTTATCTCTGCGTCACGAACTCCGGCTTATCTCTTAATCCGGACGCAAAGTTCTTTGAAGAACGGATTAACTTCGCTAATATAGATACCGTTCGAAGGTTAGGTTATTTCTCCAAATATTACATGGCATTGGGAGTTATTTTATAAGCGATTGCTCGCAGTATTCAAGCACAGAGGAGGATCGTAACTCATCAGCGCCTTCAATATTCTTTTGGCAACGGACTCGTAGTGGTAAGTCTTCATATTGTATTCTTTGAAGAAAGATAATATTGAAATTGCTAAAGATATCATTGGTTGCTTATCACAAATGCTATGTCCATTACATAATAAGACACTGGGGAACTAGAAGTACAAGAGTATAGCAATATACAGAGTAGCATATACATATTAAAGTATCATTTACAGAGTTGAGTTCGGTTTAGTTTAGTTTTCGTTTCAGTTATAATTTATTGCTAAATGTTTCATGTATAACTGCGACAATTCTTCAAAACAACATAATTATGCTAAATTGATTTATAGGTAAATTACGCTACCCCATTGACTATTATGACACCTGTCACGGAAAAACGACAATTAATCTTACTGGTTTTAGGTCTCGGCTCAAAGAGGCTTTATTCATGGTGTAACTGAAATACAAACACCAAAGGAAAAACTCACCCTTGTCAGGGTAACATCATTGTTAATTCTCATGTGACAATTAGCCCCCCATTTTAAGAACAATTTACTAAAGTAAATTTTCTACACAAAATCATAGAATTATTGGCAATTACATATCTCATGGAAATTTTAAAGCAAACTGTTTCAATGTTTACTGAACATCTCATTCCAAATGTAGTTACTATAGCATGTTTCCAATACATATTTCTACACAAAACCCAAGTATTGGCAAATACATATCTCATGAAAATTTGAAAATCAAACTTGTTCAATGTTTACTGCACATAAATCATTAAATTGTCATTAAAGCTTTCCAATAAGTATCAACAGTTTCTTTCTGCGATCCAATGTATCAGTCCAAGTTGTGAGTAAACGCGTACGCTGAAAACATAGTCTCTGTGATAACAAGGAGTATTGTTCTTTTATGTGAAGTTCATCATCTCGGTCATGGTGTGTTGTCCGAGTCCAACCTTTGTGATCACTGAAGACTTTTAAAGATGACCACCAACAGAAGTCCAAATCTAACTATGGCAAAACTCACATCTAAAACTGTTATAATATCCACAATGATATAGCTCCAGCACTAAAATTCATAACGAGTATCATACCTAGACATCGTTAAAAAAATACATTGGCATTGTTTAAAATATACATTGGCATGGTTTAAAATGCAATAAGTAACATTCCTGCATTTGCATAAACTAAAATACATGTAATACTGCTGTAATATTTTCTTCTTAATATCAACCTTCAGTAATGCATTTTATGCATCTCCATAAAACATATGCTCAGGATAATTTGTATGCACTATCATATACAGTTTGATGGGTACACATTTGTAGCTTGCAAAATCAATATAAAACAAATGCTGCCATTTAAACAGACAAGATTTTATGGTACTAAATCGTTTATGTTACATTTCTTTCCAAGCTCCCAATACATGAACTATGCTCGAAAAATTACGAGAAAATAAACAGATGTCTACAAAGCTCTTGCTATCTCGTTCTATACTCGTACCAACACTATATATATGGCTTCTCCCAACATTACATAATTTTAAATGCAATGTGTATGCAATAAAATTGACATTAATAAACTGTGTTAACCCATGATACATAATACACATATTCAATCATTTACAATGGTACGCAGACTAAAATAAAAACACGTGTAGTGCCTTTTACACTCTCCTCATACCATTTGCTGCAACACTATCCTGACCCTTTACATCCTAAACCTGTACTCATCTCATGATTCTTAGTCAGATGCCTGAACAATTGGCACTTTGCGGCTGATGTCTTCTATGGTACATCAGAAAAGACCTCATGATACTCACGCAATGACTGAGATATCCCTTTCCTACGTCTCCCTTCCAAGGACTCATTTACTCTGACATGCTTTATGAATTCCTTCTCATCTATGGATGGCATCATTGTCACTTCAGTGCTATCAGCATCACTGATCTGAACCTCAACATCCACTGAATCCTCACACACTTTGCTACTCTCTGTACACATATGAACACAGCCATCCACTGGTAAGTTAACCTCCTCCCTACCTACTTTGTTCCACAATGAACTCAAAGACGAATCTTCCTTCTGTTCACTAACAAAACCTGCAGGCTCTACGCAGGAAACAGGACTTCCAGTTTTCAAACCCTTGATCGGTTTGACCTTGACCTCCTTCTGAGATCGAGTTTCAACTGCCATCACCCCTGGAATATCCTCTTTCACACCAGAGATATTTGCAACCTGCTCAACTCGCTCAACTTCATCAACCACCTGCACTTCAATAGTGTCCTTGACTTCACCAATGGTACTCTCACCATCACTATTCCCCAATAACAACATCAAATAGTAAATGAGGCATACACAAAGCCTCTATCTCACCCACATAGTATGGAGAATCAACTGTCAGCCTCGCAACTGAGAACTCCCTTACTGTACCATCAATGAGCAAAACTAACTGCTTGTACCCTGTCAGCTGATCATCATTGACTAGTTCCGATTTAACTACACAAGTAGTGCACCCGCAATCTCTCAAAACTGACACTGCTTTGTTCCCTTTTTCCAGCCTACCTGAAACTACAGGCATATGCTTCGTCATAGCCCCTACCAGATCATAAGCCATGCCTAACTTATTCACAATGCTTTGTCTTGCCTGCTCTAATGAATTCAATCCATTTGCTTCTACTGGTAGTAAACAGATACTAGCAAGTCCGAGATGCACTGTATTAGCATTTGGTGAACTATCCACAGACTTCAATGAACCGATACTATATCCTGTATCCTCAACACCATTCGCGGCTAACTGAGAACTGTCATTACCCTATACTCTTTGGGTGGGGAAATCTGTCCCATCCAAAGTCATCATTCCTTGCGCTGAATGTATCTGCTTGCGCAATGGACATTCGTTCTTAAGGTGCCCCTGGCTACCACACATATAACAACCCCTAGCAGAACGATTGCCTGCATCGTGTGCTCTTGCACCCTTACTTCTTGGTGTACGGGAGTCAAAACCCTTAGTGTTAACGTTACCCTTGGGGACACTTGGCTGAGCGGGACTATCACCACCTTGTGTACTTGTAACAGTCGGTTTGAATCCACCTGGATTGCGGGGTGTACCGAATGTATGTAATCCATGGGCCCCTACATAAACCATAGCCCTTTCAACAACCTTATCAATGCTACTATCTTGCCCCTCTCTAACAAACACTTCAACTTCCCTTGGGCAACAATACACAAACTGTTCTCTTAGAATTAAATCAAATAGGGAGTCATAATTCTCTTCAATATCTGATAACTCAATCCAATTCTGCAAGTACCCCTTCAATCGTACACTGAATTGCCTAGGCTGTTCATGCTTTTCTGGCTTCGCCGTACGAAATTTTCTCCTATAACCATCGGCGGTCAAATGATAGAACTCCATCAACTCTCGCTTTACTGCCTCGTAATCATTGCGAGTTTCCCTTGACATTCTATTCACTACCTCCAAAGCCTGCCCTGTCAATTTAGAAATAAGGTGTAAGGCTCTTACACTGTCAGGTACCTTTTGACTAGCCATGACTAATTCGAATTTGGTAATGTACGCATCAAATTTATCGCATGTGTCATCAAATTTACCAATTTTCAACCTTAAACCACCCGAATCTACACCGGCAGTCTTTCTCTCCTCGACCCGAAGCTCGGCTAGCTTCACTTCTTTTTCGCGCTCTTCGCGATCACATTCTAGCTCTTTTACTCGTAACACTTCGGCGCAGCGCTCGGAAACGAACTTGCTAAGCTCACTGCCCGCAAGGCTCATCATCTCTCGACCTAGGGTTGAGAACTCTTTTATCTGATCTATACTGGCCATCATGAAATTGTATTCGAAATCACAACTGGGTATCAACAGGTACGGAACAATCCCCGTAGAATCTATTCAAGAAAACTCTGACAACCATCAAGACTCTTGTTGTAGAGGTCTAGCTTAAATCCCAAGACAAGAACCCGTGGAAAACTATCCACCATTTGTCTTAATTAACGTAGACATGCAATATCAAGACCCGTCTCAAAGTCAAAGTATGACAACAAGTATCCCTGTGCATCCAACCTGGATTAACTCATGCTCACACACAGCTAAATCCAAAACCATGTCCAATTCAGGTCATTGAAACCCAGTACAGCCCTCGCACACAAACCTGTATACACCGCTGCAATACACAATGCCTACGGACACTCATGCACATAACACGCATACCTGAAATCTGAATAGCAATCTACACACAATCCCGTATACCGATGCAAATCACCCACCGCAAATACTGTACGTCTATTGACGATACACGCACTGCTGAAACCGTGGCGAGAGACCTACCACACCGAACAGCAAAATCACTCCTTTTGCTAACATCCGTCTCTCTTTTCCAATACAACCTACACGTACAGTGTAACGGATATTTAACCAACAAAATGGGATATAACATACGAGACCTAAAACTTTGGTCCTGGCAAGGTCGCCATAAATTGTCACGGAAAAACGACAATTAATCTTACTGGTTTTAGGTCTCGGCTCAAAGAGGCTTTATTCATGGTGTAACTGAAATACAAACACCAAAGGAAAAACTCACCCTTGTCAGGGTAACATCATTGTTAATTCTCATGTGACAACACCAATATCATCGTTAACTTCTATCATCATCGTCGTCGTCGTCGTCGATAAAAACCACCACCACCGTGATCATCATCACTTTCACCGGCATGCATCTCCTCCACCTCCTCCTCATCATCATCATCATTATCGTCGTCAATAAAATCGTTATCAGGACTAATTTGAACATTAGGACACTGCTAATTTTTAAGTTTCACATATAGGACATACCTGACATATTCATAATTCCTGCAAAGTTCTACAGAATTTGATGTTGGCTGCAAAAGGGACATAGAATCTTTAAAGGCATGAGATATAGGCAATTTTCCACTCAAAATGTAAATGGTTGCAAAAATAAGTATATCAGTGATAATTAATCATACCCCAACAACCTTGCATACTAAGTATATCCTAAGTGATATAATTTAATCAGTTTAATCCGATTAGGACTATGATATAAATTAAACACACATTTAGCTTTTGGATAGATAAGCAACACCTGTCGATATCTGTACGCTTAGTAGTGCACATTGTCAAGACGATATCTTAAATTTAGAGAGCAATCCAACCCTTGAAATATGTTCTTTTGTAGGGATGCGGCAAAAATAAGATAAACAGAATGGCGAATGTTTGAAATTAATCGGACAAATAATAAGAAAGTTATCAATGTTTGAAATATGAGATCACTTAGTCCATGCGAATTTCGAATTGGCAGTTTGGTCTGTAGATGGGGACATAGTAGCGGATAACTCCCCCGTTCACTGTTTCGTGTACAAAAATATAAGTAATTTTCGTTTTTCTCCTAAGTGCTTTCTTCCTTGGGGCACTACTAAATATATATTATGAATAGCATATAGGCCCTCAATAGAGAAAAGGCCCTTTATTTAAAAAAAAAACGTCTTAGTCTTAGTTACAGGTGTATGTCACAATCCTTCCAAGATGGAAATATGCATTTAAAGGAGGGAACAAAGCTCATTTTACTTTTCATTGGGAATAACATGATACATTAGAAGTGCATGTTACGCCATTAACACAATTTTGTAATCTCAAAAGTAACCACACCATAATGATAATAATAATAATGAAAATAATAAATCATAATAATTATTGCAAATCTAGTCCCCTCTTCCAGACGATACAAGGCTTTGTCCCATAGTCTAGAATTAATGATTACAAAGAAATGAAAGAATTGTATAGGTATGGAACCGGGTATGGAACAGACGTCGTGAAGCAAAGTCACATCTGTGCCTTCTTATATACGTCATTCATAGAAGTAACCAACATTCAAACAATAGATTCATATTCCTTTACGTAATAACACTTTTATCTTCAACCAATACACGTAGTTCTCCATGGCAACGAGTAGCGCACTGTTCGCCTGTCTGGCAGCATACGTGTTGATTGGGACGACGTCATCACTCCCTGTTGATGACGTAAGCCATGATTCGTCTCCCAACATTCTCAACTTTCTCGGTGTTGGCTACAACATTCTCACAGGTATGAATGGAGAGAGATTAAGACACAAAGAGAGAGAGAAAAGAGAGAGAAAGAAAGAGAGAGAGAAAGAGGGGGGGGGGGGGGGAGGTAGAAAAAAGGTATATCAACTAGAATTGAGTCTTTCAATTAAATTCGGACTGCTGCATGGAACAACGCAAATGCATTGTTGGAGATTATCGGAAATAGCCCTCGGCTTCGTCTCGAGGTACAGTACAGTTTCGAGATCACCTCGGGCAATAGTTTTCATTATATACCTCACTTAAGTAATCCAGCCATCTGATTGGTCGAAATTGCATTCATAAACTTCAACTGTTCCTGTAAAATTCCCGGTAACCATGGTTAAAACATTTAATATTTTTAATAACCATGGTTATTAAAAAAATAGGTCAGCCTCCATGGTTACCCCATAGGTTTACATGTTAAAAAATGGTTTGAGCGATCGAGGATACCGTATGTGTGCGAAGGATTGGTCGGTAATTTCAATACAATTGAATCTCGATCGATCTTACCGACAATTTTATCTTGCATTGTTGACATGAAGACGAAAATAAACTTCCAAAAACAAAAAAACAACATCTGCCGATAGATCTTGATCTAAGTTCGTGCCAATATGCATTGCAAAAGTAAAAGAAGGGTGCTTTTGCGAAGCATTCATCACGCCGAAGCCGGTTTCAATCCATTGTAATGTATATATTGTACAAAACTGCCAAGCATTTTAACAGCGCGCGATGGCCGAGTGGTGTAAGGCGTTGGTTTAAGATGCATCACTCATTGTACGCAAGAGTTTGACTCTCACCTTCAACAAAAAAAAAAAGTATTTTTTATTTTTTATTTTTTAGTCTATTTTTTTCGGCATATAAAAGTATTAATGACTGCTTTAATATTCGAGAAATAGTTGTTTTTATACGCTCTCGGGAAAGTTATAATTGGGCTATTCCCCTCGGCACGCCTCGGGTAATAGCACAATTCTAACCTTCCCTTGAGCGTATAAAAACAACTATTTCTCTCAAAGCAGTCATTAATACTATACTATGCCCCCTAAAACATTCGTTTACTAACCACCCGCCTCATCAACTATCCATCAATCATTTGCCAATAGGCAACCCGGATGGCGGTGACGTCACCAATGGTGGAGTCCACCCCGGTCTGATGGTGACGCGACGAATCCTGGACCTGACGTACCACAACGGCGAGCTCTCATTGGACAGTCAGTATCAGGTGCCCGATCAGGTGACATTTGTACCACATGACAGCTGCAAGCACGACAGTCAGCTGTTCCATAGTTCAACGACGTACCAGGAGAAACTTGCCCGAGATGTTGAATTGGATGGTAAGGGCAACTTCTCGAGTTCAACCAAACAATGTTGTTTAATTTTGCAATTATTTAATTTCATTATAAAATGAATATGTACGATCATTGTCTATGATAAATCGGACTTGTGTCACATATTTGAGAATGAATTATGTTTCATTCCTTTCAACTCATTCAAATATTGGATTAGTGTTTTCTGCAAATAGTCGATATTATGATAATGTGGAAGATATCATTTTTAAAAGCTCAAAACGATTTAATATCTTCAGTAGATAGCCGATAGTGTTATAATGCTTTGAGAAAAATAATGAATTGGATTCATTAATGGAAGAAAATGTGGATTTTATCACCCTTTATCTTGTTGCATTTATTCACAGATGATCTGAGGAAGTTCTTTGCTGGTTTCGAGTTTTCAAAGAGTGGACGTAAGTTCTTATCAAAACTCTATTCTTTTGAAGCAAAGCATTTTAAAAGTATCATTTGCAATGTTGGTCTTTAATCATATTGACGTCAAACTTTCTTTATGTGGTTGCATCTAGGAAAGTTAAAATACAGAATTCAAAAAGTGGAATGTATTCAATTGCTTTTGATAAGCCTTAAACGAACTTAATAGTCTCTGCTTACAATACAATCTGTCAAAGAGTTATAAATACACTAATGTTCGTTGGACGCGATGCGTCATTTGCCTGACGTGCTTGACGTACCACTGTTTCAGCGGATAGCGTGGCCTTTGACATTATTTGGAGCACACAAGTAATAATCTTCTTTTATAATTATAGAGGTGCCGTAGATTAGTGAATATGTGTCCGAATGATATGAATCGCAAGGTACCGAATCCCTAATACCGTGACGACTACACCTAGCATCATTTGACAAGACATTTTAAAACCTACATTTGCCACTCTATACCGTGTCTATTCAGGTGCGGTTAATGAGTAACCTGGAAGAAATTATTGTTATTATTATTATCATTTGTCATTCTGCTAAAGCCGGGGTAATTAGGCCTATATGATACTTTTCAAAGCACAGTACAGTTCTTGCGCTAAATTAAGGGATCATAATGTAATTATCATTATCATTATATTCATCTTTCAGGATATGAAACTATCCGAGACGCAGCCGACACAACCAACTACGTTTACTACGAAGAGAGATCGGTTTGTAATCGAGGCGGGGCACGATACAAGGATGAATTGGCGGGAAGCGACCGATACCCACTATCAAGATCATTTGTCGTTGACGCCTGCGCACTCCCCACCGAATTCAAGCTCGCGGAATATATGTCATTCTTACAAGAATGGGGAACAGTGAGTACAAAAATGTTAAGACTTATTTGTAATAAAGGATTTAGGGAGCACAATCAGCCCTTACCCCGTTTTAAAACCAAATTGGCATACCTAAAAGTATAACAATTGTCAAAACATGTTTTGCTCCTGATGTAAAGGGTTTCGTGTTTCTATACTGTGTTCAGAACATATTCTTTAAATATTGCCTCTACAAAGAGATGATGCAAATTAAAATAAAATTCTCAGTAAACTGAAAAAGACGTATTGAGTAGACTCGACTAGTAGACGTATGCAACATGCTCGCATAGAATAGGGTGCACACGGAGCCAAGTGGGACTTTGGTTCCTTGCGCGGGTTTTTGTTTTCTTCACACTCCTTAACAATCGTGAACCTATACAGAATGCCGGGTTAAACCGTTTGAAGGATTATTTGATACAGTCTAGCTAAAGACAAACAATATTTTCAGGTAATTAATACACTTTGATTAAGTATACGATTGTCCCCTAAATTGTGCAATTTTCAGAATCGTGTCCCCAATTTTTAATACAAAAATCCTGGATCCGATCCTCAATGGTTTGCTTTAAATTTTAAATACAGCCAAGGATTACTTCTCGCATATTGATGGACTCTAATTCATTATATCTTTGTCATTACAGGGTGTGGTCGTCGAAGTCGAGGTCGGTACCAAAAATGTCGAGCGTTTCAGATCACGTGGACGTCGACTTTGTGAAACACGTCAGTAAGAAGGTATAAGAAACAAGTTTCTCTCCATGTAATGTGTTATGGCCTTTCAGCGAGCAAACAAGTTAGTTAGCCTTCCATCTGTGCATATTAAACACACATAGAGCGACTGAGCGAGAAAGGAGCCGTGACTATGTTCCAAACAAACAGATGTTTCAACGGTAACATTGGGGTAGTGAGCACTATTTTTTTTTTTGGGGGGGGGGGCCCTCGAAAATTTGAAAAATCGTACCTCCCCCCCCCCCCCCCCACCCTTGAGCGCCAGTGGGGGGGGGGCATCTAAAAAAAAAAAAAGGTAAAATTAACGTGTTTTTACACATTTTTCCCCCGGGGGAGGGGACCGGCCTCCTCCCCCTGGATCCGCCACTGCTAAGACATATAACCCAACTAAAATATTCATCTGGGGTAGTATACGAGATTGTTAGTTCAGAAGATAATACTTGTCCTTGGACGGTAGTCTCTAGGGGGTAGTTGTCGATGATTCCTTGACATCCCTCGATATGGGTCATTGTTATACCCCCAAAATACATTAAATTAAAACATCCTTAATGTCTGTTGAACACGAGGCGTCATTTGCTGACGGAGGACTGCGTCAACGATTGACGTGGTCTTTGACGCCCGTGTGAGAGCAAAATAGCACCCCAAAAATGCAAAAACGAGAAATAAAGACATTTTGTTGAATAACTTACTGGTGCATGCATTAATATTGCTCTCATCGGCATGATTAGCGTAAGTAAAAACGCAATAAATATGACGCATTGTGAACAACGGGCATCAATGATAATTATTGAAGACATGAATGGTGCTACACAATCGAAGAATAGCATCGAATATATATTTATTCAATATATTCAATTTCGGTTTAATTAAAAATATACCAAATCAAAAGTTCAATGACTAACAATACTCGGTTCACATTGTATCATAATTATAGAAATGCAATAAAAACAGTAGATTTGAAAATTCAGTAATACGTTAGAGTACGAAAAAATATCACGAAAAAAAAAAGGATAATTGTAAATGAACGAATGTAGACATACTGATTTGTTGGGTCTTGTAACCATCGACTTTTTGTTGATTCTTGCGAATATACTCCGACGAGTGCAAGACGAAAAGCTTCAATAGTACCCCCCCCCCCCCCCCCCCCCATATCGGTATCCGTTGCTATTCTTCAGTAACGATAGGCAGTTTCAGTCAAGGACTTTGGGCAGTCTCATTGATTTTACCAGAATTTTTGTGAAAATCTGATTTCTGCAATTTACTTTCTAGTACCCAGAAACGCTACAAGCTGGCGGAGGCTTCATGGGTTATTCAAGCTCTGTGGTTGTCGATATGAAGACCCTCTCGACCAAGCTCGGCGGTTCGGACTTCTTCGGTGAGCACTCGGAGGCGCTTCGTATCGGTGGGAATGACCTGCTGGAACCAACCTATGTTGAAGTTCATAGGCGTTCATGAGGTAGGCGTACGAGATAGAAAAAAAACTTGAATTGTTAGCTTGTGTTTTTGGATAAACGTAGAAAGGACGTTATGAGGGCATTCAAAGTTTAGAGTAAAGATATATCGACTGCTATGAGAGGCCTGGCTGTTTTATAGGCTCAAGGGGACGTTACATCCTGCATCTCGGTCCTCGAGAGCCAACAGACAGGCCTCGAATATTAAAGCAGTCGATATGTCTTTTATATACCGAATTGACACAATTCTTACCTCATCCTTTTGTTTTAGTAAAGATTGATTAAAACATCACGGAACATCTGAGACACTGTCTGTTAATCTTTGCTGGAAGATGACTGAATTTTACAATCATTTGGGAATCGCAGACAAAAGCACTTTATGGTGTCCGCGCTCGCACTTTGCCATTGTGTCTGATGTACGAATTTGACATTTTGAATTCACTAGTACCCGTTTGCCATCATTATTCCTGATCTTTAAAGGTGAAATTCAAAGAAGTTCACAAATATGCCAACTAATGTATCACTAGAAACTGGTAAGCTAACAGATGGCCATCGTACAAGTTTTAGGTCAACTACATATCGGGTGATTTATAAAAATACAAATACAACCACCTCCATATAGCAGCTGGGATATACGAGAGATTCGCCGGAAAAATAACGATGTTTTGATGACGTCACTATATGGACCAACACTACCCAAGCAGACGAAATCCCATAGAGAATAAACATAATTGCAAAGCTATTATTTCCCAAATTATAATGAGTTTAGTGTATATAAATGTCAAACCAAACCATTCAAAAGGGGATATGACCCGATTCTGATAATTAGAAATCTTTTGCTTGTAAATACACAGGATAGGGGTTGATTAACAATCAAAGAAACCAGACTTTCAAATTGAAAACCCCCCTGGAATCATATTAAGCACGGCATTTGTTCCCTCTTGAAACGCCGAAACATACCCGATGTGTGCAGCTGAATATACAATGGCGTCTTATTTGTTTACAAGCGACAGATTCCTTTATTTTTGTATCGCTGCATTTTTAATCAAATAAAACCATAGCGCGGGGTTTAGAGTGAGGCAATAGATTATACATTTAGCCTGACGGTAGTGAAGTAAGAGAAAGAACTCAAGAGAAGATGAAAACACAGGCACTGAAAATGTGTGAGATGTCATGGGACATCGTCTGCTTGTGCAAGTCATGTCCATACTGCAACAGCTACTAACCGACCAATCAGATCAGGTTATGCAGTCAGCACTCGATGTTAAGTGCTGCATATTGTTATAGCACTCGTTTTCTGCACTCAAATATTCAGCACGTTTCGGTTTCCTTGTTAAAGTTAACCCGTCAAGTGCTGATTTTGGCACTTCAAGTGCAGAATCTCACTCAGCACCCAACATTTAGCACCTCAGTTTTTTGCGTGTGTGATCTCACACATCTCAGCAGCGTTCGGAGAGCTCTTCCGGTGCTATGCCGGGGCTGTATTTAAGCGTTTTGTAATTTAGAATAATCGTTACTTCGAATGTTTCTAAGCATTGAATTTTGATAACCTTGTCGAATCAAAGTTTCAACTTTGCAATAATGACAATAAAGTTAGTTTTTAAAATCAATGAATATCTACTTTAACAGATATTTACGGACGTCTTCTGGAATTGTTCGATGATTACGTAGCAGAGGGGGCTTTGTGACGTCACTTTCAAGACCCGGATGGCCGAGGTGCGCAGTAATGTCCGACTCGCACTGGAACAGTTCCCCACTTGGAATAATGCAAATCTGGCAGATGGTATGTGATTCAGCACATCTCATAATCCCATCGTCACCATTTTCGTTCTCATTTCATCGTCATCATCAGGGGCGTACGCAGGATTTTTTAAAGGGGGGGGTTTTAAAATATTTTGCTCCCGAAAATTTGAAATCGCGCCGGCCGAAAAGTCGCTCAGTGGGGGGGGGGGGGGGGGGGGGGGGGGGGGGGGGGGGGGGGGGGGGGGGGGGGGGGGTAAGCGGACACTTTTTTTTTTTTTTTTTGGTCTCAAAATTTGAAAATTTGACATTTTTTGCGTTGGGGGGGGGGGGGGGTAAGGTCACCTCATTTAGGTTAGCCGTGGGTATAATTTTTTTTTTTTTTTTTTTTTTTTTTTTTTATAATTAAAAAAAAAAAAAAAAAAGCCGAAGGGGGGGGGTTTTAGGTTTAGTTTTTAGGGGGGGATTACATACATTAAAATACCAAAGGGGGGGGTTTGAACCCCCAAAACCCCCCCCCCCCCTGCGTACGCCCCTGGTCATCATCATCATCACTGTAATCAGCCTAAACTCCATCATCTTGTCATCATCGTCAGAATATCATGAATAAATCTATTGGGTTTAGACCCGCATTGGGGGGGGGGGGGGGGTGGTAGGGAGCATTCGGTCTTGATAAATAAATGAAATACAAATTAGCAAAGGGGTGAGGGACTGATTAGGTGGAGGATGTAGGAATAGTCGTAGCAACTTCTTTACACGTTCCCTTTGCCATCTCCCTCTTTTATCTCTTTTCGTCATTCGATAGGATGTGGGAGAGGGCACGTGCCATCGTGCCCCCTGTATAGGTAAACCAATGTATCTCTAACTGTCTAACTCTAACCCTCTTATATTCCTGATTTGTTCTTTATATTTCAGACCCTCTGATCCAAGTACCTCTCACGTGGCCCTACGGGACATACGCCCTCCCCATGCCTCAGGTCGGATGCCCTGTCGCACATTTTTACTGGAGAACAGGTAAATTGTTATACCGCGGATTCGATTTTCGTATCAGTATTGAATATGATCACATTAATCGTGAATTTATTTCTTTATTTTCGGTATTCACTTTTCATTTTTACATTCTTTATACGTCCACCACCTGTTTGTACTTTAATTTATTAGGGGCATTAATTAAGCATAAAATAATATGGGCATAATCGGATAGGAGAGGTAATATCCTTAAAGTGATTGGGTATCTTTGTCTCAGATTCGAAACAAAAACCTGAAATTAGCTCATGCTGCAATTTTAAACCTTTAGGTCAGTCAGGAATCCCATGACTTGTACAAACCGATCGCCAGTCTGATTATCAAGATATTTATGATTGGAATTCGAAATTTCAAAAACAGTTTTCCCAACGGTTTTTTTTACATTTCACTGCATTCTATGGGGGAAAATGAGTATAGTGAAACCGGTCGCTCAAAGTTTTTTCCATTTTTGAGGTAATTCATGATCATTTTGAAGCGCAATTTGTTTGGGCTCAAAATTTCAGTTTTGTGTTTCCATGGTTACAGGATCGCGCTACCAGGACACCGAGAAGTACTTGCCCAACAACTACTGGTCTGACCCGTGTCACCTGCAGGGTCCTTACCACTTCTTCAGCGTTGAGCAGAACTTCTGCTCCAAGACCGTGGCAGCCGAGGACGACTACGGCTGGGAGTGGCCTCAGGGAGAGTACTGCATATTGAAGAAGGGCACCGCGTGCCCCTCAGGTAAGAGTGGTTACTAGTATAAAAGAGGGTTTGAGGGGGGAGGAGTGTAAGGGCAATAGCTAGAAGAAAGAGTATTTCATCTCGAAGGGTACAAAGTGCCCCTCGGTGAGAGTGGTTACTGGTTTTAAAGAGGGTTTTGATTAAGGCGCGGTTTCTGAAAGAGGGGGAGGAGTGTAAGAGAAAGGAATCTAAGAAAGAGTAATTCATCCTTAAGAGGGGGTACCGAATGTCCTGCAGTTGAGAGTGGTCACTCGTATGAAAGCGTGGTTTGGTTAAGGGCGCGGTTTCTGAAAGAAGGGGAGTGTCAGGGAAATAGCTAGAAGAAAGAGTAATTCATCTTGAAGAGGGGTACCGAATGTCCTGCAGTTAAGAGCGGTAACTGGTATCAAAAGAAGACTTTTACCGAGGGCGGGTCTCCTGGAAGAGGAATGATGTGTATGGCGATATAGCTATATAAGGAGTATTATCATTGAGATCATATTACAGTCACATTTTCATGAAAATGACGACACATACTTTTGACACTTGAACATTTCGAATTCGGCAGGTTTCGACGAGGGCTGGGTGCTCTGGGATGACAGCGATCTCCTCAACTCCAACCGAGCTACGGGCGAGCTCCCCGAGGGCGTGTACGATCGCGACACTCTGATGTACTTCTGCTGTCGCGAAGACGGTTCGGCGTCGACTGAAGTCTTCCTCCCGACCGAGGACAAATTCTTCCTCTTCCAGAAGTCGACAGTGTGTCAAGGGGTGTTCGGGATGAGTGTCAACGAGGAGTTCTTCCGATGGGACGGGGAGGACGATCGCGTGGTGCTTAAGGACTACGTTGGTGGGAGTACACCCTACAACACAGGAAAGGACAGCGACCATAAGATACACTATTGTTACTACTACACCGGCGAGATGGACTAACTAACACTGAATCATTTACACCGGACTTCTCAACGACTAAAGGAGTACACCGCACAACACTAAAAATTAGATGCGACAAACAGACATACTATTTTTTACTACTACACCAGCGATATGGACTAGCTAACCCTAATTTATATGACTGCATCTAACACCAACCACCATAGATACTTCCTTGATGGTGGTACCCCGTATGACATCGGAAATGACACCGACCATAAGATACACTGGTGTTATTACTACACCGATGATATGAACTAACACTGAACATTTACATATTACACTGTGCAGCATAGGGAAGGACAGTGACCATGAGATACACTACTGCTACTAGCATGCCTGGCTACTACCAGTACACTGGTGGTATGGGCTATATGATGACATGATATATTGACACTTGACACCTCTGGGAGACTACCTGAATAAGAATGGCCGCATGGGTCAACCCTTATTACGCCACACTATGATCTACAGCATGGGGTTTAAAATAATGAACAACATTAACAGTTTCACAGCTTCTCAAGCTATTATACATTCTCAATAGAATAAATTCCCTCATTGTGAAAATCTTGTTTGCTTTGGTTGTTGTCGATGTTTTTGGGGTTCTTTTTAGTTGAAGGGTCCATTTATCTCTACCATGTTTTTCTTCAGACAAATTAATGACAAGACATATCCAATTTCATTCTTAAAACGATTGAATGTTTAAGAATATGGCAGATAATATTTAAGTTGTTGGCAACTTGATAACGATTATTTCAGCACTCGCAGCTTATCACAGCCTGATTTATAATTGCATCTCCTAAACAAAATTCATTTCAAAGAAAGTGATTTCATGAAGTGGAGAAGTTATATTCTGTTTCAAAGTCTTGTAGGGTGTTATATTGTCATCGGTAAATCTTTACCCTAAAGGTATTTTTATTTTTGTATTCTTTATTGTAACGTGTAAATGAATGACAACTGCGCACAACAAACCAAAGGTCCCTACGCGCAACCACAGAGCTTTGTGTTACAAGATACATAACGTGAAACATGTGACAAAAATAGGTCATCCCACACAAAAACCGCCGCGGTTGAACGCTTCATATTCGAACGAGGCTTAATCATTAAAACAATTGTAAAACTGGTTATTAGTTTTGCTTTGCATTCTACCGAAATGCCCCATATACTTTACGTTGGGTATCTGTAATCTCTAGACCCAAATGACAGTGCATTAAAACTCATCTCTCTCTCTCTCGGGGGAAAGTGGGAGGCACAATACAAATTCACACACAAATGATATGATACATTTTGGATGCCTCGTGAATAATAAAATGTGCTTATGTTTCCGTATGTGGTACAAAGCCACGTACTATGGTGGAGGAAGTAAACGCAAAGCCTCCTTTTCATGGTGTCTCTGCGAATTGATACTTTCATTTCTTTGCATTCGACATGCGTGCTATTCATCGACGTTCTCCCTTTTGAAATGAAAATGTCAGAAAGGAAGTTGAGGCGCTTTTCATGAAACTGAAAGGAACATCTGTTTGAGGAACAAAAGAGAACAAATGAGTAACGGGCTCTATTTCGTTTTTCTCTTTGCATTCTATTTTATGATCACTCTCTCGCCCTCTCTCTTTCTCTCTCTCTCTCTATCTCCTCTTCTATGATCTCTCCCACTGTCTCTCTGTAACTATATGATTCCCGAAAGTACTTTTATCTCGCCAATGGTCTCATGCACTTTTCCTTATTTACAATTTCTTTAAATAATGACGCTCGTTTTTCTTTCCTGTTTTCCCCGTCTCATCTGTCTCGATCCGTCTCTTACTATACATTTTCTACCATATTAATTATCTCTTCTACGTGTTGTGTATCTGTTTTATATTCCTCTTTTTGTGTGTATACCCCTCTTCATTCTCTCTCTCTCTCTCTCTCTCTCTCTCTCTCTCTTTCTCTCTCTCTCCCATCTCTCTATCTCTCTCTTTCTCTCTCTCTCTCCCCCTCTCTCTCTCGGTTTCCCAACTCTGTTTTCTCCTTCTCTCTTTCCTTTCCTTCTCCTTCTCTCTTCCCTTTCCTTCTCCTTCTCTCTTCCCTTTCCCTCTTCCTTTCTGAATGTCCTATTTCATTTATTTCCCATTCTCGCTCTCAATTTATGTTGCCTTAAGCTGTCTGTTCCTCTCTCTGTAACTTCTCTCTCTCTCTCTCTCTCTCTCTCTCTCTTTCTCTCTCTCTTTCTCCGTTTCGCCTCACTCACAACTCTCTCCCCTTCTCCGACGTCATTTTCTTTCTATACTCCTATTCTCTATACCCTGTCTCTCAGTTTCCCTTAGCAATGGATATGACATTGTACAGTTTTGTATGCAAAACGAATCAATCTTTTATTTTCCCTGGGATCTATTGAAAGTCCCTGCTCGTCAAAACTGGTCGGCCTTTTCTCCCTTTTCTTCTCCCATATCCTCCCCGTTCGTTTCTTTTCTTTTCTTTTCTATGCCGCTGATGTTTTATCAGTAGTGGCGATAATAACGTTATGTTGAATCGGCCCTTTGACGAACAAAAACGCTGGCGCTTGCCATGATAATAAATATTTGTTTGCTTCATTCTTTAGATCGGAGTGAAAACGTGGGCATATCATTATTAGGATAGGTTTGTACATACAAGCAGCGGCCAGCGTAGAGCAATGCAATAATAGCTGTGGCAGCTAGTCATTCTATATGCGGGCCTGCGTCGTGCGTTTTTCTACACAAGCTGAGAAAATACGTGTTAAACTGTACTCCTTTTAAGGTATCTAACTAACTCTTTGCTTTGGCAATATTTTGCATCGTTTTCTCTTGAAAGAACACTTGGAATCATAACTTGTTTTTATTAGAATCGTGAATGTTCTCGATTTTGGAGGCGATGCGTTTACGGAATCATTTAATCTCCAGTTGAAAATAAACGCTTTCGAGCTGTCGCTCTGTGGATAATATTTCGGATCATGTTCGCTGGTATTTCACCCGCCAAAAGTTTGAGAGGTAAGTGGATGCCTTTCACATCACGGGCATATTCCCGAGGGGGAGGGGGGGGGGGTATGTGTCTCGTCCTGTTACTCCTAGCAGGATGGAGCCATGGACGACTGGAGCAGGGGGTGCTTGGGTGCTCCAGGGGTACGGGGTGCTTGTTGAGATGGGTACTGTCACTGAATTTGGAGTGGACTTGTAGCTAAAAATGTGAGGATTTTTTTTTTTTTTTGTATAAATTTTGTCACAGCGAGTTTTGAGTGGAGAAGGCGCCTCTAAACAAGTTAGCACTGTATGTTCTTGCTTTTCAGATAATTTTAGAGCGATAAGACACCCTTTAGCCACCCCAGTGAAAAAGTCGCTTCCATACTGATTGCTGGGTGGAGCTACTCGCACTTAGGAACCAAATAGTGCATATTGTTTTCTATTTTTAAATTAATCTGTTTGATGGTTATGTTAAAGAGAGAGGAGAGGGAGAGAGAGATCTAAGGTAACATTTTTTTAAATAAAAGAGAGCAGCAGAAACTCCTTTCACTGTCACATTGGCCACGAGCCAAGGTGTGGGCATTTTGATATTGTTAAAGCATTTTTACAAGGGTGTTGATTGCAATATCAACAGGGCGTTGAACAGTGGAGATTGCATTGGACCTCGTTAACGTTCAAAAGTGTGTGAAATCTTTGATAATACGTCCTTTAGCAAACGGTTCCTTCAAAGCGACAATGACGTCACTGGTGGCGACAAACTACGAATATGTGGTAGTGCGAATTGACATTTTGAGCGGGGGGGGGGGGGGGAGGGGGTGGTAAGCCTATTGGGAAGATCTTGATTCGAATAATATTACAGACATGCAGTGGCTTAACATGGGACCAATGCGCGTGGGGTCAATGGGGCGGGGGGGGGGGGGGCTACATTTGGCATCATGGGGCGGGGTGGGTACATAGAGTTTTTTCTACGTGGGAGAGATTCGAAGGGGCAATTTAAACTCTCCCTCCTCTTTATTTCTCGTTGTCACTCTCTCTCTCTGTCTTTTCCATCTTATTTTCAGTTATTGTCGGGACGAATTACGTACGCCCCCATATCCCTCGTTAGTAACCACGTCACGTAGTGACTCATCCCTCATGATTATGAGAAAACAATGGTACAAGAAAACAGATAAAGGATGAAGGGACGTGAGTGATTATCATTTCAGACCAACGAGCTAAATATGACCCGGATGCACGTTGCACACGAGGCGTCATCAGGGACTTTTAGATTTGCGTGGAGTGATACGTGTGACGTCCATTCAAGGTAGTGCATTAAAAGGACGTCGATCGTAGCATGGACCTATTGTCTTTGTGCGAATCTAAAAGTCCCAATTTGTATGACGTAGGACTGCGTTAGAGATTGGAATGATCTCCATGATCTTCACCGCGCTATGAGAGAGTAACAGCGTAAACAATGTGAACGCGAAATGAAAAGCGCAAACATGATTTCGAATAATTACTGGAAGTACGGATTACCTTCATTGACTCGGTGAGTGCAGGTAAAAACGCACTCAAAATGGTGCCCTGTGTGCAAGTGACCTTTTGTCCATTTTACACGAGGTGTCATGTGCTGACGTAGGGCTCCGTCAGCGGTTGGCGCAGTCTTTGACGCGGAATGGGAGAGGTTTAATTGTCGTACATAAATTGAATACAAAATGAACAGTGCGAACATTGCGTTGAATTACTGGCGCATGTAGAGGTGTCGTGGTCCAGTGAATAAGTCTCCGGACTGTAAACCTCAAGGTTCGGAGTTCGAATCCCTGTTGCAACACCGATGTCCTTTGGCAAGACATTAATCTACAGTTTTCACACTCCACCCAGGTGAAGTAAATGGGTACCTGGCAGGATTTAATTCCTTAAAATGCTCAAGCACTGTAATGGCAGCAGTGCTTAAGCCAGTGTAATAATAACGGAGCGCCAGTAGTGGCAGTGTGCCAGACATAATCGCTATACAAGATTTATTATTACCTTCGTAGGTTTGGCTAGCGTGGGTAATCAACTTGCAATTACACATTTCGCATCATTCGGCAATTATATCGGCTACATCGTAGAGTTTCGTAGGAACATCGTACCGTGTGAGAATTTTTTTTGAATGTCTGCCTTCGTTTAACATGTTAAAACAAGTGAAAATATTTGTGGTATTGCGATGAGTGAGAGCGCATGCTGGTAATTTAAGGGTTAATAGCCCAGTTTAGTAATGTATTCACACTTTATATGCCGGCCTTCTTCTTGAAGAAACGTTGCTCTCCACGACACAAAACCTTGCTAGAGATTTCAACAGATCTAAATATGCAGTGGTGTAGCGTGGATCGAAACATTGAGTGGGTAATAGCAACGTTGGGGGAGGGGGCTCTGGTCCGGGCTCTGGTCTTACTCGATTAATTGATTGAATACAACTTAACAATGTCAGTGATAGGGTGTGGGAGGGGTCGTATTACATTTTGTTCACGTTCAATTTCCCCCAATTTTTTTCTCCTCCATTTATCCCTCCCCCTTTTTATTTCAACGGGGGCACATGCCCCTGTGCACCCCCTTGGATACACAACTTGTATAATGGATTTCTTTATTAGATACCCATTGCTTATTTTACTAGGTTTTCTTGTAATTGTTGAAGCCTTGAATAATACATGGTCTATATATGACATACATTCATATTAGTGACAAGCAATGGCCTCTTACTTAACCATTAACGTCGTACATTTAAATCTTTAATTTTTCACATTTTAATGCATCATTTTTGTTATGGCATGCAGACACTCTTTCGTAAGACCGAATCTTTTATGTATATGGCATTTGGCAATAAAGTCCGGTGCATACGTTGCTTTGTGGGATGAATAATGCTCTTTCACAGCGGCTATTGTGTCGCCTGGCGTTCGGTACACAAATCATTATTAATGGGACTATTGTTCCTCATGCACCTGAAAATACCACTCTTCAGGCTTAATTTCCGGGAGAGAGTAAAAAGATATAGAAGGTTCGGTTCGCTTTACATTGAGGGATATTATAGTTGTGTCAATGTGTACAATTTTTTTCATCAGCATTAAAATATAATTTCCAACAGGAGGGGCATTTGAGAAGGAGTGGATATGGGGTTGGGGGGGGGGTTGGGAAGGGGGGTAGCTTTCTTAAATTAGAAAAATGACAAGCTTGCCGTCTCCCGCTTCACATTCAGATTGTGGGGAATAGTAATGATGAAGAATAAGTAAATCATATCAAATTAAAATTTACCGTATTTCTAAGAAAGAGAGGGAGAAGAAGAGAGAGAGAGAGAGAGAGAGAGAGAGAGAGAGAGAGAGGGGGTATTAGGTATATACACTGTTGGTCATAAAGGTGGAATAATTATTTTTACCCCAATTTTTGGAATGATTTTGACAATGATTTATTCCTAATGGATCTAAATAACTATACATTCTCATGAAAAGGAAAAATTCCTCTGTAGGGCCGTGCATTATGGTTCAAGGCATGCCCACATAGAGGATTTTTTTAATGTTAGGGGTCGGGGCAAAATGCAATGAATTATTGATAATTTATTGCATTTATTTTGTTTTGTTGTATTTATGGGGATGGCGACGTACCCTAGCCCCCGCTATGTACAGTCATGATTCAGTGGCTAAGCAATGGCCTCGTTACTGTGAGCCCCCATGATCAAAACTGTGTCGATGTGCTATATTAGTGCCCTTTTATGAGGCATTAAGCCGCATTACTGTCAGTTATGACTTAAGGACGTAGGTCCCCTAGTTAATTATCATAGCAGCATACACATGCTTTAGCAGTCACGCAAAAAAAAAAACACTCACAAATCATTATTCAATAAAATCTGAGAATGTATACTGTTATTTAGATCTGTTAGGAATAAATCATCGTCAAAATCATTCCATAAATTGGAGTAAAAATAATTATTCCACCACTATGACCAACAGTATATAGAAAGAAAAGAGAGAGAGAGAGAGAGAGAGAGTGAGAGAGGGGGGATCTCGATACGCTGACGCAGAACCACCAAAAGCGCTAATATTGGCGCAGCATTGATGTACACGTTGGTGCATTTATGACGAGCAAAAGGAAAAATGGCAAGGGAATATTACCTTTTGTTCCCCAAGAGCCTTTTAGGGCCAATCCTTTAAAAAGCAAAATGAGTTATTTTTAAGGGTTTTCACATTTTAGTGTTGTTCTATGATGCGTATGATTAGTATTATTTTTTTATTCGGCATTTCAACATTGAAAACAAAAAATCAGCTAGATAGTACACAATAAAGAAAATGAAACATGGATGTGGACGGCACATGCCCTGGGGGCATTTCACATAATTAAGATCGACTTTAAAAGGATAGTTGAGTTCTGTTTTCAGACCGCAAATACCTTCAAAGTGCATGGTTATTGCTCTTATTCTTATCTATGACACTATTTCCAGTGCACTTTTAGTACCTAAAATTGCTATGAAGGTAATTTTAGACCCCAAATTTAGCCAATACGATCATACCAATTCAGCTCCACTTTCAAAAAAATACGGTGACCGTTAATTAATTATTTAATTAAAAATAACGATACATGGGCCGGCTGGTTGTGCATAATAACCAACACGAAATTGCCAACAAAAAAAAACCACATCAGCATTGGCTGAAATACGACGAAAAAGGCGTTATTTCGTTTTTCAACGGCTTTTTCAAATTATCTAATATTTGTGGTGGTACACCAGTATTAGAAATCGTTATATTAATGGATATTTCAGCCGTCTCTGAGCCGATTTTGATCAAACGAAGATGATTTTGTCATTTAAATTGTAGGTTCTTTCAAATTTGACACTCAGTTTGCAACAGAACTCAACTATCCCTTTAAGTTGGACTTAACTATAGCAGGCCGTTCATTCCACAGTTTGCACTCACCATTATGATATCTCAATATTTTTTCCTTCAATAATGAATTATCAAAAAATGTAAATTCTGTAGATTTGTGACCATGATTTGTACGTCTCTTGAGAGACCAATGCCAATAGGTGGTGAGAGCAAACAGTGGCATGTAAGGTCTGCCATATTTAAGTCCAACTTAAAGTCGATCTTAGTCTTTGCGAAACATCCCCAGGTTGCTTGGGAGATATAAAAATAAAACTTATTATAGGTTTTCCCGCCCAACTTCGTAAACTTAGCATCCGAATTAACGTTACGTTCGTTCAAATTCGTGCGAAATTGAATGACTATGTAGATCAACATTCAAAAAGCTAATTGCGTCATTCAATTTGATTTAGTAGCATGCGATTTCATACTCTTGTCACGGAAACATGCAAAACGAGCATTCAATTTAGAAAAGCGTGCAAAGAGCATTCAAATTCGCGCCGGACAGACGGTGGTATGTATTCAAGCATTCTATTTTGTGATTAGGCATCCATATGTGACATTTGTGCATTGCTTTTCATTTGATGTTAATTTGTCACTTAATATACTTCAATCTGTTTGAATAATTTAAAGCTATAAGTTTACTTTTAGGAATGACCTGCGTATTGGTTAGCAGATATCTGTCATTACACAGGTAACTGTTCCCAGAGAAGGTGCACAATGTGTGACTACTCTTCTAAGCACAAGCTATATATATACACAGATCCTGGACAGCGGTAGAGTTGAACTTTAGACATGGACATGATGGAAACAAAATAAAATGTTGAATAAAGAAAAAGACGTAAAATGAAAAAAAAAATGAAAGATCACCTACTCAATCAAGATTAATCAACACAAACCATTACAAAAATAACATGTATAAAGAAATGTTTCAACAAAAATAAAGATCGAAAGAAAGAGAAAACATTAAATGCAATATAAATATATCGGACAAATAAGAAGATTGTAGTATAATGTGAAATCATTTCAGAAAAGATCATAGGAAAAAAAATGAACATGAAAAGGTGAATATCCGAATAAAAATCGAGCCTCATACAATGATTATGAGGTCTAGTTTTAATTTGAATGACCCGATTGCGAAAGAGGTTGCCCATAGACGAAAATGAAACCGCAATTCGCCAAAGAATTCTCCTTCCACTCAACATTGGCAAAATTGAATGACGCTTACGCATTTCCAAATTGACTGAACCAAGCTTTAATTTGAATGTGCATGCTTAGAAAATTCGATGACTCGAAACGAAATTGAATGCAAAAAGTTTTAAAATGAAACAGGGGAGCAACGAGTGGAGAAAATTCGCTCGAACATGAATGCACGTTAGTGAAATTGATCGCTGCTTTGACGAAATTGGCCGGGAAAACCTATACTATAGCCCTCAAGCCTTCCATCCATACCTGGACAGTACGACAACATCCACAAAAATGTAATAATATAGCTTAAACTAATATGAAAAATAACAGATATAAGAGTTAAAGAATAATGATAATTATTATTATTTAAAAAATCATCAATTACGTGTAAATAATTGCAAAATTGGATGTTGACATCAAAATTGAAGTGAGTTTAAGAGCGTAAGAATATAGATAAATTATGCCCAAGCCCATCCATAATGTAGCACAAATAATCTGTAAGGGGCTGAAGAAGCATTCTGTCTTGTTTTGTATATTTGATATGTACTTATGGTATACCACATTGGATTTTCCGGGAGACAAGTCCACCCCCCCCCCCCCCCCCCTCCCCTTCCCTCCTCCTCTTCCCTGAACACCGCAGTGAGAAATACAGGGGAAAGGAGAAGGAAATATATTCGAGAAAGAGGGAGAAATACACAGGGCGAGGTTCAGGGGAACGACGAAGTGAACAGAGGTGGCGCTCTTTCAGAAAGGTGAACATTCTACATAGATCCCAACTGCAATGGTGATGACATTTTATACGTAAACTTGAACTGTCTTTAACAGACCAAATATCGATCACTGTCTTCAGAAGAGGGAACGGAGAAGGAGAAGGAGAGATAGAGAGAGAGAGAGATAGAGAGAGAAAGAGGGAGAGAGAGAGAGAGAGGGAGAAAAATAGATCAATAGAGAGAGAGAGACAGAGAGAGACAGAGAGAGAGAGAGAGAGAGAGAGAGAGAGAGAGGGGGAGAGGAGGAAAAAAAAGTTAATTGGCGAATTCTAGAAATTTATAGGATTCTCCTTTTCTTCCTTGTTGAATGTATTATGTTATTTTATTTGACAAATTCTGTAATCAATTGGCAATAATTCTATTCTATTCTATTCTATTTGTTAAAAAATAATGGCGTGGTCTTCATGCTAACCAGTAGCGTACCCATGGGGACAAGGGATACGTGCCCCTACCCCAGCATTCCCCCTTCAAAAAATTAAAACAAATCATAATAATTTCTTAGATGCGCCTTCTCATCTCCAAAGGGGTTAAATACATTAAACAAATTGAAAATACAACATACCAATTCCCCCGGCACAATACTCGAAGAACCGTGTCTATTGCAGATTTGTTAGGTTGTTTGTATTTTGCATTATATAGAGAATACGAATAAAATGTTTAATTACATTCAAATGAAAGTGTTTAAAGAATAATTAGATTTTAAAAATATATCTGGAATAGAAGAAGAAATGAAATTACTAAAAATATTAAAATATAGATAATGAATAATCAATATGGAGAAGAAAATAATAGGAGAATAATGAATAGCTGTGTAAAACAAAATGTTTATAAAGGAACAGAGAATATTGGTAAGTCCGATTTTGATTTCGAAACTAAATAGCGTCATCTCTCGTTGACAGATGAATATCCCCTTCCGCATAGAAAGAAAGGCTTACACTAAATCTATACTTTTTATTGTCACTTTCTTATGATAACATACCCCCATTTCAATTTCTCTCTCTTTTTTATTTTCAGTGCAATTATCAATTCATTCTTTAAAAGAAATTGCTTGTATTTCCTATCACAATCTTTTGCAGGTAAATGGTGGTTGTATGCTATATCCAAAAGCCTAAACTAAAAATCACTTTGATGTTGTCAAAATTCATCGTCAAACTCTATTGTAAAAACGTTCATTTTGGTATAATGTACAACAGCCCCCTCTATTAGCCTGGAACTGACAATGTTGAGGCGTATGCTATTTGTTCTGTCAGTCAATTTGTATTTTCAATTCTTTTTTATTTTTCGTCTCAATTCATGCTCAATCATACATAAATAAAATATTCAATTTTTGTATACTCGTCAGCCTTTAGAATTACGTTGATCAAGATATGAAATGCTCATTTTAATATAATACTTAAACGTTTTGTAAACAGACAGTTTAAAGGACCCATGACATAATACAATTCAGACTAAACTAATATTTTAGAATAGATAATGGTATGTAATTTTCCCCAGCTTAGCACACGTTCATAATAGAATTGCATGCTTCCATACATAATGTACAATACATCATTATTGCCTTTGTCTTCCTGGTGATGCTACAGCATGTCTGATATAGCAACTTGTATGTTGCTATTGTATTACGTCTTGTA
Source organism: Strongylocentrotus droebachiensis (assembly GCA_035222895.1). NCBI lineage: Eukaryota > Metazoa > Echinodermata > Echinoidea > Camarodonta > Strongylocentrotidae > Strongylocentrotus > Strongylocentrotus droebachiensis. The sequence continues at coordinate 781,378 of JAVYIG010000001.1, forward strand.
ACAGGTGGTCGACTTCGGCAAAGATACATACCACTTTCTCAAGTTAGCTCATAGAGAAATTTACAATTTATTATGCGCTTCATAAATACACTCTATTATTATTATTGATTACTGTCAGATGATGTCACAAGGAGAAGGATATCTGGAGGTTTTTGAGGTGGAGCTTAACAAGTTTGAAGAAGAAAAAAAATTCAATTTTAAAAAAAAATAAATCTATGAAACAAATTCAGAACTTTACATATCAAAATATGAGATGTATGCAGGCCTGCACACCAACAGGAATACACTTGTATGTCGATGTCACGGGCCCTTTAAAAGAATCGCATTAATCATGTTAATAATCAGGAAAGCAGAATGATAAAGAAAGGAGATAATGGTTTTAAATACTGTGATGACGTGAATTCATGATCTTAAGATTTAAGGATATAATACCTCTTTCCTAATTATAGATATCATTCAGTTATTTTAACTTCTATAATATGACATGTTGCTACAAACTGTCACAGTCTTTTTTGTTTGTTTTGTTTTATGTATGTGTGTTCCATGAGCCCATTGCACACGAGGCGTTATTTGGATTGCGTTATTACCTGCGTTAATCTAGCCAATAGTTCTTGAATATGTCATCTAAGTTTTTATGACATTAATACAGTGATGTTAATTCTTACACGCAAGGAGACCATGATGGATGATGGTACTATATGCGTTTACTAATCAATAATCGTGTACTAAGTCCATAGTGTCATTCTCATACGGCGCATCATACTGCGTCAGTTGATAACGCAGTCTGAAGTCAGCAAATGACGTCACGTTTTCAAGCAGATGATGATTGCTTGCCATACTATTTTAGTGTTTAGTTTGTATTGCTACACCTCACTTATTTGGGAATTCAACGTGGTCCCACACTTTCTATAAAAAGTAATTAGGACAATGGTAGTTATACCTACTACTAACCAACGCCATTAACTAGGCGTTGTGGCGATTCAGCCGAGGACGCAGGTTCGAAACTGAGTCACGTCTTTCGGATGGTGACGTTAAAAGTCGGCCCCAGACTTAAATAATCATATCTGATTAAAACACGTCTGTAAAATCCCAATTAATGCCATTTTCAATAATCACAGTAAAGCTAAAATTTCGCATTTAGTTGTACTAATAATCGTGAACATTTTTCACTCACAGTAAAATGTAATTGTTTGGATTATTTATTCTATTTTCTGATATAATTGTTCTTTCTTAGGAATCTCTCGAGTATATTCAGCCCTTTTTGTGTCTTTTTCCATATTCTCCACATATTCTTCTTAATTCCATGTTTTTGAGAACAACGGAAGCAATTACTTTCTTTAACGAAGAAAGTCCCCATTATGTTAATTGAATATGATAGAATTCTGTCTATCGTAAGACAACCCTCCCAAACATTTTCTCTATCCATTTTCTTATTCTGAAATGTAATTCATGGTAGTACCAGTACATGGCACTGATTTAATGCAATAAGGGAATCGAAAATGAAGTAGCATCATTGTGTTTGAAACTGGTGGGAAAAGTTGTCATGAAAAGACGCCAACCAATTTACCTCTCCCCCTTTTCTTCTCCCCTCATCCTCTTTATTTTCTCCATCGCGAGTTTCCCGCGTATAATTACCGTGTCGTGCAAATTGCGAGACGGGTTTCGGCCAGAGGTACCCCGTCAATGCGCCGTGCAAACTCCAATTAGATTTGGCCCAACAATAGGTCAGATTCAATCTCAACAACTAATTTAACTCCCAGCGACATGTACATCAAATAGACCATCTTATTCTTCATCAATTTTCGTCTTCCTCTCTCATTTTGCTTCGTCGTCGTCTTCGAAATGAAGATTTTATAGAGCAAAATGGAGGAAAGATGCGAGAGTGATGCGCGCCTCGGTCGTAGCTCCATTTCTCGAAGATGATATTGCACCGAAGGTTCGCTTGTGGGTTTCTGCGCGCGATGTTGCCTCATGTTTACGGGAAACCGCAATTTCCGACAAAAATGCTAGAAATTCGAGGCCAAATCTGATTAAAAACACGAGAAGAAAAAGTGGAAGAGGAAGAGCAATATATATTATGTATAGACATATATCTTTTTTTTTTAAAGAAGAAATGAATGGTCGCCAGCCCTTTTAATTTTAGTTCGTGATTTTGCCGCGTTTTTACATCTTGAGTGAGAGGCGTGCAGACGATTGAAGCTACACGTGCCGCCTCTTTTCATCGTTGGATACGCTAACCTTGACGTTGAAAAACTGGGCTATTTTACTTTAATTTGACATCGTTTAATGATAATTAAGTCATGTTTCTATCGGCCGAGTGGAAACGTGGTGATGGGGGCTTTTGAAAAACGTGGTATATTTCGCGAGGAAACTCCTAATATCGATTTGGCATGTCACGAAATGTAAATAGTGGACGAGCGAAGGAGGGAAGTTTGGAAAGAGTGAAGAAATTGGGGGTTGAAGTAACACGTTTCCTGTGTTATGCTTTCTGCATGCAAGCTGCCTTAAAAGCGGGGATATAGGTTAAAATTCTAGGCTAGGATTGTTACTTTCATCAAATTTTATTTCAAACACGATTTAAAGAAGAGCATGTTCAAAGCGTGAAGAGAACGAGATTTAAAGCGATATTTTTTTCTCCCTCAAATATCTCTCTACAAATATGATATGATTAAACATAATTTAGACCAACATCTCTTCCCTCCCACTGAGCAATGGCCTCATCAATATTCAAATTTCATACATTTAGTTATTCGCCCCCACCCTTAAACAAAACAAAAAACCCGAAAAGCCATTACCTTCCCCCTCAATGATTGGGACATCTTTACTCCACAGTATGGGTTTCAAAAACCATACTTCTGGACGCTCAGTGATAGAATTGTGAACGGATGACGTTTAAGACCTGTGGGGGCGGGGGGTGGGGGGGGGGGGGGGCTATTTTTCCAATTTAAATGAAGCCCTTAACCCCTCTTGTACCAGATATCTTGTACCAGTATACTTATGTTTAGTGCTCATGTACAAGGAACGGACCGGGGTAGGGGTTGTCTTGCATTCGAAATTATTTAAAACAAAACAGGACAAAAACTTTAACCACTAATGATAGGGAGGAATTTCTTGATATCGTTGTGATTTTGATGTAAGATTCGTCTATTGAGAACCAGAAGGGCATTCAATCCCGAGGCTTACAAACCTTTACGAGGTAACGCCCTTATGTATCTTACCAGGCGTATATGTAGGTACATCTTCATCACTAAGGGCTCACTGCTGTGCGTATTGGTTTCAAATTTATGTAATAGCCCTAATCCAAAATGTTTGCTCTTTAGTAGGGCATCTTTACATGTGATTTAAAAAAAACTTGGCTGCAATCTGCCGCAAAGCCACGATCAATGAGAAATCTCAGTGAAGATCTTCACTTTTAATCCTTAATTTAGGATAGATTATCAAAAGTTGACTTTTTAAGGGTTGTATTTGATCATTTGTTTTGCTTGCATTTGCTTGAAATTAAAATTTTGTCGTAAATCTATATTCGATCTTTCTTCCCTTTTCCTCGTCATCATTTTCTCCTTCTTCTTTAGCTGTTCCTCCTTCTTAGGTAGTGGTAATAGCTAGAGGTAGTTCGGATAGAAAGAGAAAAAAACAAGAGAGAGAGAGAGAGAGAGAGAGAGATAGAGAGGGGGAAATGCCAGATAATCAATCAAACATGGAAGGAAGATAGGAAACCTAGGGATAGATACGGGTTTTTTCTTCGTATTAATATATGCGTATCTGAATTGTTTTATATCGACGTTCCTCGCACTTTCGTCACCTGATGTAACCCGGGCTTAGGGTGGCATGCCCTACCCCATGTGGAGTACGACCGGTTCCCCCACCACCGCCACTACCACACCACCCTTCTTAATCCTTCAAAAACCCTCTCCAGAACATGACCGATCCTCACATTAATCCGCTTTCATGCACGACAATCATCTCAGCCTAAGAACCGCTCTTCATCCGCCACACTCTCCGAACCCGAACAAATTTATTTGATTGAAAGTTGAGCCTCGCAACGTGCTCGGAAAAAAAATGAATATAGAGAGCACCCCAAATGTAATACTCCTCGAATTTCCCAATGAATTTTTGCGCATTCCAAATGAATGTCACTTGAATTCCCAACCATGCAAGAGCGATAAATACTTTTCCGCTACTCATGAAATTTACATTTTTCCAATGCGAGATGCACTGTTGTTGTTAATTACGGTAATGGGTAGACTCGGCCCTAACGTATGGATTAGAGCATTTCTTTTCCGCTTTGTTTGCTGAGGGATACCATAGATAATGTAATTATTTTGAGAAGGGGCGCTCTAACTTCATGCATATGTTGGCCCGTTATGATTCCGAATGGATAATGACATTAATTGGAGAAATAAAAGTCCGGGCATTCAGTTGATTTGAAGTCGAAACCTCGTTGACGATAAGTGACGAATCTCAGAGATGACAAGTATTTGTGGTCGTAAGCGCAAAGTGCAAATGATTTGCGGCACTATTTGGCACTATTTGGGGGTCAATTTATAATCATTGGTATTGGCCCCCTCATGATATTATTACAAGGGCCACACAAACAAAAACAAACCAACAAATAACAATAACAATAACAAAACCATCGCGACTTCACAAAAACCTAAAGAGATTTAATGATAAATTTGAAATCGACAAAAAAAAAACATTGTCACTTAGTTTTGTTTCGTTGTTTCTGAAATGCTGGTATTAAACTGTCGTTAATAATTTTGTCTGAAAAGTGTCACTTTTATTTCAAAAAGGAGTAGAAAGTAGATAATGAATACCAAGTGCCAAGATATACAGGCCGATACCCAAAATCTGTATAGCATTATCTTTTCGGGAGGTTATAACAAGTTTTTTTTTTTTAAGACAAGCTTAAAGGAAAAGTAATTTAATGGCTCTGTCAATATTTCAATCGTCTCTTTCTATATTAGATCAAATCAATGATTGAATACTGGCAGCCTCACTTCCATACATTACCTAATACAGTTGTTTACCTGCACAAATTACAAAACGGCAGAGTATAACTGTAGACCAATGATTATTCTTTGACAATATACAATATCGTCCTTTTGTATTTCCTTTATATTTTCATAAAATGTTTGTTAAATAGTTGTTTTATGTTCCTACGTGAAGGAAGTCGACCGCAAAACATGGTAACTATAACGTGACAAAATTTAAAACGTGTTGAAAACACGAAGCACGGACAACATTGCCTAAATATTGCAATGCTTTATTTTAGATCGTACGATGTTATCATTTCAAGGTTGTTCCCAATAAAAATGCAAATGAAATGAGTGACTATGATCACAAAGAAAACAACGATAACAGCAAACAACAACGGCGAGATGGCGGGATCAAAGCATTTCGCTGCACCGGGCGAAAGCGACAAGCCACAAAATTGCTCGTTTTAACGCGCAATCCACCTGCAAGTCACTCCGCATTAACACCTGATCAGCACCCGACTGGCGACCCGTTATCACCTCCCTTAGCTACCGCTCAGTGCCCCGACGTACATTTGCCGAACGGTTTGGTTGCCGTTTCACACGATGTACCAATTAATTTGTCCATGAACATGATTAAAAGAAATGAAGGGAGTGTGAAAGAGAGAGATCGAGGTCTTCTATTATGTTATCGGCGAGGTAAAGAGGTAATGGCATGTAAAGCTACACAGTAATGTTATTTTGTTCCAAATGTTTGATCTGTTGTATAGCTTGTGTTGTGTCAACAGAGAATATAGCGCTAGCCAAAATACCTACGAACATTTCATTTTCCCATTTCCTGTAGTAGCATAAAGCAATCGCTATACTAAGATATGGAGTAGGATTGTTTTCATCTTTTAAGGAGCATAAATGAAAGAAAACATGAATAGGGAATTAACTGGATATTTTATGACAACGAAGATGGGTATAATTATGATGTGGGTGTGGATGATAATTGAAATGACAAAAGAAGGAGACGATTATTGGAATTAAAGATACAATACTGGCAATGATTACTTTATTGTTTGCGATGTGAAGTTGATGGTGCTGATAAAAATGATGCAGCTGATGATTGTCTTGATGGTGGTGATGGTGGTGATGGTGATGGTGATGGTGATGATAATGGTGATGATGGTGATGGTGATGATGGTGATGATAATGGTGATGATGATGATGATGATGGTGATGATGATGGTGATGATAATGGTGATGATGGTGATGATGATGATGATGATAATGGTGATGATGGTGATGATGATGGTGATGATAATGGTGATGATGGTAATGGTGATGGTAATGATAATGGTGATGATGGTGATGATGATGATGATAATGGTGATGATGGTGATGATGATGGTGATGATAATGGTGATGATGGTGATGATGATGGTGATGATAATGGTGATGATGGTGATGATGATGATGATGATAATGGTGATGATGGTGATGATGAAGGTGATGATAATGGTGATGATGGTGATGATGATGATGATGATAATGGTGATGATGGTGATGATGATGATGATGATGATAATGGTGATGATGATGATGATGGTGATGATGGTGGTGATGTAGGTGATGGTGATGATGATGGTGATGATAATGGTGATGATGGTGATGGTGATGGTTTTGCTGACGATGGTGATGGTGAAGATAATTATGGTGATGATGGTGATAATGGTGATGACGGTGCTGATGGTGGTGATGATGATGATGATGATGATGATAATGGTGATGATGGTGATGATGATGATGGTGATGGTGGTGGTGCTGGTGATGATGATGATGATAATGGTGATGATGGTGATGATGATGATGGTGCTGGTGATGATGATGGTGATGATGATGGTGACGATGATGGTAATGATGATAATGATGATCCACAGTGCAACGAACCTTCCAAATCGCCCCTCCCCCATTTCCACCAATCCAGGATCCGCCCCGGATCATCATGGCCCGGTTCACTTTTGTTCATGATAATAAGCCTCTGGCAAATGAAGCTCAATAATGTTGTGCTCTTCTGTTGGAATAAGTTTCCTTTAGAAATTACAAATATAGGTCTACAAGGAAACATGCAGGGCTTTAAGAATGGGATAAAAATTAAATAACGGATTTACTAAAGATTTATCTATTTTTCTGTTCGTCGTACCATGGTAGAAATTTCCATTTCAAATTAATATTTAATTTCTCGCTGAAAAAAAAGAAAAAAAAATTGTCATTGTCCCTATTTGAATGAATAATATATATGTTTTTACTGCTTATAATTTGATCAGTTTTCTAAAAACAAATTAGGGGTAATGTTTTCTTAATTTCTAAAACAAATTCATGAACGCTTATCTGCTGGGATCAGTGACAATGTTGAAATGCTCTCTTTCTCCCCCTTTTTTCAAAACAGGGTTTATTAGCTTAAATGATAAGAAATATTATTATCATTAATTATTCCATCATTAATGATTAAAACCATGATACTTCTGGTTTAATCCTCCTTTCGGATTCATCTCATCTCTTCATCTTCCCCCCACGCAACACATCACCAACAACCTCATCCATGCACTCGCATTGACGCAGACGACACAGGCCCCTTGATCGAACCAGTTAATTTGCTATCGGATGGCGGTTTTTCGCCTGACTCGCTCTGTGCTTTAAGGCCCGGTCACACAGCCCTCCACGGGCGTATCGCGGCCGAATCACGGCCAAACATTTCTGCCCGTGAAGCAGACGCTGTTGGACACTTTGAGGTCGCGATAAAGACGCGATACAGCCGTACTTTACCCGTCGTTACACGCGGTAAGAAATTCACACGCGGTTGGCCGCGCGAAAAAGTTTTGGGCTGCCCAAAAATTTAGACCGCGGGTAATCGCGGGCGGTACACGTGGTACACACGCGGTAAAGACGCGGTACAGACGCGGAACGAACGTGCTAGGACGTGCTACGGCCGCGGTCAAGACGTGGTTACACGCGGAATTGGACGCGAAATTTTAGCGGGTAATCGCGGGTGGAGCACGGTCATAGCACGTTTGTTCCGCGTCTGTACCGCGTTGTTATCACGTGCATTAGCGTGTGTACCGCGTGTAAGCGTGGTAGGCCGCGGTACCGCCGCGCTTCACCCGCGATAAGGACGCGGAACAGTCGCCGGCGTCTGTTCCGCGGGCATACCACGGGTAAACCGCGGGTAAGCCAATTTTGCACATTTTCCACCACGGGCAACCGCGGGCAAAAAAAAATCGCGAAATTTTACCCGCGATACAGACGCGAAAGGCTGTGTGACCGGGCCTTAACAGCGCTTGCGCGGTAAACCGCTCACAGCACTTCGTGGCTTTGCTAGATCCCCCGTGCATGCACTGTGAGGCATCAACGCAACATTATTTACAGTAGCTCTTGCGCAATTACAGGCGAGAACGTACATCAATATTTGAAATAGTATTCAATATTCTCTCTATATGTACGATAATAGAAGAGTCCACTCTTTCACTCTTTCGGGGGTCTTTATTTTTAGGGATCACTCCGTTTGGGTGCAAATCCACGCTCAAAATAGTGGGATCCACTCTTAAAGGGATCCGGTAACTTTGTCTCAGATTCTGAAACCAAATTCTGGATTTAGCTCATGATGCAATGATAATTATAAACCTTTAGGTCAGTCAGGTACCCCATGACTTTTACAAGCCGATCGCCTGTCTGATTATGAAGATATTTATGATTGGAATTACAAATTTTGAAAACCGTTCGCCTGACGGTTTTCATAACACTACAGTCTATTGGGAAAACGAGTATGGTAAAACCGGTCACTCAAAGATTTTTACTTTTTTGAGGCACTTCTTGATCATTTTGAAGCGCAATTTTTTTAGGGCTTCAATATTACACCATATCACGGACACTGATAACATGTAGGGCCGTGTATCTCAGATTTAACATTGTTAAACGATCCCTTTAAAAGGTAATTAAAACTACTACCTAGAAGGAATTGTACCATAATTTGCATGGATTCAACTCCAAAATGAAATATTCAGGTCTGCTGATCAAGAGAGGGGTGATAAGCCTACGAATGAATAGAATAGAATAGAAACTTGCTTGAAATAAAATTTGAAGATAGCTACTGGTAAAAGCTGAGATATATATTATTAGGCCTATGAACCTAGGCAGATTTCAATCTGTGATTTGTTCATTGGGTTGTATAAATTGATATTGAAATCACAAAAACAAGTCAATATAGAAACAAAAATGTGATATAGGGAGGTGAAGAAACGAGGTGAACAAATTGTGTCAAACGATTTTGATAGGAAATTTATCATCGCTGAGGAGAAATAAAGATATCAGCTCCTTTCCACCCATCTCTAGAACATAATTACAGTTACTTGTAGTCTAATATTTGTAATTTCAGGTCAGGGGTTTCCAGTGCGTGTGATGATATAGAAAGATGTTTACCATTTGTTTACATTTTGACGGCCTATAACCTATTTACTCCAGTGTACACAAATACAGAATGCCTTTTAAGGTAGTTTCTCTTGAAATGCCTTTTTATTGTCATTCCCAGGATTTAAGATTATCGACATTTTTTTGTTTGACGTTTTTCTTTTTTTTTCCTCCAATATTTGTAATTTCAGGTCAGGGGTTTTCAGTGCATGTGATGATATTTGTTTACATTTTTACTGCCTACAACCTTTTTTTGTTTGACGTTTTTCTTTTCTTTCTGTGGAGTCGAAACAAAATATCACGTTTTTGTGACCTCGGCCCTCTTGGCAGGCAGAGGACATCGATCTCAATATTTGATGGATGCTTCGATCGAGATGCCTACTCCGGGTTGCTTTCTTTCCTCCACACACTCTTATGATATCTGTGACAGCAAGTCGTGTTTGGGTTTTATTCCACTCTCCTCTTTGTTTTTTTTCCTTCTCTACTTCTGTCTCTTTACCATCCATTACCATCTCCAACAGGATGTACACGCTTCGGTTGCTATGGCAACGGCAATAAAGATGCCTTCAAAGCTTGGTGCTGGGAAAAAGCGAAACTATGTTTCTCGATATATATATATTTTTTTTCCTTTTTCTGAAATTTTATTTTTCTTTGAAATGAAATCCTCTGCTATGCTATGCACTAGTCTGGAAACTGTTTGCTACTTAATGAATCAGCTGAGGCGAGGATCTTTAGCTACTATTTGTGATATTGGAGGGACGGGGGACGGTATGAAACTACGGTTAAGATGCAATGAGCGAGCACTAATACGGCAACAATTATGATCCTCGTATCGCGGATAGTGAAAAGGTTCTTTTAAGTATTATCTCAATGTTGCTGAATTGCTGTTCTTCGCGAAAGGGCTTTTCTTTGAAGAACAAGAACGGGTGAAAGTGGCATTGCTTTGGAGGTTTCTTTTAATGAATTTCTATCCCCTCTTTCTCCTTCAATGGGTACATAAGAGGGCTGGATGAAAGGATGTTTAGAAGTAGAAATAAAGCTTGATGAAAGACATCTCAGAATAAAAAGATGATGGAGTTGAAGGATGAGGAGAAGGTCGGAGGGGAGAATGATGGATGTAGGGATGAGAATCGGTTGTGGTAAAGGACGGGGGAGGGTAGATGAGAAGAAGGAGGAGATGAGGAGGAGGATGAGGAAGAGATGAAAAAAGAAGAAGAAGACGAAGAAGAAGCCGAAGAAAAGAAGACGACGAGGATGAAGAAGAAGAAGAGGAGCGGGGGAGAATATGATATGGAGGAAGGAGGATAGTGGCTTGTTGTGAATAAAGGGAAACGGCATTATCGTGTGGAGGGGGAGGAGGGAGGGGTGGAGGAGGGAGGGGTGGGGGAGGAGGAAGGCGGATGTGGAGAAGGGGAGAAATGGATAGCGCTTAATCAAAAGTAGACGTATATCATCGGGAGAAGGGAAAAGGAGGAAGAGGAGGAGGGGGAGGTGCAGGAGGTAAAAGGAAAAGAGGATCTATATACTAAGAGAAGAAACTTGATAAGAAAGGAGAGTAGAAAGGAGGGGAGATGGAGGGGAAGAGAACTGACGTTGAGGAGGAACATAGCAAGTGGATGAGAGTACATAAATAGGATATGGAGGTCAGGAAGGTAGGATTGGAAAAGGCTGGAGGAGAAAGAGAAGTTAACAAAATAATGAAATAGGATAAACAACTGATGAATGGGAATGAATAAAACCAAAGGCATATTCACGATCATAATTTGATTAACTTTTTTTTTTCTTCATTGTCCCAGTTGATACATCATGGTTGAATCATTAGTGACGATTAAATTGTTTATTGAAAGGATGTGTATAAAATAAAATCAGGTTTAAGGTAGACGGTGATAATAACTTTTTGGGCAGGCGCCATTTTTCTTTGTTCATTTAACTTGTTGTTAGAGGTATAAACATGATTTCTGTAAAGCGAGGACTACATCTTCGGTCAAAATGTTCACATCCTTTCTCTTTGATATGTGCGTCCAGTGACATGATAATAAGTATTTATTTAAACAACTATTGAGCATTTAGTTTACTTCAAGATCATAAATCGATAGCAAGAGAGCAATACGGGCATATGCGGCGATTCATATTACATTCTTTAAAAAATCTATTTCTCGGTTTTGTCCAGCGCTTTGTATGAATCTAGAAAAAAAAAATGAAATGAAGGTATTTAACCCCACATTGATCAACCATTTTCACATTCTGCAAGGAACAATCTTTGAAAAGTACGCTAGTCATTCATTCTATGTTCCTGGAAGAAATGTAGGGTGGGGTGACCGAACCGCTGATATTGTATAAAGATGAATGCATGCAGGTAAGGGTTGGAGAAGGCTGCATGCATGAATTGGGAAAACCGCCGCGACAGGAAATACGTTTTGTTTTCAGATTATGGTTCAAAGATGAGGGGATGAGAAGCTGAGAGCCCTCAAAGAAAAATTAAAAAAAGGAGATGAATGTGTGTGTATTGTGAGAGTGTGTGTGAGAGAGAGAGAGAGAGAGAGAGAGAGAGCGAGAGAGAGAGAGAGAGAGAGAGAGAGAGGGTGGTGGAGTAGAGGAGAGCATGAGAGAGGGAAGAGATGCTGATGCAACTATCGTGATTATTAAGCAAAGCAGGGAGAAATAATTGACAATCAATAGCTGTCCAGAGAAGAAGAAGAAAAAAAAAACGACCGGCAGAAGAGTAGGAGAAAGAGAAATGCTGATATTATTGGAGACAGAAGAGATAGATTGAGAGAAAGGGAGAGAGAGAGGGAGGCATGAGAAGGAAAGAGAGAGGTGGATGAGAAAGAATCAACATGATCAATTAGATGCAGAAACGAGAAAGGATTTATTGACCAGACACTGTTTGAGATGGAAGGAGAGAGAAAGAGGATGGGATAGCAAGAGAGAGAGAGAGAGAGAGTGTGAGAGAGAGAGATATATATATAATGGATGAAAGATATTGCATAGTAAATTGGAGAGATGAAGAGAGAGAGAGAGAGAGAGAGAGAGAGATTGGATAGTAAATAGGAGAGATGAAGAGAGAGAGAGAGAGAGAGATATTGGATAGTAAATTGGAGGGATGAAGAGAGAGAGAGAGAGAGAGAGAGAGAGAGAGAGAGAGTGGGAGGGAGAGATTGAGATGGACAAGAATCAGTAGATTGGTATTTTTATATCAGAAATGAAGAACAGGATGGGTGGAAGATGAGAGAAGCGAGGATGAGTCGCCGCAGCTAGGATACTGCAAGGTCATCGATTCAATACGTGGAGTCCATCGTGAGCGAGCCTATAACAAACCACAAGGATACCCGCATGGACTGGAGAGGGTTTCCGCAGTTCAGGTTCCCGAGAGAACGGGGAAAGTGAGAAGGAAAGGCCTGATGAGACATTGATAGAGAGAGAGAGAGAGAGAGAGAGAGAGAGAGGGGGGGGGGGGGGGGGAGGGGAGAGAAGGGGGAGAAAGAGAAAGGCAAAGTGACTATAATAATGATAAGACACTTTATTATGTAGTACACCCTGACTTATAAACGATGTTTGTGTAAATGTCATGAATGTTTATAATCCTTAACATTTAGAAGAGGGACAGAAAATGAGAACAAGAGAAAGAGAGAGAGAAAGAGCCTCCTTATTCCTCTGAAAATTAAATTTTAATCACGGTTAAAGCACTATCATTCATCAGTTAGGTGAGAAACGTTTGTTTTACAAGCATTTTGGGGGATGTAGTATAACCAATATTAAGTGTCTTTCTTCTTTGTTTCCTTAATGCTGCAGGTACATGCAAGAATGACTTCCATGCTATATAAAACCTTCTGAAAACAATGCCAAAATCGGGGATCTGTTTGTATCACAGAACATCCCATGTTTTACTTTCTACATAGTACAAACTGAAGCACCATTTTCCGTCATCGTTCCAGAATCCCTTCGCTTCTTTCCATCCTTTCATCTCGCTTTCCGTCTCCTCCTTACAGCACCGTAATCCCTTAATGGGCGCTCCTGTATTACAGGGACGTTAAAGTCCCTCGAAACAATGAATTATAAATAAGCGATGCGGGCGGATTAGCAAAAACACACGCAGAGCTGTGCTTTCCGATATCGCGAGACTATTGCTCTCTGGGGGAGAGCTAATTCATTCAAAACCAAAATATGAAATGATATTTCTTCAATAACATCTACTTCTTCACCGCCTTCCTTCTGCTCTCGATCTCTCTCTCCCTTTATGAGTAGATCTGCATATTCAGCTCAGCGTGGCCATGCAGGTTTATACCGTCTCGCTCTTTCTTTTCCCATTTTGTAGATTTCTATCGCGTCTATGCGCTAAAGCATCTGCTTATCCATGGCATTAAATTATTCAAAACCAAAATATGATTTTGATTTGTTTTGTTGCTTTTCTTTTTGTCTAATCTGTCTCTTTCTTGCTGTATTACTGTCCCTGACGTACACACGCTAGGGGCTAATTATATTCATGACCAAGATACAGATCTTTTACAATACTTTAAGATACAATACTTTTGTTTACTTTCCAATCCGAAGGTACCGTCTCAACTACAGAGGGGAAAATGAACCCTTCACATATTCATAACGCCTTGTTGTGCGTTTCCGTGTATTTCATTCTTTCTGCATTCAAATATACTCTTTACTTTACCCGAACAATAATTGTGCTTTTAAAGGGAAAGTCCACTCTGATATTAAGATGGTTATGATAACAGCAGTATCTTAGAATAAGAGCAATATCCGATTAAAAAGAAGAATGTTGTGAATTTATGAAGTTATGATCAATCAAAAACGAATTGGCAAATCTGTGACGTATCTTGCGATCTCCTCTCCCATTTGCTATCTGTACTAAAAAATGAGAAATGTTTATATTCCCTCAAGAAAATGACCAATCATACGTGGACCCCAAACCTAATTACTGCAAATGTGTTTCTGTACGACCCTAAATGGTAAAAAAATCTATTCCGACATCAATAACGAAGAAAGTTTATGATATTTTTATGCAGAGAAAATTGAAGAGAGGAGCTCGCAAGAACCGTCACAGTGTTGCTTATTTGTGTTTGATTGATCGCAACTTCAAAAATTCATAACTTTCTTATTTTCAATCGGAATTTGCTCAACTTTCACTGACCTTTCACATGGTGCATCTCCAAGCCTACATCACCATGCAAGCCGATACTTACAAGCAGCATCTTTTCACTGATCTGTTCCTCTCACTTTTCTGCTTCTATTAAAACAACCCTAATATCAGGGTGGACTTCCAATTTCACTTGCAAAACACACATATCTAATTACATTCCAACAATACAACGTATACAAAATATAACAATTTGTTGAACGATTACACAATATAATGTAAAAATGTTGACATTAAAATATAATGTAGTTGATAATCAAGAATTATGACTGAATAAATCTGCAGAAAAACCGTTGACCACGGGTCTATGTAGCTCATGCTTTCTCCCATTCCTTACTTCATACAACTTCTGAATTCAACTTCTTAGTTATGCCCTCATATGTTCGCCATTGTGAATATTTAAATGTTAATTCATTATTGCATAATGATTATGTCAAGTATTAGTATTGTATTGTATTGTATCTCTCAAAGCTGTTTTATTTTTTATTTTTTTCATTTCACTAGCAATGATAGTATTACATATAATTATTTATGGTAATTGTATATAATTATTTATTTACTTATTATTATATACTTATATACTTATTATATTTTTTTTATACTTATTAATGATTTAATTTATCCATGTGTTTTTTTACCTTGTTATATTTTTTGTTATGCATTTTATATTGTAAACTGACTTGTTTAGTCTTCGGACTTTTTAATCAGTACTTGAATAAAACCAAATCTAAAATGTCCACCTCCCCATACCGTTAAAAAACAAATCCATATTTTCCATAACTATAAATAGACAAACAAAATCATGTTTGAATATAGTCATAACCCGATACCTTTCATTAGTTCACTTCGTTTGGAATAAAGAAAGACTCTTGGCCCTAAATAAATCATTTATCAAGACATCAAACTAGGCTGAATTTAGTCCGACGGTCAACCCGTATAAATACAATCTTTTACTGCTGATAATGCCTGTCTGATGTGTATATTTGGATGAGATGTCCTTTGTGTTCCGTTTGCCGTCTTATATCTATTTTTGACTTAGCTTTGTCTTAAAGTAATGTATTTTGGTCATTACCATATTTTAAAGATAATCTTGTCTAGACGAAACAGAAATAGATCTTGCTTGAACTGTCACAGAGATATAGATTTCCGTTTCTATCAGCATGATCAGGACCCTGTTTCATAATACTTGTTAAAGATAAAGGTGAGTTCCGATCGCATTGTGAAAGAAAAGATGTGGAATGGATCATAACAAGTTGACCATGTAGCATGTAAGTATTGGTGTGTACTGCAAAGTTCTGGAGTCATCAAAAATCATAATAAATTTGGCCCAGTCTTGGTAAAGTAACAAGCACTGTACACAGAAAGATGTATTATGGGACTACACTGGTGTCGGGGCTACTAACCTTGATTTCCTAATCTTTCTATGCTCATTACTCAGCCAGTATACATTTTCTACCAAAATTGTTTGGCAAATGACATTTATTTGTGATCTTGAACATTCAGTGTAAGTTTCGTTTGATTCTGTTAGAATTCATTTTCTTTTTTTACCAGAACGCACCTTTATCTTTAACGATAACAAATGGTAAATTTCTATGGCATGTATGCTCTCAGACAATCAGATGCCACTAGTTCAGTAGCTTATAACAGTTATTGTTACTTGCTATTGATATCATGTATCATGAAACATGGCCCAGGTTTATATTGTCTGCTCCTACGAGGAGTAGATACGACAGAGTGTTTTTTTAAGATTCCAGTCATTATCCAATTTTCTTTTTGACAACCAGGTAAAATGCGTTTGGAAGACTTATCAACTGTCTACTGATTAAGTTAAACCAGTCGAATGAACTGATGAATATTCTATTACTTATGTATTTTAATTTGATCTACAGGTATTATAATTACTTTCAAGAAAGAAAACAATCTTGACTATTCCTGTATTCCCTTTTTTTCTCGCTGCCTTCCTTCCCTTATGGCCTTCTCTTCTCTAGCTCTATAACCTTTCCTCACCACCACCTCTTCCACGTCTATTCCCTGTCATTTCCTATTTTTCTTCATCTTTTAACCTCCTTTCTCCTCCTCTACTTCCTCCTCCACTTTCTTCGTTCTCTTCTTCTTCTTCTTTTTCTTCTCATTATTATTATTATTATTATTATTATTATTATAGTAGTAGTAGTAGTAGAAGTAGCAGTAGTAGTAGTAGTATTCTTATTGTTATAATTCCCTCCTCCTCCTCCTCCTCTCCAGCCCATTCCCCTCTTCTCCTTTTCTTTTTGACCTTCTTCTTTTCACTCGTCCAAACTTCTCCAATCATACGCGATCTCGTCTTGCCAAATTTACATCATACAGCTACCACACATAATATATCACTGATCTCCTTATAGCTTGCCTCCCCATCGCTCATACTTGTAATCGCATTATCTATACAATTACGATAATGAGATGGAGCCGGAGATGTAATACTTCCATCTACCTAGTAGGACCTGTCGACGATGTTTGGCTGAAACATTCCATAAATCATGAGAAACAGCGTGACCTGTTGGACCATGTACTTCCTCGATTTGCATGATTGTTATGATTATTAATAACATTTGTTGCTAGTCGCTGGTAAACTAAATGTTTGTATATGTGATTTCCCTTTCTTGAAATTCTCTTGACTTTTTCACAAGAAACTTTGGATATAAAACATCCCAAGTTGGCCATCCAAGGTTCAAATGTGCATCTTCTTTTTTATCTTCATATATCAAATTGAAAGCCAACTACCACATACATCATTCTGTGAATCTTGATGTACGCCCCCTCTTTCTTTCAAGTTCTTTCTTTTTTCCTCTCTCTCTCTCTTTCCCATTTTACAAATACTTTATCCTCCATATTTGTATGATTATGTTTCCATTGAGGGTAGTCATGCTATCAAGCTTTGCTAACTTTGTCAACCCACCTGTTTGATGTTTTGTTTTATTAGATACAGCCAACCTTACTATATTCTACATAAATTAGACTCTTTTGTCATGTGTACAATTTGCAAAGATTTGTTTGTTATATATTAAATATGTAACAAACAAATCAAATCAAATCGAGTATAAAGTGTCAATTGAATACATCTGGGTCGAGAGTGGTTAAAACATCTTAACCTTTTGCCTCTCTCTCTCTCTCTATTTCTCCCTTTCTCTCATTCTCTCTCTCTCTCTTTCTTTCTCTATTTATTCTCATCCTAGCTATCCCTCTTTCTTTACCGAGCACTTTTTTTTTTCCTCTCTCCTAAATTCCCATTTCTTTTCGAGTCTTCATCAATCATCTCCATTCCTTCGAATATAGTTCTATTTCCCTCCCGAATCGATGCACTTCACAACCCTTTTCACCCCACTGAGAGCCTCCCAAAACCACAGTGGCTTTTCTATCAAGCTTTCTCGATCTCACCTCCATTTCTATGGGCCGCTGTCAGGTGGCTACCCGCCCACCACGCGGTTTCCTCGCCCCAGCCCACCCGGGACGCGCGTTTCCGTTTTACACCCTGCCCTAGGCTTTTCGGCAAGAAATTACACGAAACATGCTGTATCCGAAGTCTAAGTTTGTTTATATCGACGTCAAGAATAGCGAAGCCAAAGGGGATGCGAGGGTCTTCTTGTTCAAGACGGTTTTCCCGATATATTATTGTTTTGTTATCGCTGGGCTAAATTTTGCGAGCTGATCACGCATCCTCACGCTCTTAGAGTATTGCGTATTAATGGATAAAAATAAATGATACGACTAGGAAGATCAACTAGTATAGAGAGTTAGCTAGCGCTACGTGACGTTTTCAGAGTTCTGGTGGTGTGCAGAGCGCCGAGGCAAGATGTGGACGACTAGACTCCGAATACCAGTCGGTTTGTAAAATTTTATTGGAGAAAAGCCTAGGGCAGGGTGTAAAACGGAAACGCGCACCCGGGACATCCCTCGCTAATTTTCGGTGTCGCTCAGCGAAGCCACAGCGCGGTTCGTCCACCTTTTCTATGGTAGCGGCAAAGAGAAAAGTCAGAGTACTTCTGAACTTTCTTCGCCATTCCACAAAGTACTTGCACTTTTATTTTATTTTACTGTAAGTCATTTATTCAAAAGTTAATCAAACTTTTATTCAGCTTAGAAAGCAATTTAAGTTTGTGACTTATAAAATGTGAGATCTAATTTATAACGATCTCTCCAATTTTCACTGTAAAGAAGATTGAAACTAATATTGTTTTCTTTTCAAGAAAGAAGTCCTTAACCACACGGTTACTTTATCGTCGTCTTATAACGATAATTTCTCTCTGTTAATCAAACATGCCTTTGCCCCTTTCTCTTTTTCTACAAGTCTCTCTTCCTCTCACTCGGTATTTCTAGATTCTTCTCTCTATTTATCGTTGAATTTTCCATTTTCTACACATTCTTCAGTTCGTCTTGGTGTATTCGTAACATATTTCGGTAATTTGTTTATTAAGTAATAACAAAATCATCCATTATATTCGGTGATATAAGTACGAAATATATTTCTTTGACTGGTAGACTCGAACCCATCCTTACTCACCTATCACCCACACACTCACACCACCCACACTCTCACACACGCACACTCTCGTACACGCACACTCTCAAACACACACGCACACTCGCGCACTCCACTACGTTGCCGCCGGACTCGGCCCATATCGCACTCATCACAAGGGAAATCACCGAGAACTAGCTGTCCTCGTAACCCATCCGCTCGCTCAAGAAGGGTAGCGAGCCCGGCGCAGCGGGAGGGATAATCGCTAGCTTCCCTCTCTCTGCACGAGGGTTCCTATCGACCTAGGGGTGGTGGCGGCACAGGGCAGCTATTATCGCATTTGAAAGACTGTCAATGAATCTAGTAGCCTATATGATAATTAGGATACAAAGTAGTTAGACTACTTTAAAACATATCACAGTATTCCAGACCAGAATATGCATTTGTAAAAGGAAAAGTCGGGAATTGCAATAAAATACAATATACCCATTTTAAGAAATATCGCATATTCACAGAATCCCGAAAGGAGTTATCTAATAGGTAAAATCCATCATTTGTCGCTAGGTCAGGCAAGTCTTTGGCGAATTTCCATTCTTGGTCAAGAGCTAAAATTTTGTCACAGAATAATGAACATTACTCAAATACAGTATTCATTAAAAAAAAAAAAATTAAAATCGACATTGTGCTTGGATAGATTTTTATTTTAAACGTCCAAAGAGGATTAATTAGTTGTTTTGAACAATAACTGGAACTATTTAGAAATATATGTGGATATTATTATGCGATAATGAAAAATATGAAATACTTGAGTCACGTGATCAACGCTCGAAAAATTCTCGCTAAGTCCACATCTTCTAAAGATAGCACAAAATAAATTTAAACTTTTCGTTTTTAGAATATTTCAAGGAGCTAAAACTTGATAGATAGGGGAATATTAAAGACAGAATGGAGGCATAAGGGCACTTTTAAGCGGCACAACCTGCCCATGCCGCCCCTCGTCTTTTACACCCAAACGTGACTGGTACTTGAACCGTCATAACTTTTTGATGAGACATAATTTTTTAATACAAATAAAGCTGCTGAGGATAAAACGTTTTTTAATGGTAGAATTGTAAGAATATTTCAGACTTGTTCTTTCCCTTTAAGATAATTTAGGATCCACCCTTTGCAAGCCTACCTTTATTTCGTCGAAAAGATACGGAGTTAGGGTTAGTGCTGTGAGTTTTAGGTTAAGTTTATGTCGTACAACCCGCCAAAGCATGATTGTGTCAGATATTGAATAGCTGCCCTATGCGGACTGCACTTGCGTGGTGCGTGCGCCTTACCACTCAAGCCAATGAGAGAAATTACACACAAGGGATTTAAAGCTCCGGTGTTACGCGTGCGCTAGGGGAGACTCCAAATCGCCCGAGGCAGTCGAGTTTTAACACAAATTATTAAACACTTTCTTGTCATTTAGTAATGCGAACCTTCACTTGATCACCGGCTAGGCACTCAAAACGTCGTCACCAATTTCTTAACGTCCCTTTTCCTTTAAATTAGAATAACTGTACTTATCTAGCTTAAAGGGGCACTGCCCATTGCCTCGTTGCACACGGGGCGTTATTTATATTACGTCATAACATGCGCTAATAAAAACAGCGGAGATATATAGCTCATACGCCCAGTTCATCCATAGTAATGTTTGCGCTGTTCATTTCAATTTATTTTCTGTACGATATCACTTACAATTCGCATCAAAGACCAAGCAAGGCACTGACGCAGAATGCGTCAGGTGAATGAGGCATCGTGTACAACGAGTTTTAAAGATTCTACGACACACGCACATATTCCGGCGATGGCTGTTCCGCAGTTAATGCCTTCCACGAATCGAATTAGACGAAACCCTAATTCGCAAACCATTTAAACAAAATCACGACCCTAACCCTTTATCTTTGACTATAGAGAACCGAGATAATAGGATCACTGTCTTTATTCAAACATCAGTTTGTTTCATTCACCTATCACTTGCGTCAAATAATCATTATATTGATATTGACATTACAAATTAAGTCCATCACACAAAATGTAAACAAAGTCAATACGCGATAGCCAATACATTTTAGAAAGAAATTTGAGGTCGACTTCAAAATCCTATTGTAAAGCGTTTAGTTTAGATATCAAGTGCGAATGAATAATTACGTCATTCTAATGTTTTCATACTTCGAACGTTGATGGACAGTGTCATTGAAATTATCCTTGATTGATTTTGCTAAAGTCTTTGCGATCATGTTTCACGAATTTATTTTGTTATTTAACGATGAACCCCATTAAAATTATATATTCTAATATCTATAACAATACGATAATCAAATCAATTAACTTAAAATTCAGCCAAAGAAGTCGAATACATGCACGGCCGAGTTTTCGAGATTTCGTGGCGATCACTCGGTCGGTGTTACTGATTGCACCCTTGTGCGAAGATGGGCTCTTGTATCAGTCTCTTTCCCCTTGAGGGCCTGTGTATACTAACGAGGAAGATATCTAGCGGTTTTATCTCTTGATCAACTAGATTAAAGGACGGAGCCGGTACTTTTTGATTTTATGACACCATTCCATCAGCCACATGTATTCAACCTCACGTGTATCATTGAACTTATACATTGTTCTAGTGGTACAAGTTTCAAGCATAATATTTGTTTGTAGATTCAATTTTGTTGTCACGATACATAAGTGAACTCAAGGAGTGCTTTTCTGATAAAGAATTAATACACTGGAGCTGTATCTCATTACGATCTGAAAGGATGTAATTTAGATTTTAATAAACATATCAATATGCTTGAAAATACAAAAGAACTTGTGACAAATGAAAGATAACAAAAGGAGAATAAAAGGAGAGCAAAAAGAGAATTAGGACAATTAACATGTAAAAGGAAAATAGAGAATGAAGATATACATAAGTACTGTCTGATCTCGAAAATGTGCTAAATGACAGCCGCCAATGCCTACAAAACATCTCTATGATCCTAGTTTTCCATTATAAATGTTATTATGTAATTACATTTGGAGAAATTCTCCTTCAGGTTTGTGTCAAGAAAAAGATTCTAGTTGACACAAAATCACGTACGTATTTACCAGAAAATGTTTACTATTACACTAATCTAGCTGAATTCGAGCACTAAATCGCGTTATGCATTAATGAATCGAAGACCACGGATGCCTTTAAAGACACCATAGCCTCTCGACTCGCGCTCTCGCACTCATTGACGGGCCGTTAATCCGGAATTCTGTAAGGTATCCACACGTGAATGCTTTCGCGATCGGCACCGAACGTCCCCGCGCATTAGTTCGATTGCACCGGCGTAACTCTACCCGTATCGTTCGGGTGTTACAAGGATCAAGTGTCTAATGAAATTTACTTCCAAAAAAATTACATCTTGTTAGGTCGTGTCCATGACAATCAATTTTTGACGGGAGAAAAGCGTGTGTTGGGGGGGGGGGGAGGAGATCGTGGGGGTCGGTGGGTTATGGGATGGGGTGTTTGGTGGAATGGGATGAAGGGTTCTAAATACTGGTGGCAGCGGTGTTTATGTGGAAAGGTGTGCATGCAAAGAGAGTGGATGATATTTTCGAGGTAGACTTTTTGAATTCTAGTCTCAAAAAGTCCTAATTTTTTCCCTTCTTTTAGTGGGTTTTATTTGAAAAGGTGTCGTAATCATCGTAATGGTCTAAAGCTTGATTTGGATCAACTTGACTTTGAACCCAGGACCTCCAGGGGGGTGTTTCACAAAGATCCTAAGTAGAACTTAACTCTAAGTTGGACTTAAAAATTATGGAAAGCCATTAGCATCTTTGAAAACATTTTGTAAAAGTTATTGTATAAGGCATAACATGTTAATTCAAATCATTGATATTTTCTATCATCAAGGAGATTTCATGATCTGGATGTAGAATTTATAAAAAGTCTAAAATACTTGAATTTCTGCTTTTTAATATATTTCATTTTAAGGCTCTAATGGCTGTCCATAATTTTTAAGTCCAACTTAGAGTTAAGTTCAACTTAGGATCTTTGTGAAACACCTCCCAGGTACGGCAAAAAAATATTTTGGCAAAGGATTACGTTTATTGATCTTGATACTTAAATGATGAAATCGTCTTCTTAAAATTACATTACATCCTAAGAGTGTTTTACGAACTACCTTACTACCTAGAATGTAATTTGTATCTTATAACACATGTAGTTCTCCCGTTTTCCAGTTACATACAGAGTGTCACATGGTAGCCTCTTGTGTCCTCTTCTTTTTATGATTTACATAAAATGATACCTTAAAACTCATCAAATTTTCTTTTATATTCAATTAATTTTCGTCGATGATTTCAATCTTTTCTTTTCCCATGCAAATACCAATGAACAGAATCACTGATCTGACAGGCGACATTTTTCTTCGACAACAATGGTTAGCTAAAGGTGTTTTGAACACTTTGTATTAGAGTTTTTATGATTTTCAAGGGTTTTGGTACCGATCCTTCCTTGTAAATACATCTTGGATGATATATTATGACAGATACACGCGTCTAAATCGAATGTTATTAATTATTGCTTAATTCAGAACACCTAGATGTTTTCTTTTCAATTAACACTTTAAAAGTCCATCACTTCTGGAACTGGATGATACAACGTTGACACTTTAAAAGTATGTTCAGGGAAATCGGGAGAGAAAATGGAGAACTAATTTGACTTGATGGAAGAAATTTCTGCATCTGCGACCACGCATTTTAGCTGTCGCTCGTGATAATTCGAATAGTGAGACCCTCTCGTCATCCTACACTAGCGAACATCACTCAATTATGTGATTACCACCTCCATTTGCAGAAATAATCTGAAGATGATTTTCAGCCCGGCAGCAGCCAGTAATTTGCACTCAAAGGGCATGTGTGAGGGAATAAATTTTAGTGAAAAATGACTCTAGTGTCAAAAATAAAACCGGTATAAAGAAAAAAAGAGTCGAGCCTGGAAAACTGTAGGATTTTCTTCTTTTCAGGGTAGGGGTGTTTCATGTTTCCTGTTAATAGAAGACAAGGTTAAAAGAGGAAAAACTTTCAGAGACAAAAGGACTGGTACAAGTGGGAGACCAAGTAACTTTTTTACCTCTTTTTAAAAGTAACAAAGTTAAGGGTACGATATCTTTTTATAGAAGGCATGTCAAAATAAATGTCCAAAAAGAAGTTAATCGAACAAAAAGATTGTACGGTTGGCAACAAGGTGTTGGAATAAATTCTTAAGAATAGTAAGACAATCAGGCAATCTAAACGATTGGACGAAAGGCATATCCTTGAAAACCCGAGTTATAATATGTAAAGTACGAAATTGTTTTTTAATGTTTCCTTCTTTCCTCTTCCTTTCCCTCCTTAATTTTATTTTTGTGTATATATAATTTGATACTTCTCGTTTTATTTGTATATTGTCTGTTTCCTATTATAAAGAGGACATTTCCTACAAGCCATTTTGTGCTTTTATGACCCCGCCACTTTTATTTACAAGAACAATTATTCATTGATTATATGTTGTTTTATAGTGGAAATAAATGATTCGATTTGATTTGATTTTGATTCACTTTTGAAAATTTCAACTCTTATGATTTCTATGAGTTAGGGATAAACCTTGGCCGTGAATAATATTTGAAGTATTTTTCGTTGAAATAAACATTAATATATTCAAACATAGACGTTAACCCTTCTGCACTTTATAATTTGTTCTTACATAATTTAAATACTTCCATGACAATGCCAATAAGTTAAACGTGTTTTTTTAAGTGGGCAAAGAAAAATAATAACCTCCTCCTTGAAAGAACTCCTAAAGTGGAAGAATAAGTTCGTCTTATTTATAAGAATTAACATAATAGTGAAAAGGTCAGGATGGGTAGAAGATGAGGGTAAATATGTGAAAAGATAGAAGAGACAGATGGATTGAAAGAGAGCGGAAGACGTGTATAGGTGAAACGGAAAAATATAAAGATACACTATTATGAAAGGGGAGGAGAAAAAAAAGATAGATTGATAGAAAGAGGAAGAGCTGGATAGAAGATTAGTAAAAATAGGAAGACACGTCAAAAGAGAAGAGGGAAGGATAGTTTGAAAGAGAGAGAGAGAGTGCGGGAGAGAGAGAGAGAGAGAGAGGGGGAGAGAGGATAAAATTAGAAAAGGAAAATATGATAATAGTTACGTGAGAGGAGAGAAGGATAGATTGATAGAGAGAGGGGAAAAGATGGTGAGTCAGTTTTTGGAGAGAAGGGAATATAGATGGAGAATCGAATGCCTAAATCTGGACACAATGGCGCTTTTGTGTCCCAAAATCTAATTTGGCGCGAATTATAGATACTCTCCCCCTCGGTTTCCATGGTAACGCGCTATGGGAAAACGCTTCGATGCAATATGGAAAAGTGATGTAAAGATTGGTTCGGAGCAAAGTGTGGGGTAAAGAAAAGAGAAAGTGAAAGGGGTACAGAGGGGTAGAGAGAAAGAGAGAGAGGGAGGGAGAGAGTAGAGAGGGGTGAGAGAGAAAGGTGAGTAAGATGGATGAAAGGGAAACGTATACTCTCATATATTCTGTTTCTCCCGGATTCTCCTGGCTACTTTTATCTCGACAAAACCGACGGCTCAATGAATACGAGGAGCCAAGAATAGTCTACCTGCCGTTACAAGATTTGATGTCTCTGGTGAGTGCCGCTTTTCAACTCGCCCAAAAGAAAATTTCCTCGGAAACATGTTTAGTTTTTGTCGATGACAGCTGGTTTGAAATTAAAGAGAATAAAAGCTTTCGTCATGGTGTTGTAGAACCAAACCCATTGTACCTATTATTTTCCTCTCTCTGCTTTTCTCTCTCTCTCTCTCTCTTTCTCTCACTTCAATTCCAACGTCGGCCCATTGAAAAATATTTTCACAATGTTTGGAGGGGGAGAGTGAAGTGGATATAGAGGCATTGTGCGAAACAGAATTGGGGCCTGTATACAATCTATTCATGTCCATTGTATAGAGAGTGAAAATCTATATGAAACACAATACACAGGCAAAGAAAAGAATGCTGGCAAGGCTATCCTTGGGACTAGGAATTATATTGTTTTTAAATATTGAAAAGCAACCCTTTCTCCGTTCTATACAACTCAAACACAATACCTTGGAGTCGCGGTTGGGGGAAAAATGAATTGCATATAGCGGAGAAGTCAGGTAGTTGCAACTGTAAAGTTGCTGCTGAAACCCGACTAGGAAGGATCTTTGGGAACCATAACTCCCTGAAAAATCAGAGAAATCACAGAAGGCGATGATTTCGCTGCCTGAACTGGGCCTAAACAGGGTTCATATCCTCCTTATCATCAGGACTGGATTCCTACTGTACGAGTCAAAGTGCTTGTGATTTTGTCCACTTTTGGAATTTAGCGATCTCTTCCGGGGTTAACTGATTTGGGCGGATTACGTAACAGGACAGCCCTGTTCTTGTAAGTATTGGTTCCACGCTTGTTAACGCCAGTTACTGACGAAAAATATATTTCGGACAGACCAAGAGATTTAGGCAAAGAGTGGAAAGGTAGACATGTCAATTGAAAAGGTCTTAAAATGATGGTACTCGTAAATTAAATTATGGATGGTAACCTGCGTCATGACGTGAACTGATAAATGATTGATAATCTGTACGATGACATATCAAAATAGGCCTGCTATGGGTGGCTTTATAGCAGCGGGAAGGAATAAACGTAGGCGGCCGAATGACGCAGTTCCAGCGTTCAGCGGATGCAAATCATGTATAGGGCGTGATCGCATCTTCGCATCTACCTACGAAAGAAATGCTCGCATCTATGCCTATGGGTCGGAGGCCCTGTCAATTGTTTCTTCATTTTTGTAAACCATAGATTTCATATCTAGCTTTTTTACAATAATTCAATAAGTCAAAGGCAAAGAAAGATCGGAATATATTTAAATATTTGTTCCGTGACATCTTTATGCATGATTTTAGCCGCGGACTCGGAGTGCCTAGAGCATCTCAACTAGAGACTTTTGAAGTAAGGTTAGGAGAAGCAAAGAGCATGGACCTACTACGAAGGTCCATTTTGAAACTAGGGCATGTTAGGCCAGTTACACATGTTGAAGTAGGACTAAGTCAGAGACTGGCGCGGTTTTTGACGCGCCGCGTGAAAGTGGCATACATGTAGTTCGAATTTATTGCAACCATGCAATTTATTATGGCGTTGATTTGCCAGCAAATGGGCTAGTTTCCTTCAAAGGATTAATCAGCCCAAGTACTGACGCAAGAAGAAGTGCGTCAGCGACAGAGGCTGTCTTTGACACAGATTCTAAAGAGTGACATCAGGATGACAATGATGACAATGATGACAATGATGACAATGATGAGAATAATGTGATAATGATAAGAAAGAGCAAGCGAAAGAGAGAGAGAATGATGATGATGGTGATAATGGTGATAATGATGAAGATGATGATAATAAAGATGATGATAATGATGGTGAGAAGGAGGAGGGGGTGAGGAGGAAGAGGGGGATAACGGTGGTGTTGTTATTGATGATGATGATGATGATGATGATGACGATGATGACGATGCTGAAGATAATGTAGATGATGATGGCAAAATGTACAGGAAGAGGAATGTACAGGAACATTTTCGTGATGAGAATGATAATAGTGATAATGATCGCAGTGATGATGAATCTATACAGAATTAAACAGGATGAGGCTTGAAAAGAAATGGATTTGAAATTCGTCGTTCATACTAACTGTATAGGTACACTCTAAAAACTGAAATGTTAAATGTCAATTTAATAGGGCCGAGGAGTGACCACTCTTTCAAAATGTCAAATTGTTTCTTTTAACCTGCAAGATTCAACCTTTATAGTGTTGGATCCAGCATGTTCAAAGTGTTAATCTACCATTTTGAAAGAGTGGTCACTCCTCGGCCCTTTTAAATGGTGATTTAACATTTCAGTTTTTAGAGTGTATGCCAACTCATAATAATAATTTGTTCATACCCCTCCAATTATAAATGATCATCAGCATAATTTTGACATCCAAAACACTTTTCCGTTTCCTACTCCCCTCCTAATTCGGGATTATCCTCTTGTTCTGTGTCTGCATCACAAAAGAAGGATTTCAGAAACATTGTTTTAGGGCAGTGAGTGTTTAGCCTTGAAAGTTTTACCAAGCCACGGCGACCTCAAGCATGTTAAGCTGAAGGTACCTAGAGGAAATAACCATTTCCGTTTGTTACTGCATATATTATTTTCTTTCAAGGTAACTTCATATAGTTTATGGTTTCAAGAAAGTTTGCTCGTTGTCTTTAAAAATCTATCTTGAAGTGCCTGTCAACAAGTTTGTTTGAAACAAATCAAATGAAATCAATTTGTAGTTAGTAATATCACCAATACTATTATCAAATACAAACAAAAAAATGTCCAGGAAAATGTAAACAAACATGATTATATAGTGTCATTTGGCAAGGCATTACTATACATTCGCCACACTATACCCAGAGGGAAATGGGGAACTGATAGGATGACGAAAGCATTTGTGTTGGTAATTGCCACATGCCCTCATTTAGATAGAACGTATGATAGGAATACTGATCATGGAATGAAGATGCAGGTGCTTATGAATGAATCCGATAACCGGGGTAACAATATCTGTAAAGCTCAGAGACGGTATTTCATATTAAGCGCTATATCAATCCAAATTACATGATTATTACATTTCTAGATTGACAGTATTCTTCCTTTTTGTTTTTATTATTGAATTCACAATTACAAATATCGTGAGCTGTCAATTTGTTCGATGACTCCCTGTACATGATGTGTGACATGAAAGGTCAAGGTTACATGTAAACAAAATATTTGTTAATGTTTAGATGTAAGACAATTACAGCTTGCGTATAATCCTGTACTGAGAGAATCTGCAGAAAAAAGCCACCTAAAAGTAAAATACATTTCCATTCCAAAACTTGTTAACCTTCTAAATAAATTGAAAAACCAGGTGTAAAGAAGATCAATATTTTATTTTGAAAGATAACAATTAAAGAATTTACAATAACTTATTAATGTTAGTCACCAAGCATGAAAATAAGACCTGATGAAACCTAAAAACACTGATGTTATCATTTAGCTTTGTTCTTTTACTTCCATCCAGGGTAGCTTCTTATAGTTATATGTTTGGCACATTGTTTGTAGAACGACACCTGTATCCCCAGCATGACCTGTTAAACAAGATTTGCATTTTTAATCTTACTTTCTAACTCTCTGGACATTCAACTCTTTCCAAATACAAAGCGAAAATTAAAACCACATTATTGTTTCAACTGTGCCTAAACCCTTTCGGAACCGCCCACCCGTTCTTGAAGCATTTAATTTGTGAATGAGTCTGCATTATTACTGTTCAAACATGACTTTCATCTTAAACCCCTAAAATGTCATGTAGAACTTTCGGCTGATCCCCATCAGCCTCTCCGCCCTAGGTATTTGCTGAAGAGCTGATGCGAGAAGCGAGGGTGTAGCAGGGGTAATAACAGAAGGGACCAATCTACTACGTCTCCAGAAGGGTGCATGGTATCGGTAGAAGAGGTGCAACTATGGCTACCATACACTCATACGTGGGGAACAATCATAGTTCGGTGGTTAGAGTGGTCTACTGGAACTAGTAGGTCCGAGGTTCAAAACCAACCAGCAACTTTCAAACGGCGTAATTTTAGACAAGATATATACGCATAAGGCAATTTGTCCGATACGGTATTCACTAAGTCTAATATTTTACTTCTTCTGAAGATTGTTATCAATTTCGCATCCCTACTTCGGTTTTTGGATCTATGGAAATATCAAGAATAATGATACTTTCATTGTTAATTATGATACTTAATAACGTCAGGAATACGAAACGGCGACATGCCTTGGCCCTGTTGATGTGTTTGTGACCTGTGGTCTCGTTGCATTTAACTGTTTAAAGTGACTCGGTAACATTGCCTCAGATTCTGAAACAAGAAACATTTAATCTGTTCATATTAATTACTTTTTATTTGTTAAATATCTTTTCTTAAATTATCCTACCATCTCATACCATACTGTTTGATACTCTTATATGTTTTTTGTATATAATGTTTTTCATGTTTATGTTCTCATGTTCTCATGTTCTATGTTTTATGTATTGTTCAACCAATATCTAATTTTTATAATAATAATGTAAAACAAACAAATATACAAACTAGGTGAACACACCCAAACAAGTAAAAAACCTGGCTTTTATTGTGTTCACCATTTTCCAAGTATCCACTTATGTTTTTAACGTAGCCTGTACCTTGTTTCTCTTTTATTGCTATACTTGTTTTGATTTGTTTTCTTCTTAATCGTTTGATTGAAATGTCATAGTTTTACAATGTTTTTATTGCCTATTGACTGTTTTTTACACATTGTTTTTAATTTATGTTGGATTTGGAAATAAATGATTTGATTTGATTTGATTTGGAAATCCTGGATTCAGCTCATGCTGCAATCATAATTATAAACATATAGGTCAGTCAGGAATCCCATGACTTTTACAAGCTGATTGCCTGTCTGATTATCAAGATATATATGATTGAAAATCGAAATTTCATTTTTCTTCTTTAATCTTACAATTTTTATAACATTGCAGTCTATTGGGTAAAAGGAGTATGGTAAAACCGGTCACTCACTTTTTTGAGGCACTTCATGATCATTTTGAAGCGCAATTTTGTAGGGTTTCGATATTACACCATATCATGCATCTCAGATTTAACATTGTTAAACGATGCCTTTAATACAGACACAGGAAATCAAAGGCTACTCGGTTTCCAACCAATCAAGTTCGCGTATTTGTTATTTGCTTTTAATTTATTTGCTATCAATCGTGACTGATTTGAAATATTGTCATGATAATTACGAGATATGTAGGACAGTGTTTTTAGGTAGTTGCATCAGGATCCGGTAAATTATGAAAAAATTCATACGTTTACCAGAGACCCTTGATGAACTTAGCTTGAATTCGGGTCCAATTTAAGGATATAACAAGGGAAAAGTCTGTCCACTAATAAGCTAAATAAATCACCTTCTCCTCTTCTCAACGGATCGAGAGCATTTATTAAGTGCTTCGTATTAAGTCTTGGCTGGCTTAAAACAAGGGACTGTGCTCAGTCAATTTGATCAGGGTATTATGCGGTGAAACTTGGCAAACAGTTGCGTTGGCAATTTGGAGAGGGAAAAGAGTTATTGAATCAAAAGATTTAAAAGTAGATTCGTGATCCTTTCTCGTGTTAAAACTGGATGTTTGAATGATTTTCTTGTTCTTGTTTAATCTTTCAATGTTGTTCCCCATCATTTTATCAATATCATAGAATAAATGGGTTCAAGTGCAAATATAAAATAACTTTTTACCATTTTCTGTTTACCATAACTGACCTAGATTCGATTTTCTATTTTTTTACTTTCTACCTCAGTACCCTCTCCTTCCTCCCTTCTCTACACCATCTTTGGGTTTTGAGTTTTGAAAATACATGTAGGCCTTTTAATTTAAAAATAAAGTTTCGTTGCATTGTATTTTTCATTTTTTTCATTATCCAAATGTGTGGAGATACTTTGAATATCACGGATACAAAGATTCTTTCAATAATGATGTTTAATTTTTATATAGCGCTTAATACAAATGTCTCTAAGCGTTTTACAAATATACTATTACCCCGGTCATTGGATTCAGTGCTTGCCCGCACACACTGTGTGCACAATCTCCACTCCCTGGGGAGCATTCCAGCCGGGCGTTACTTGACGCTCACAAGCTGTTTGACCAACAACGACGGCCGCATCCTACCGGGTACCCATTGACACCTGGGTGGAGAGTAGCAAGTGCAGGTTAATATCTTGCCAAAGGATATTAGTGCCGTGTCGGGATTCGAACCCTCGACCTTCGCATCTCCAGTCAAGCGCCTTAATCCACTCGACCACGACACCCCCAATTTCTTAATTTCTAAGTTTTGTGTTGTTGTCAATATCTAATGTTGTTGCACAGTAAGCTATGTTAAGTTTGTCCATACCCTTGGGTCACGTGACATTCGTTTAAGTTGTTTTATATTTTACTATTACTCTCCACCATATTGTAATATTTCTCTCACACCACTATTGAGTAATCTGTAGCCTTCTTTCACTTATTATTTGTTATACCTCGTGGATTTACTTGAGTTTCTTTTATTATTTTTGTTTTATTTTACTTCGTGTATTTCCTGGGATTTCTCCTTTTGTTATCAGATATATTCATCTTATCTCTCGTCTGAATCAATTGTATTTCTTCATCATGATTACCGCCTACTCTACTGTAAGACACCATACCGTTCCTCATAGTCCGTCGATGTCACACTGCGACTCACTCTCCTGGCTAATCTTTTGCAACTCATAATCACATCTCAGTCATTACCTGGCCAGTGAGTCAAAGACATCCATTTGCTTTGTGTCAAGTCCCCCATCCTTCATTCAGCAAGTGGCGAATTTCGACAATTGACAAATTGCTCTCAGCGGACTCGGTATTCTGTGTGGGGATATGCTGAAAATGAGCTTAATCGTGTAGCGATACAATGGCGTCCTTTCTCTCCCACCACTTAATAACGCAAACGAATTTGCATGACACAGAAACCGACCCGGTGGGACCACAGTGGCCCCATGCGGCGCGCGCGCACGCTCATCAACGCGGACCAGCGCACCCGCATTCGCCGATAATGCTATTATACGGCTAGCGATACGGCACCCTGCATGTTTCCACCCGTTCAACCCTCCTCTCCGCACTTTTATCATGAACTTGAAAAGTCAGAAATACATACTGTAATTGCTTCGACTTTCATCATTTTCTCAAGTTCGTCTTTTGTTCGATACGTCTCGGTGCTACAATCACTAGTGGCGCGCGAAAAATTATGGCCATTCCGCATTCGATACCGGGATTTGATATCTGCGAGTGCGTTCAACTGAACATTTTGCAAAATGTATAAGATATTGCGTTTGTTGAGCATAGTGAACATAGAATCAAAATCCTTGTAAAAAAAAGT
This sequence comes from Strongylocentrotus droebachiensis, assembly GCA_035222895.1. Lineage (NCBI taxonomy): Eukaryota > Metazoa > Echinodermata > Echinoidea > Camarodonta > Strongylocentrotidae > Strongylocentrotus > Strongylocentrotus droebachiensis. The sequence goes on from JAVYIG010000001.1 coordinate 814,515, forward strand.
TTAAGATTAACCTAGCCATTATGATTAAAACTTTGAAACTCTGTGACATTTTGATCTCCTGAGAATAACTGTAATTCCGCAAGAGGGCATTGATGTATGTATCCCAACAACGTATCCCAATGTATCCCAACAACAGCGTATGTATCCCAACAACGTCGCACAATCCCATCATCTTCGGCATTGTCCTCAAGATGGTTTCTCGTCAAGAAACTTGGAGGGTATTTCATTTCTGGATATGCCCTTGAATAATATGGCGAAGGGTGATAAACTGTTTTTGTATATCATGCCCCAAGCCCTCATAATCTTATCCCATTAATATATATATATATATATGAAGATTATTAGTGATTACATTTACATTTTAATATACATGGAATGCCAAATGTGTAATCATGTTTGATCATGTTTAAGCTGGATATATTTAGCTCCATCCACAAATTTCACTTCATCGCTTCTAAACACGACACATAACATTACTTGTTCTTAATGGCTGTCATGAAGTATTAACGGAGAAGGTGAATATTTGCCCTCGTTTCGCAAATAAGTTTGCAGTGTGAAAACTCGTCTTAATGCAAGAATCCGTTTATGAAAAGAAATGTGTCTTTTTGCGCTTCATAACACACGCAGACGTGCTTGAGACCAATTCGTTCATGTTTTGGCTTGACTTGGAGAAAAACGGCTCGAATTAGTTCCAAATGAAATTAGTTGAATTTGAGAGCTGGTAGATTGGATAAATTGGCTCGAGAAATTCGCACAAATTTATCCGTTTGTCGCGCTCTCCTAGTAGCGTTTGCTGGTGAAGATTCGTGTTAAATTCGCCCTGACGAGATGGTATTGGTATGGAAAGGGTGTTAGAGACTTGAAAAATTACTTTAAGTGGTGTTGGTATTGACAATGCTGTTGTACTACCAGACACGAACGGCAATTAGCTAGAATGGATGATTGAATACTGGCATTTCTGGCTTAAAGGAACAACTAAAAATAATTTTTGGTTGGTGCAAAGGTAAAAGTCGGCTCTCTGTCTTTACCATCAAACGGACTCTTATGCCCGTTTCACACGATGCGTTATTTGCCTGACGTAGGACTGCGTTAGCGACTGATGCAGCCTTTGACGCAAGAATCATGTCGTACAAATCGTGCTGAAAGTGAATGTAAAAAAAAACGTACAGTACGAACATTGAGTTGAATTACTGGCGTGCACTTTAGTTATTGCAAGAAATAACGCATCGAAATTACGCCTCGCGTGCAACATGTAAAATATAATACACCCCTTCACGGTTAAGGCCGCCATTTTAAATTGCGAGTAAACAAGTTGTTCACTCGTAATTTAAAATGGCGCCCATGTCGGTGCATGCGCCCTCTTGTAACCGTGAACGGGTATATTGTGCACCCTTGTTCTAAACCGAGATGCGTCTTTCGGATGGTGACGTTAAAGGATAAATACAAAATCAGATTCGATTGATACAATTCTACAAAATCCAGCTACACATATAACTTGAGGCCTTAGCAGAGACCAATCACAAATCACAATTTCAATTCTTCTGCACTGTAAGCTTAAGGCTCCATCTTTGTATCTCAAGTCTGACATACCAGGTTTGAATTATACTGCTGTCAAAAGATATTGCGACTTCGAATTTAAATACTGCATTCTTAATATACTACTCTAGTATCTAGGATATATGCAAGTAATCGCACTCGCATAAAATCCAGATAGCCTATATAATGTTAAACTGATGTCGTTATGTTTACAAGAATTTTGTGGCCATTTATAGTTCATTATTAATATGAATTATTTACAGTAAATTCAATACCTCTTTGTAAAGAATTGTAAATGTAATTTTTTCAGGCATAACATGAAATGCGTTTAGTGTAAATGTGTAATATTATGTAAGAGTATGTCTTTTGTGAAACGTTTTATTTATGTTCTTATTTATGCGTGTGCGAGTGGGTGTGTTTGGAGCGCTTATCAAATTATGACTTGTATGCTAATAATAATTTACGCCTCATGGCAGCCTTGAAATAATATATCGTAGTACATGATTTAACAGTAATTGAGAGACTATTCCATAGTTCATGGCCATGGTGTCGGATATATTAATGCGCAATCAGCAATTTGGGGTTTTTCACATGAAAGTGCTGAGACTTTCGTGTCCGATAAGAATAGATGGTGTTGTTTTTTTTTTTTTAATGAAGCAAAAATACAGGCTGTGGAATGCCGGAGGAAGTACACTGTCGTTCATGAAGGTGGAATATTTTAGTTTTACCCCAATTTATGGAATTATTTTGAAAATTATTTAAAAATAATAGATCTAGATAATAGTATACATTCTCAGATTTTATTGAATAATAATTTGCTAATGTGTGTTTTGCGTGACTGCTAAAGCATGTGTATGCTACTATGCTTATTAACTAGGGGACCTACGCTCTCAAGTCATAAATGACAGTAATGAGGATTAATGCCCCACAAAAGGGCACTAATATAGCACATCGACACGGTTTTGATCCTGGGGCCTCTCAGTTATGAGGCCATTGTTTTGTCACTGAACCATGACTGTACGTAGCGGGGGCTAGGGAAGGGGGCAGTTTCCATAAATAAAATAAAAAACAGAAAATGCAATAAATTTTCAATAATTTATTGCATTTTACCCCGGTCCCCAACATAAACAAATCCTCTGGACGGCCATGCATTATGGCTCAAGGCATGGGCACACAGTAGATTTGTTTATGTTAGGAACCGGGGTAAAATGCAATAAATTATTGAAAATTTATTGCATTTTCTGTGTGTTTTTTAGTTTATGGAAACTGCCCCCTACCCTAGCCCCCGCTGCGTACAGTCATGGTTCAGTGACAAAGCAATGGCCTCGTAACTGTGAGGCCCCAGGATCAAAACCGTGTCGATGTGCTATATTAGTGCCCTTTTGTGGGGCATTAATCCTCATTACTGTCATTTATGACTTAAGGGAATAGGTCCCCTAGTTGATAAGCATGAGCATACACATACTTAAGCAGTCACGCAAAACACACATTGGCAAATTATTATTCAATAAAATCTGAGAATGTATACTATTATCTAGATCTATTATTTTTAAATTATTTTTTAAATAATTCCATAAATTGGGATAAACACAAATATTCCACCTTTATGAGCGACAGTGTAGGTAATTGGAGTATTTGAACATAAAGATTGCAACCTTGCAAGGTATTGAAAACAAAAACTGTTAATGGCATGTTGACTTTGTATGTCGTAATTATCTGCCTGCAACCACTCCAGTTACATCTCTCTAGCTACTTTTCTTGGTTTCCCTCTCCCTTTATCATTCCGTTTTCTCCATTTCCCTCTCCATCTATTTCTTTATCTCGACTCCGATCCACCTCATGTGTTTCTCACATTCTCTCTGACCTTTGCTCAACCTCTTCTCTATCTGTCTCTCTGTCTCTCTCTGTCTCTCTGTCTCTCTGTCTCTCTCTCTCTCTCTACCTCTCCCTCTCTCTCTCTCTCTCTCTCTCTCTCTTAATACCATCTTTTTCCCTCCCGCCCCTTCTACCTCCGCCCCCTTCTACTCCTCCCTATATCTTCCCCGCATACTTTACCTCGCACCGCTCCCATTTCGCAATATTATTTCGTCATGTAAATTTAGAGAAAATAAGATCGGCCAAGGTAAATGAAAAGAGTATCCCTTTCCCGAGCCCTTCTCGCTCATCAGCCAACTTGCATAGGCTCGGTATTTAGATAGAAAAATTGTCATATTTTGCTCCGGATATAAGTCTTTTATCCCACAAGGCCTTGAAGCTGGGAGCAGAGGCAATATCAGCATGCGAGGGAACATTTATGAAAAAAGAAGAATCCATTGTGATCTTCCATTTCACGGTTTTTTAAGCAACCTCATCTCCCGATTCGTTTTTCCCCTTCTCTTTTGCAGTGATGGCGATATTAGTTACAATAAAATAAACGCAGATATAGGTAACACGAACTGAAATATACAGAGTTGATGGGATGAAGGATTTTTGATGGGTAAACAGTTTTGAGGTATATTATGAACACCACGTAGAAAAACTGACACATGATCATGATCATGACGATGAGGAGGGGGGGGGGCAGGGAAATGGGGGAGAGGGGTTTTGAAATTGTACAGGTTTCTGATGTTTACTGCCTTGTTTCATTGTAAATATTGGAAGTTTCATATTCCATGATGACAATATGTTATCGACAATCTTGAATGAATGATTTTTTCCTTCTTTTTTCTACATCAGTTTGCTTATCTCATCTATAGTGTGTACCACTGTAGAATGAATGAACAACACACACACACACAAGGAACATGTTTAATTTGGTCAACCGGGTGTGGCATGGTAAACATTCCTTAAAACATAACTTATTTGTATAATGTGAAATACAAAATTCTTTTTCATATTCTGCGGAGGGAGATAAAACAAAAAAAATAGAATTAAAAAATGAACGGGAAAACGAAAACATTGTTATTTTTTTTCATTTATACACGAACAAAATATGCATGTTCTCGCTCTTTGAAGAGCAAAAAAAAAATGTTTGCTAGTAATCATAATAATAACAATGGTCTTGTTTACCCAGGGAAGCCTCATCAGTATTAATACTGTTCTTACTGAGAGCCCTGTAACCATATTATTACCCGGCTTTAGCAGAGCTACCATAAGAATGCGCTCGAGCGCCATGGCATTTCTTCTTACCTCGCCTGTGGCAATTGTAGATTAATGTCTTGCCAAAGGACATTAGTGCCACAGCGGGACTCGAACCCCGAACCATGTGATTCACAGTCCAGCGAGTATCCACTAGAAAACAACACCTCTACAAACTCACTTAGTAATAAAACCTAGCCTAAGACTTTTGTTAAAGGTAAAGACCAGTAATGGTCATGCGATTGCATTGTGAAAGAAACGTTGTGGAATCGATCAGAAAAGGTTGATCATCTAGCATCTAGCATCTGCAAGGTTCCGGAATCATCAAAATGATAAGAAATTAGGCCCATTCTTCGTAAAGTTACAAGCACTATACACAGAAAGATGTATATGGGACTACCCTATCTCTCTCACCAGACCATGAGAGAAATAAATTTACCAAATATATGAATTAGTAGGCGGTTTCCCGGCAAATTTTTTATCATCATGTATTAGTCAAAACATATTCTTTCACATGATTGGTAATGAGAGCTTCCATTTCATTTTTTGAAATTGGGGCGTTGCCAATACTGGTCTTTACCTTTAATTTAGAATTTTAATTTGAAGTATATATTAACAGTACTCTTGTTTGGCCACTCGTGATTATTGTTCTTCATATAAATATACTTTTCCGGCAGTACTATTCTAATGTTATTTTTTTTTAAATATTTTAAATATTTATCTTGATCCTGTTATTTCTTGTTTGTTTTAAATATGACATTTGATGTACCATATGATTTTCATTTTTATGTTTATTTGATGTATTTACATTGTTTCACACGGCCCCAATGGAAATCAATCTTTTGTTTGGGCTTTTTTTAACCGTTTATAAATAAAGATATCAATAGATTAAACTTGGTTTCATTGACATAACAAGTTAAAATGCTAATACATGTCATCTCATGTCAATACAACTTGTATTTATCTTTTTACTTTAGTAATTAGTATGTATTCTTTGTAAATAAGTTTTAATTGTTTTCATGTTATTTCTTATGTAATATTGTCTTCTTTTGTATACGTATTTCCTGAAAAACAACTTTGAGATGGAAGCAGGTTTTCTTTTAATCACCGTATTGAAATAGGTGAGAGAAAAAAACTAATTTTAAACTTGTATGACATTTACGATGTTCCTATGGAAAAAAGGAACGTTTAATCACTGTATCTTATTATTTCTTATTTTGACACCGTACATTCAATCGTATCCTCATAATGCTATGCTTTCACCTTTTTATCTCTGTCTGCCCAATGCAATATTGCAAAATTTGCAATGTCATCAAACCCTTCCAAGACAGAAGACTATTACGACAGTATAATAATATGTTTTGATTGATCATTTCTTTTCCTGGCTCATAATTTATGTTATTTTGCCTGAATGTACGATAATAAACAAATATACCCTGCACTGAGAGGCTCTAGTTGAAATTATCGATCAGGGTGACATAAATAGCACTATATTCTGAGGGGCGTAGCCCTGAAGACAATAGTGCTATTTCTGTCGCCGAGGAATCCATAATTTCACTTGTGGCTTGAAATAGTGCATGATATATTTGTTTAATATTTTTCATAAAAATTATTTAAACAAATATTAATAATGGTATAGTGCACTATACCATGGATGACGTCACGGTTACGGTATAGCACATTTTTCATACCGCTGCTACGTTGACCAATCAAAAATATAATAAGCTCTGTACCAAATAGATAAACACAGTGCCATATGACGTATTTTACGTGTATGTGTAGGAATTGTGTGACTGATTTTATTTAAGAAATGATTTGTATGGCACTTGTGTAAAAGACAATAGACAGATTTCAAAGACAGGGGAAATAATCTTGCTGAAGTTTTACTTTCAAAGAAAATGATCGATGTGTTACAGTAAAATCTTTAATGCAAAAGTAAAATGATTCAACTTTTTATGTAATTTTTCTGCAATTTTTTTTGTTAAATCCTCTGGCACCTAACTACACCTAAAATTCTCGGGGATTGGAATTTATCTTGTTTTAGTCAATGATCGGCAAATAAATGTCTAAATTACGTAATGAAAACCAAGTATCAACTAAAGCATTATTTGTTCATTTCATTTAAAGGCACACTGCCATACTTGTAGCTACTTGCTCCCTCTATATAGAAAACTTCCCCAATCGGTGCCTGTTGGTCCCCCATGATCCTCTTTTTCTTATGTTAAATGAGAGCTGAGTTAATGAGATAGCCACCTGTCACAGTGACCTCGATGGCTCTCTGTGTGGTCTAATCCCTTCTGGCCCAGTAGTGGTGACGGTCTTTAAGGGACGTCATTTAAGTGATGTCATTTAATGAGAGCAAGTTAGTTGCAATTCACGCGCTATGCAGTAATACTAAATTCATGTTCAGCAATTGGAAGTATTTCTATTAATCTATGATTCCTATTTTTCAGTGTTGAAATACTTGGGTATTGTAATTTTTTATCGATTGCCGCCTATGTTATTGAGGGAAAACCAATTTTATATCACCACAATGGAGTGACTTTCTATCTAGCTGTAAAAAAAACAGGAAATGCAAGTGTTTTCATAAATCAGGGCAAATATTCTAGTCGGAATTGTATCAGTAAAACATGTGTAAACTGGGTGAAAGGCATTGCAGTGCTAGAAACATGAATGGATCACAATTTAAAATTGATTTTCTTCTCTCTAAATCTCTCCCTCTGTCTGCCAATCCCCCGTCTCTCTCTCTCTCTCTCTCCGAAAGGATTTAGATTAAGACAGGATAACTATATATAAATCACATGATATGAGACTATTATTTGTGATTACCTTCTAGGGCACATAATATATCTCCATCACAACCTCTTTTATTATTTTCAGATATCTTCATGACGCATAATTTACAGTACCATGTTTATAACAATCTGTCTCTCTTTTTTTCCTCTCTCTTCTCTCTCTCTTTCTCTCTCTCTCTCTCTGTCTTTCTCTCTCTTCTTTTCTCTTCTCTTCTCTTTCTCTCGTTTAGATTTGTGCCTTGCCCTGGTTGGGAAAACAACTCGGATTTATCCATGGAGAGAAATTCTACGTTATTGATCCATATTCCATATCTTTTGGTAAGTAGACGAATCAACGCTATGCCCGTTGCATTGCCATGAATTTAACCCTTTGCATCCGCATCGCGCTCGTTATGGTCGTATGTATATTGCGCGAGTGCGCGGCGAGGGCGTTGCGTGGCGGGGAGGGGGTTAAACGCAGTTCGTGCATTATCCGCCTCGCAACACGTCCTCTCACCGTCACCCCTCCGCACCTGCCGGCCGCAGCTCCCGGACACGGGACCACCTGTCGCTCCGTACGGAGGAGGTGAGAAAATACTCGGGTTGGACTAATTTCTCCCCGTTCCTACCCCTCATAATGATGCATTTTGCATGGGTTGGATTTTGGAGTGGCCATTAAAAATGCATCGTGCTGTATTGTGCTCATCGCAGGCCCGAGGGAGGATGCGCGCTAAATGCTTACAGAGTGAGATAGAATGAGAAAGGACCAATGAAAGATCAAATCTGATAGATAGATAGATAGATATATAGATATATAGATAGATATAGAGAGAGGGAGAGAGAGAGAGAGAGAGAGAGAGAGAGAGAGAGAGAGAGACAGACAGAGAGAGTGTGAGAGAGAAAGAGAGAGGGGAGGGATAGAAGGTCTGAGATGAAGAAAAAATAGAACTAGAGAGAGACAGACAGAACATAAAACAATGATATGTTTGTACATCACAATGCATATTAAAATACATTAGTGTGAATAAAGAGAAATAGGAGGATAAGAGAATGAACAAGAGACAATAGGAAAGTGTTTGAAATACATTTGACAAAAGATGAAATGACGCAATATAAACCTTGGAGTTCAAGAAAAATTTGTGACGGGTACGAAATGTTTTTGTTATTTTAGTGTGAAAAATCATGAGAGGAAATAGAAAGTTTAAATTTACTTATTTCGCCAGTACTAATACTTGAATAATAATAATAATAATAGGATCAACAAATGTCTATAAGAATTGGTACATACAAATTAATGTACTAATTTGTAATTGAAAAGATAAATGAAAACCATGATAATTAATTGCTGCAAATAATCACATCAGAAGATTCTAGCTAAAGCTTCTTTTAAGAAATTGAGACAGCATAGGGCACGGAATAAAGCAAAATAAATTGATCGATTTAAGAAAGATATTGCAATCAAAATACTTTCAAGTATGTGTGCATGATCATATAGAAATAATATACAGAAATGGCACCAACACTTGGCAACCGAATTGGTTCAAAGCGCTATAGGACCGAGTGTTTGTCATGTATTGCGCCCTCTTGCTACATACATTATGCCTCATGATGTCGCTTCTTCGAGGTAAACAAAATGAGCATTTTGCTTTTTGGGATATCAATGTTTCATTGCTCTGCAGTAGATGTATATTTTCAAGCGATCAGTTTGGTAAATATATGTATATAATATACTACTGAGCAATCTCCAAAGTTTTATACTGTAATAATTATTTGATGTCTGTATGATTGTAAAAGGTACATGATTACTTGATTATATTGATGATGGTGATGATGAAAATGATGATGATGATGGTGATAGTGATGCTACTGCTCTTGCTGCTGATGATGATGGGGAAGAGGAGGAAGGGGTAATATATACAGGAGGAGGGGGAGGAGGAGGAGAATGGTAAAGTTTGGGCAGTATATGAGGAGGGTGATGACGAGACGAAGGAGGAGGAGGGAAGGAGGGAGAGGAGGAAGAGGAGGCGGTGACGAGGGAGAGGAGGAAGAGTAAAAGAAGAATAACTAAGATTAAACAAAATGATGATGACTGTGATGACGGTGATGATAACGATGATGATAGCGATGATGATGGTGATAATAGATGATGATACTCGTAATCATAATGATCATGACTATAATATAGTAATGGAGATAACAATGATGCAGATAATAATAATGATGTTGATGTTGATGATGACGACGACGAAGACCACGATGATGGTAATGGTGGTTATTGCACTAAAAAGAAATGAGTACAAAAGGAGGAAGAATGGATGTGGGTGTGCACTTGAAAGAAAAAGAAATGGAGAGAGAAAGTGGTAGAGAGAATGGGAGAGATCTAGAAGTGGGAGGGAATATTATACAAAATTAGAATTTATCTGATTTCTTTCATTTCTATTTACTAATGCACCTCGTCATTCAAACTCCAAAATCTATCATTTTTACAATAAAATCAATTATCCTTGAAGTGTAGGCGAAATTAAAAAGAAGCAAATAATAGCTGGCAAAATTCTATCGAGCTTTTTTCTCTCATAAACAGCTACACGAATCAAAACGAAAATCAAGCTTTTCATATTTTCCATTTTCCCCTTTTCAATCTGACTTTTTCCTTTCTCTCGTCATCTTGAGAAATCAATACCGGTAGGCACTCCAGAAGAGTCTGTTAAATGAAACGTGAAGAAATACGACTGATGTGCTCATAGAACTGTTCACCACTCCCCTTCCAATCCGTATTAGATGAGCGATAGTAGTGTCACTCCCAGAACAAATCCAACAATACACGAGCTTTTTTCTTCTTCTCTGTCTCTCTCTCTTCTTCTTCTTCTCTTCATTAAAAGAAATGAAAATGAATTGAAATGAATTTCACAAATGAGCCATATTGTCAGAGCCTGACAGTTATGACAATCGCTGGAATCTGAAGGTGAAATTTAAACAGAGCTAATGCGGATTGATTTTAGCAAATGAAATATGAAATTCTCCTTCTTTATGTTTGTCTTTATCATCATTAAATGGCCTATCGAGTATGTTTGTGTAGTGGTTGTAAAATCGCAAAGGGAAAGGGACAATCAATTTCAAGAATTACTAAAGTTCAAAATGCCTCCATGCAGAGTTAAATTTCATATTAAATGGAGCAATTGTGATAAACTCTGACCCGCATTTGATTTTAGATAATACATACATTTTGTTGTTGATTTTTGTCTTGTATTTTTTTGCATTTCAACAACGTTTGCACATTCGCTTGTCTCCTATACATATTTATTTATTTATCCATTTATTCATTAACTATCTATGTTATCTATTTATTTATTTATTCATTTACTTATTCATTAATTCATCAATTTATTCATTCAATTATTCATGTATCTTTGTTTGTGGTGTTGTCATCACCATGGTAACTTCGTGACCTATGTAATTGAATGAATTTCAGAAATAATCTTCAGACCATTTTCTAATCGGTGTAGCCTTTATTTACTCAAAAGAGTATGATTATGTTTTCAGACAACGCTTTTAGAATGAATTTGCAGTGGTAAAGTTTGAAATGATTAAGTACACATTCACCAATGTACACTTCGTATGGTATTCCTCCAATCAAAAGACATGTTACGCCTGACTGATTTAGGGGGTATAACCGCACCCTTTTTTTAACACCTGGTGTGACATACCTAAATACACAAATTAAAAATACGCCCGTTATTGTTTTGGGTACCTCTATCAAAATCAATGTTTAGACTTCGAGCCAATAATAATTTCATAGCTATCTTTCTTCTTGTCAGAGTATTTTAAAGTAAATTAATATCTTTAAAAATGTAATCTGTTTGGACCGGTATGATAATTTGCTGGAAATAGCATTCACTGAAGAACAATGAGTTATGCAATTGGGCGAAACTGTATCTATTGATTTGTATACTTTTCTCTGCTCATACTTGGCCGTTCATTTTCTACTCAATTAGCTTGGCAGACATAATTTTATGCAAAGTTTTCAAGATACATTTTAGTACAATGTGATTTACTTTGTAATGTTATTTTGTTTTGTCCGCATGACAGGAACTCAATGTTACCTTAAAGATGGAAAGGTTTTATAATTATTTTCATGAAAATCACAAAAGCTAATATGATTTGGAGCTAAAAGTAAAATCTTTGAAATACGCTTCGATGCAGACGTGATGTTTTGAGGATTTGCAATGCGAAAAACGTCTAGCAGAGTAAAACAAAAAATGAAATAAGAAAAAAAAGAACGCGCTGCACGATAATATAGCGATCAAGTCCCCGTCTCGTTTACAGCGTGGTGCCCTTATTATACCGATATGTTTTCATTTCTCCATTTTCCACCCAATATTTTTGTTTCGCTCTTGACTTTTCGTGATCCTCTTAAGGTGGAGTTCATCGAAGCATCTTCTCAAGATGGTTCGGGATGCTGATAAGTCGATTTTCATCCTGTTTTCATAGCGGTAGGCTCTCTCTCTCCTCCGCTCAATTGAGTGGAAGACGACTGGATACGCGCAGACGATTTAAGGGGAAGGGGAACGTGTGGCGGGAAAGTGGCTCTTCACGATGATCAGTCTCACTCGCGCGCGTCGCGAATTCTTCACTCAGCCATCCACTCGCGGCGTAATAGCGAACAAGTGTCTCAAAACATTAAAAAATTGGTGGCGGACTGCTGTAATTAACCTCTGGAGGACGGCATGCACTTGATATTGAGCTTGCATATTTTTTTAATCCTTCCTCTGTCCCCCCACCCCCCCCCTATCTTCATGATACTTTTTTCCCTTCCGAATAGCGAGAGGCTTGCGTGCACGCCTGATTTACTTTCAATGCAAGCCGGTATATTACGCTCTCTCTCCCCCGTCATTTTCCCCTGCGCCGAGCGGATAGATGCCGGAGAGCTGCATCTACGACATTGCAAGAGCCGGGAGTTTTAGCTACCCCGACTTGGCGGCCGAGTGTCGTGGTAGCAATAGACGGATACATATGAAAAATCGATTTGAATAGAATAAGTGAGGTGGAAAGGATATTTGAAGTTTCGAAAAGCCCGAGAGATAGAAGGAAAAGGGGAAAAACAGGAGAAAATGCAATATTAAGCTTTATGAGACGACGAAAGCTTTCTTATATTCGGTACTTCCTTTCGTGTCCTGTGACTTTCCCTCCCATTTCTATTTCGATTCTTTCTTCTTCTTTAAAAATTCATTTCCCGCCAGCTTCTTCATCTATTCATATTCCGTCATTAGTCGAAATCCCTCGTTTCCTCCCTCATCTCTCTCTCTCTCTTTCTGTCTCTCTCTCTCTCTCTCTCTTTATATCCCTCCCTCTCTTACTCTCTTCATATATATCCCTCTCTTACTTTGTATGTTTCTCTCTGTCTCTTTCTCTCTCTCTCTCTCTCCCTCTCTCTCTCTCTCTCTCTCTCTCTCTCTATCTCTCTCTCTCGCATGAGCAAGGATGTTAAAACAAGAAGAATGCAAAATTGGATAAGCCACTTTATGCTTAAAACAAGGATGAATACGAAAGAAGAAGAAAACTATATGAAAGAGAGCTGGAGAAAGATTATGGAAAAAGGTATTAGGAATAAGAGTGATAATTGAAAAACATAAAATGTCTAGAGAGGGTATACTTATAGAATCATAGAATAATTAATGTTTAAAAAATCATCAATATTTCATAGAATCTTTTAGGAAATCAAACAAGTATGGACCGTCGTTTATAAGCTTTAAAAAATCATAGTGAATGCCTTAAAGAAGCAATGAGTTGTACGAATGATAAAGGGGCCTAGAAAAGTGCAAAAATGTTTTCCATTGTTTTGTATTATTGCCAACTGAATTACTTTCATTCTCTTTTAGTAAAAGAAATAATAATCTCGGCTACAACGATGGTTTCATAATAAAGGGGCCTAGACCAGTGCAACAATTAGTTTCATTATTTTTTTTAATTATTGACAACTGAAATATTTGATTATCTTTTAGTAAAACAAAATTAAAAAATCTCGGCTACAACAATGGTTTCATAATAATTTGTATGCGATTATGTACATAATGTATCAGTGAAAATCATTTCCGCCCTTCCCTACCAAAGTTTCAGTGAAAATCACATTGATAACAGTGCATAATTCTTGTGTTCCTAAATTATTCTACAAGTTGTTGTCATCAAATAGTATGAGATAAACTTACTCCAACTGACAAGATAAGAATAGGCTACGAAGTATCATAAGAGTTGATCTATAATACAATATATAATTATGATAATTTTCTTTGCCCAGGGAAGACTATAGCATGTCATGATCAGTGTTGTTCTTTCTGAGGGCCCTATTATTATTATCACTGCAGCAATTGCCAGGTACCCTTTTACGCGTGGGTGGAGAGCGGCAAATGTGAATTAATTTCTTGCCAGAGGAGTAGAGAACGTTAGTGTCTGGCTTGTATTCGAACCCTCAACCCTTAAATTGAGAGTCACTATGAATCACTAAACATCGACACTTCCACATTATGTATAGTATAGACTCCATATAGTTTGGTCAAGGAATACATGCTGCGTGTGTTTATTTGTGTGGTCTCTATATTATAAGGGACAGCAATGCAAAAAAGATGTCATAATTACCAACCGATATAACTTCTCAAAGAGGTAAGCGTATCTACCATGGCATATATTCTTAACAACTGACTAAGCTTGTACTATAGCCTGTTTACATAGTTTGCAACTTACTTTCTATGAGCATGGGACTTGATAACTATATTGTATCAGTTCACGTAGGGGTTATAGGTTCTAAAACTTCTCGTTAGTGTCATTTATTTTCTCGTTTTTTCCTCCAAAATTAGGCCTGAGATATGAACTAAAATTCGCATGGGCATTACAAATAATGGTGCGAAAATGGAGTAAAAAAACAAAACCAAAACAAGCATTGGAATATATGAGGCCTGACGTGTTACATGCTATACCACAACATGCTACAAAATTGGCGGTTATCGACGATGGCGGGCAGCCGAAGGCCTCGGCTGCACTGTTTCTCAGTGTCGCGTTGTTTTTCTTTCTCACCATTTACAGCGAGCCTTTCTCTTCGGCCTCTAAATTGTCTATTTTGGTTGTATTATTTCCGCGCCAGTGCCGGCCATAATTAGAATAAAATGAACTTGAAATTTGTATTAACCGTGCCATGATTTGCCCCTCTCCTCCCATGTAATAGTGCGTATGTGTTTTTGAGGTGATGATGATTATATTTGGCGCTTGCTTGTACAAGGTTTCCGTTTTGTTTGGTTAAATCCACCACCAACAGAGTGACCCCATTATCATTAAACACATCATGAATCATGTACAGCATAGAACTACTTGTTGGTGAAGAATCATTTGTAGTAATTAAGCCTTATTCTTATACTATATAATTGTCACCCACATGTACATAGAAGGTTAAATGTAAACCGATTTTTAATTTCTAGCTCATTTTGTAGTAAATCAACTATATAACAAATTAGATTTGCTACATTGCACAATTTGCAGCCAAAATAAAAGAAAGAAAAATACTTTGTGTAATTTGAGTAGAAATGATATGCACATTTTCTGTCCAGCTGTCCAAACTCACCGAAGTATACCATAATTTTGTAGAATTTTTTGATGGGTTTGATTTTTATTTGATTTATTTATTTCCGTTTCAATATGAAATTATTCAAACATGTACGAATTACGTATAAAATTCAATTATGAAATATAATAAGATTGTATAAAAAGACACAATATAAATAATAGAAGAACTGAAAATGATAACAGAACATTGTTGACCTAAATGTATACAATGAACGGAGTGGCATGCTAAAGAATCAATGCTTGTATGGCTCAAGCCCCTAAAACTTAGTTACATAATTTCAACAGAGAGTTTCGGTCAAAATGTATAGTTAAAATTCGTTTCAATATCACTTCATGAACAATCATGATTATCAACAAAGGAAGTATAATAGTACACATAATTGTATAGATAGGCGTACTACTAAAAAGTTGAAAAGAGAAATGGCCATGTTTTATTATAAACAATCCACTCCTTAGCCTCTCTCTTTCCATTTTGTGTCGGTCTGATGGTCGTATCGTCTGTGCGACCGGGGTATACACAAGTATCATGCTATGTTTTTTAATGTTACACTGAAATATGAAACCACAAGATTTTAAGTGTGAAACAATGTGTTTATTCATTATTTTTCTGCAAAACAATGTAACGCATATTTTGTAAACCATCGTGTTTTCTGACCAATAAAACTTAATAAGATAAAAAAAACAATGCAGGACTAATACTCCATATAATTCATAGTGGAATACGTGAAACATATAATTACAGTATAAATACTTTCTCGTTGGATACTTACATTATGTACGGTGTTGTTCTTGTGAAACAGTATAGGTAAAGATATAGCAGGAAGGCCAGTTTTACCAAGTTTATACATTAATTGGCCTAGTTAAAAATGATAGATATCCTTCACCTTGAGAGTGTTATAAAACAAATATAAAAAATATCCTTATGAGAACTGTAGTTTGCATGAAAAATCATCCTTATGACTTTTTGTCTGAAGCGGAAATATCATGTTTAATTGTGTCATTATTACACAGCCCTATGCTAGTATGGCATGATTTATTATGGTAATATTAAGGTAAGATATAAAGGCGAAATGCAGGGAAACATCTGTAAACGCCCTGCCCCCCCCCCCCCACACACACACACGCACACATACGCACACACACACACGCACACACGCACGCACATACACACTCACACACATGTACACGGCTGACAGGTGGGCGCACCCCGCCTCACGAGAAAGAATTCAGGGAAGAGAGAGAGAGAGGTGAAAAGAGTGAGGGGTAAAAGAGAATGTTAGAGATATAGGAAAAGGGGCGATGGGAGTGATTTTGGGTGGGGGGGGGGAATATTATGATTATGTGTAAAGGGAATGACAAGGTAGGAGGGGTGACGGTTATAGGGCTCAAGTACGAAGAATTTGGGTTGAGAAGATAGATTAACAAGGTGAAAGTATGATTAAACATGTACCTGTAGAAACAAATTATATCCTATAAGATTTTAATTTATCTCCTTAAAATAAAAAAAAACGATTGCCTTTCCAAAATATATAAAACCACTCAGCCACCGCGACAAAGGTCGGCAGGGCAAGAAATCATCACCATAGTGTGACATCTCAATTACCCAAGCCGCCATTATTAAAGGCGGGATGATATTTAAAGAGACTGAGAGAAGGTTGAATCCTGGTAAAGGTGAAAACAACTTGTGAGCTGTTATCGTCCTTCATCAGTTTGGAAGAATATTATAGAAAGAATGTTCTCTGAAAAGGATTGATCTTTGTATGCGCTCATACACAAAAGAATTATGACGAGAAATAGCTAAGAGGTGTAGGTCAAACTACCGTACCATATTGTAGTTCCGTATAGGAATTTCTGTCTGCAGTGCATGTGACTTGAAGCAATTAGATTGAGGGAATATCTTTTATTTAATAATTATGTCTAAACCCCCACATTATTTCATTTATTTATTTTCAGTTTTATTTAATGAGGGATGCCCTCATTCCATTAACTGCTTTCCCTGGGTACTGGATACACCTTTCCCACTTGCTTCCAGGGAGATTCTTTTACAATATAATCACATGACCAGAACTCGACTTGAGCTTTAAAGGGTGGGATGATATTTAAACAAAAGGATCCAATACCAAGCGTTTGTTTTTGGGTGATCGACCATGCGGGATGCCTAATTTCAACACTGATATCAAATGTTGCTCGATTTGATATCACCAAAGATCCAGAAAAGACCACCCCCCCCCCCTTTTTTTTTTACCCACCCCGAGGATTTTGAATATGATTAGAAATCATTTTTTTCTTTTTCTTCTATCTTTTCTTCATCATCTGCTTCTTATTCTTCTTCTTCTTCTTCCTTTTCTCCTCCTCCACAACCTCCTCCTCCTCGTATTCTTCTTTTTTGTCTTCTTGTTTTTTCTTCTCCTTCTGTTAAAGGTTCAAGTCGATCCTCTAAAGTTGCCAAAGCAAATTTTATGTTCGTCGACACTGCTTATGACGTGCAACTGGCGACGTTTTCCCTCCTCAGTTCCAATTAGTTATTCTGAGGTGAGTTGTTTTGTTTTTCGGACACGCAAACTTCTGTATGGAACCACACCCCAACAACCCTCTTACCCTCTTTAAACACTCTCATTTAGACCCGAAGGATTATTTTAATGAATATTCAACGCACGGCTCCACACTTGCGTTCGAATTTCAGATTGGTATGTTAGCCATGTTATGACGAGTGTCATTTTCTTTCTTTTCTCTGGCGCTTACTATATTTGACTGTTTGGTGGCAATGTGTGACTTGTTTTAAAGCCAACCGCCTATTGTTACCGAAACATGAATATTGTAATTAAAACTCTTTACGAGTAAACACGAGATGGCTGTGGTAATGTGTCTCCGCATTTTTAAATAGGCTCTGGAGAGTCTCTCACCGACCACAAAACAAAACATGTCGATAACTGTATGCATTATAGCTGATTGCCGGTTTCCACGTTACGGCAGCTATGTTGCGGTGAACAAAATGGAACATTCTGTAAAAACATATTTATTTAACTATACAAATTTGCTCTATTTATCGGATTCAACTTTCGAGTTTACAAAGAGTGAATAATTAAATCATTTGCATGTACACATGGCTATGGTTAGTAATCATTTGCCTTCACAGGTACTAGGTAGTTATCTCACCATTTAATTTTTTTTATAAACCTCATTGCCAAATCGGGAAAAGAGCGTTTCTGTTTTCTCTTGTTTTGTGTTGGCAGCGTTGTTGGTGTTTTGTTTTGTTTATACTTGAAAGAAAAATGTTCATACTCTAGCGTTATATTTTCAGACGACCAATTGTTAGCCAGTCGAAATTTTGAACATTTGAGATTTGTTTAATTCCTTTCTTTCTTTTTTTCTTAATGTTTCAATTTTGTTTTTCTATTTGGCTAATTTTTGTTGGTATCTTTATCTTGTTGGATAACCATATCAACAAATTTTGTCCCCATTTCAAATTATCTAGCGATGTCTGAATTCTTAAATATATATCATACTGGACAACACTGCTATTGTACCTCAATTTCTGTTATACAAGTAACTCATAAGTCCTAATTTAATGATTGGTCAAACACGGTCACGTGTGATTCTTCATCTACCGAGACCATCTCACGTTTTGAATGAAAAAGCGTTCAACAGTTTCCAGTATTATCCAAACTTTTTTAAGTACGCGATATGGCTATATTCCTTTGTGTTCAGACAAAGTAAAATATATTTCTGCATGTTTTAACGTTTCTTTAGTGACGTAGTCATATATTCTTTGTCTTTCTCATTTTTCCCTTTCCACTATTCCTGTTCCCTTCCCACGAAACAGAAAATGTCGTTCAAAGGCCGGTCAAACATAGGCCTACATTTGGAAGTTAAAAGGCCAATAAATATTTAAGATGATAGAGACATAATCGACTTACCCAAAAATTATCATCATTGTTTCGATCTTGAACACAATCCCACGCCTTTCTGGAGATGTGTGGGACCCTTTTCACTTCTATTCTTATATCATTCCCTGTGCCGCTCTTCCAATTCTTTGTTGATTGCAATACCATTTTTCTCTCATTCTTTCAATTTTTATTTTCACCAGGTTAACAAACTTTCGTTAATATTGTCTCAATTCAAATGAAGTTAAAGTGGGGAGTATGGTAGACTAAGGAAATTTAAGAAGACAAAAAATATATATACATTTTTGGTTTCGCAATTATTCAACTTTTAAAGGTAATGTTTAGTCCTGGTCATGTGACAGCATTATGCAGAGACAAAAAAGTGTCGAAGATGATCATGATGCTGACGATGGTTTGACTTACCTGACTGCTAAGAAAGCATTTGTATGCTGGTAAATAAGCAACCAAGGGACCCCTCTCCGAGGGACTTTGTAATGAGGATTAATGCCTTACCAATGGGCAATAGCGCATCAACTAGGCTTCGAACCCGGAACATCCTTGTTATAGACTACTGCTGTACCACTGAGCTATCACGCCTCTAATATTATATTAGGAATGGTTGGCTATGTAGTTGCTATGATTAATTGTACATTAGAGTGATCAAAATAACAAGTCGACTCGGCTTCCTGGAACTCATATCCAGTGCAAATAACTGCACACAAACAGGCGCGTACACGGGGTGGGGGGGGGGGGGGGGGGGGGGGGGGGGGGGGGTGGGGGGTTAAACCCCCCCCCCCTTTGGTATTTTTCTGTGTGTAAACCCCCATAACCCCCCTAAAACCCCCCCCCCCTTTGGATTTAAAAAAAATAATAATATTAAAAAAAAAAATAATAAATAAATATTCCCATGGCTGACCTAAAAAAAGGTGACGTTACCCCCCCCCCCCCCCCCCAACGGAGAAAAATGTCAAATTTTCAAATTTCGAGACCAAAAAAAAAAAGTATCCTCTTCCCCTCCCCCCCCCCCCCCCCTCCCCCTCCCCTCTCCCCCCCCCCCCCCCGCTTATTCAGCGATCGGCTGAGCCGTTGCGATTTTTTTGAGACAAAAAAAAAAAAAAAAAAGTGTCCTCTTACCCCCCCCCCCCCCCCCCCCCCCCCCCCACGCTTATTCAGCGGCTGGCTGAGTCGTTGCAAAATTTTCGGCCCGATTTATTAATGTTAAACCCTCCCCCCCCCCCCCCCCCCCCTTGAAAAAATCCTGCGTACGCGCCTGCACACAAATATGGGACTGCACATATCGGGGATCAACATTTGAACCATAGTTGTCAACTATTTCTTTTCTTTCTCAAGCATCTTAGGACAATGTTTTTAATTTGACATTGACACTACGGTTTCCCTCTTTATGGGCATAACAGAATAAGTAAGCTCACACATTGACTTTCATTTTTACCAAAACTAATCTCTTCTTAGAGTACGATGGTTTAACTTTCTCCCACTTTCTTTCACTAAGTCTTGATCGACCTTGGCGTCCTTCATTGTGACGCCCTTCGGTTTCAATCTCAGTATTAGTCATCACTTGTAATCAGGTTTCCATTTCCATTTGTTTCTCATAATCAAGGATTTGTTATGATAGCATCGTTATGGTTATAGTCGTTTTTTTTTATATGGGTTTCTTTCTTTTTTCTCTCTCGCCATTTCCTCAATTTAACAGTTGGCATGGTATAGTAGTTAATTTACATACTCTCAGTCCAAGGGTTTGGGGGTTCGAACCCTAGCCCAGGAGTAACGTCTTTTAGTAAGACATTAATCCACATTTGCCACTCTCTACCCAGGTATCAATGAGTAAATGGTTGGGGTAATAATAACTGCATGGCCCTCAGGAAGAACAACATTGAAGCTAATGAGACCTGCTAAAGTAAACAGAGTTATAAATAAACATAGATTATTGAAACAATCACAAATGTTGCAAATTTAATTTACTTTGTCGGTCTCATGTTCTACTTGGATAGCTCCCGTTTTTATCGGAGACAAAATATATGTCGCATACGTCAGTTGTTGCTACATCAGGTGAATCTCGAACACACTTTTACCACATTCAGTAACTATTGCTGACGAGGCTTTGTAATTTTGTACATTGGTCCATTGCCCAAAATCGAATTTATTTTTATTCTTCGCGGTCACATTTTACTAGCCTTTCTCGAATAATACATAAAATTTAATTTCCCTTTTTTCCCAACTTCCTTTCTGATTCCTTATTCAATTTCTCTTCTATTTACCATCTTCCACTTATAGTTATGTTTTGACCAGGAAATTACCAAGGTAACTGTTGCACTTAGTGACGAGCTATTCCCCTTGCCCTATTTTTCTTGATTTAAAACATAGCAGCACGTTCGTTTTCCTTCAATTTTATGTGAATGATAGTCTCCCCCTAAAGGTAAAGACCGGTTTTGAAAACGCCCCTCTCTCAAAAAATGAAATGGAAGCTCTTATTACCAATCATGTGAAAGAATATATTTTGACTAATACGTGATGATACAAATTTTGCCGAGAAGCCGCCTACTTATTGATATTTGGTAAATTATTATATCTATTTGGACCTGATAGATATAACGTGTGCGTAGTCCCCATATACATCTTTCTGTGTACGGTGCTTGTAACTTTACCAAGACTGGGCCAAATTTCTTATCATTTTGATGATTCCAGAAACTTGCAGTACATACCAATACTTATATGCTAGATGATCAACCTTTTCTGATCGATTCCAAAACGTTTCTTTCACAATGCAATCGCATGACCAGAAATGATCTTTATCTTTAAGAATCGAATTTTAAGAGGGAATTGTTGACTGTACAACTACAAGCACCGAGTGATATTTGGCATTAGCAATGTTGTCCTTGCCTACTTGAACATCTGTAAACACACAAATGCAAAATACATCTGACTATTGTAAATTTGTCTCTTAGCATGCAAACAACACCGCATTCCAAAGCGTTCTATCATGACTATTGCATTCATGAATAATGTAAAAACACGTTGATCCGATGTCTGGAGATATATTTATTTTGACTTTTCGCCCCCCCCCCCCTGCGCCCTCTATCTCTCTCTCTCTCTCTCTCTCCCTCTCTCTATCTCTCTCTCTTTCTCTAGCTCCCTCTATTCATAATCAGCTGCTACGCCCACTTCCATGTAAAACAATATTGGGTTTAAATTCTTAATTTTGGAATTAGAGATCCTTGGGAACAAACTTTTGGAGATGTTAACAACACCACACACAAAACACAGGTTTCAATTTCTTATTTAATTCAATTCAATTCACTTGTTTTCGTCTAAATTAAATCAATGTAAAGGTTACATGGGATGCTTCGCAAGCAAGAAATAGATTCATAAACAACAAAAACAGTAAATAATCGAAATACATACGTGATTCATAGAGGTTAACATAAACATTGACATATACATTTTTAACGTAAATTAATAACATTAATAACAAAAGGTGAAATGCCTTCACAACATTTGAAGGCTCTACCACGCTCTATCTCATTTTAGAATGAGCATATGAGAGATAGGGAGAGAAGGAAATGTTTGGCACTGAAGAAGATTAATGGAATCTCAAAAGATTACAACCATGTCTTGCTCTCTCTCTCAGTTTCATCTCATCGTCCAACTTTGACATTCGATTTCTTTTCTATATTACCCTCTATCTACGAGCCTCAATATTTTGTTAGTTCTAACATTATGAACCAAAGTTTACCCCCTTCTTCCCTTCTGTCTCTCTCTCTCTCTCTCTCTCTATCCCACTCTTTCACTCTCTCCCTCCCTCCCCCCTCTCTCTCTCTATACCCAACTCTCTCTCCCGATGATATATATATATATATATATATATATGAATTTCATTTCGATTTTAATAAGCATCATTAAAATTTATAATCATTGTTATCATTTCCTGCCCGTAGTGTATGTGCCATTTCGATTCACTAGCTTACCGAAATTAAAAGTTATTGGAGAGCCTCCCCCCCCCCCCCCCGATATTTCTTAAATCAGAGTGCCCTCTGCGTATATACGCCTTTTTGCTTATTAGCATACCATAACAAACTTGACCTTCCAATGGAAGTTCAAGCGTAGTTTATTCCATTATTCATTCTCTTTATAAATCAAATACTCTTTTCATCTCGCCTTCTCCCATTCATGGATCTGAGTTCGATCTTTACAACTCAACTTCCATTCTTATTCCCCTTTCAGTCGATGATCAAGACCAAGCTGTCTGCGGAACAACTATTCTTCTTCTAATGTTAGCCTTGCTCAAATACTTTCTGTCGAAGTTCCATTCTTCGATATTACAATAGAATACAATGGGATAGTTTCCGATTTCTCTTCTCTCTATGTATTATTGTGGTTCTCTATGTCTCTCTCTCCCTCTCTCTCTCTCTCTCTTTCTCCTTCTCTCTCATTTCTTCGGCTCGTTCCCTCTGTTATCTCCCTCTTTGCTGTGTCACCATCATTTATTTATTTATTTATTTCTCTCCCGGTCTTTAATTTCTGTTAATGCTTTTTCCTCTTCCATATCAGTCTCTGCATTTGTAATGCAATAAAGGCAATACAAATTGGCCGTTTGTTCTTAAACTTTCGTCTTGCTTTCTTACACTACAGACCAAAACATGGCTATACAACCTTGGCAAACGCAAGGAGAATGTCGGTCATTGGAAGTTTTATATAGATAATAATGCGTGCGACCACACTGCTTCGCCTCTTCATTGCCTTTTGTTGGGGTCGTTTCGTTTCCCTTCGTATACATTTCTTCACAATAAGACTTGTTTCCCCATAATCACTGGCCTATAACTTTATCAATATCGCTCACGCCATACAATCGGGGATACAAATAAACGGGGGATACCCGCCTTGACTAACCAAAGTTTCTTGTGTATCTCATCGTTGTGAATAGTCTAGTCGCCCATACGCGTGGCAGAGGCTGTGGTGTAGCGAGAGGGGGAAATGGAGGCATGGGGAACTTGCCCTGAATCGAATGGCGAAATTAAAGGTAATACAAAGTTTTGGGAAATTTTGAAAATTGGGTGGATAGTGAATCTTTACAATTTTGATATATTTGGATGCCCCTGTGGATGTATTATAAGCACTTAAAAAATTAACCCCTGAAACACTTCTGTTTTCGAGAAAAATTGAATATAAAAATTTACCGGTGCTCCCGGTAAATGTTGATAAATATCAAATAGAGCCTACGGCCGTAAAATGGTAGCTGCGACCATGAAAATCTCAGAATATGTAGTTGTGATATATAATTTCCAAATGGGAATAGCTAATCGGTCGATTTTAGTCAAGAACCATTGTTTCATAACTAAATTAATATCTTGACCTTGAGAGGGAGCTATACAACATGAAGAGTTTATTATTTATAATTTCATAACTTTAGACTCGAATTCAACCGGGACAATGATCAATGAATATTGAAGGAACGCATATGCTTCCAATATGTTAATTTGAACAAAATTCATGACCCCATACCAAAACTTTGTAATACCTTTAAGAAAGGAGAGGGGGAACGAAAAAAAGAAAGGCAATGTGACAAGAAGACGACAACCCCTCACACACACACACACACACACACACATACTCCCCCTTTCGATTGCCTTTCCATGTCATATTCACGGAGTAAGAGCTGTGCCCCCCCCCCCCCCCATCCTCCACCCACCCAACCCCCCCCCCCCCCCACACACACACAGTAAGAAACCATGGTATGCCACTGGCATTGGCTACATAGTTAAATTGTTGATTTTAAGCTATCGAGATACGCGAGCATCTAACGGTCATATCTCTTTAGAATGTTCGACTATATAAAGAAATTGAGTGGTTCCTGATTGCAATGCATGACTCTGGGTGTTTGAAAAATTATTATAAACTTTCCCAAGACTGTGCTTGATTTTATACTATTTCAAACGAAGACAAGACAGTCTTTGGTGCACAAGTTTGATTTATAACGAATAGGACATACCCTTACTTGTTATCGTTAAAAGATGTTTTTTTGTTGAAAAGGTTCAAAAATAATTTATACTGTTTGTAGTTACCTTATCATGTAATACATATCTTGACCGTAATGAAACTTTCCCTCTTTTTTTTCGTAATAACAAAATATTTTATTTTCCTTTTGTTTCAATTCAGCAAATTTTCAGCAGAGTAAGAAGGTCTTGTTAAAAATTATCGTGTATTCTGTGATACTTGTCTATATCCCTTTTTAAGAAGTCTGTCGACTCTCGCTTTTGGCCGATTCCGTCAAATATTTCAATACACTCTTTTTAAATACATTCTTTCCATTTTAACTTCAATCCTTTCAGCTGATGTACCCGACATGATGTTAGTTTTAAAAAGCTTGTAGCATCCACTTAAGTTGGACAAACCGGCATGACTGGCCGGCATTGTTATACCTTTAAGAGCTTAGTTTCACACTATTAGTGCTATCAACAGTAATTTGTAATGACGACTATAAAGATCGCGTGCAATGTTGGCCGAAAAGTGGAGTTTTTATTATTATCAGGAAATTAAAATATATGTCATCATAGCTGAAGGCGAAAATATCTTGCAGATTATGTAGTACCAACACTCTATCATCTATTTTCGTATCAAATCAAAACTAAAATATGATGAACTCTATAAAATAAAAGAAACCACATAATGTGGTAAAGAGTAAAAGAGAAAGGTTTTATTTGATTATTTATATCTTTATTTGTTTATTTGTTTATTTATTTATTATTGAATTCACTCATTTATCTATTCATTTGCTCATCTATCGATCAATTAATTCATCATCCATGAATTAATGAATTAAGTGCGTTCATTTACTCCGTATTATTATCAATATGTATCTGCCTTACAGGAATTGCGCTTGGTAGCACTTCATTTTATTTGGTAAAGAATTTGCGTATTACACATGTTGTGTTGTGTACGTTTACCGAAATGGCAAAAAGAGTTTAATTTAGAATAAGGACAAGAGATTACTGGAAAAAGTTGTCCGGGCGGACACAGACCGCGGGGTCCATAACCGCCTTCACACCGGCCACACAGGAAAATACAAAAATGGGCGCACATGGAGTCTTAAAGCTGTCAATGACATTGTGAGAAGATGAACTTGACTTAATCATGTATCGTTAAGTCCTTTTCTCGCTTTCATTTCGTAACATAAATCATTTATACCAAACATTTGGCCAGCAGCAGAGGCGGAGAAAATCAAGCCTATCAAGTTCAATCGTCAAGAGTAATTTTTAGTCAGGATACTTCAAAGTGTCATGGTCTAGTACGGGATCAGTCTTATTTTATAACGCTCGTTTTAGTTTCTGTAATAGAGAAAGAACTCACTTGATATGATACTCCATGGATGTGTAATGGCACGATTGGGAGCGGTTAATGACTACAAGAAAGTGCGACTGTACTCTCAAGTTATGGACATTAATGGTTAATAGTGATTATAATCGTGATGATAATGGAAATAATAATAGCTGCATTTATACTGTGCACATGTCCATTCCAGTGAATGCTTTACAAGGCGCTGATAAAGACGTACTATAAAGAGGCCTAGTCTTACTTTAGCCTGGCTACCCTAATGCGCTGGAAGAGGCTAACTTCCTATCGGTATACATTAAATAAACCTGGGTGAAAAGTGGCAAATGCAGATTAATGTCTTGCCAAAGGACATTCGTCCCGATGTGGCACTCGAACTGCGAACCTTGTGATTTTGTACAGTCCATTAACGTATCCCCCTAGACCACGTTATACTTCTATTCTCATAATCACAGTGCAAAATGAGGAGGTGAGTGTTATAGAGATGGGGGTACTGTGGATTTTCCTGTCTCTTAGTGACGTCACCCTCTTACTAGCAAGGCAGGTGTGCTGAATTCATATTTACATTGGAGAGCAAACTTTTAAGAGGTTGAAACCACATTGAAGTATTAAATTCAAAGTGAGAGAGAGGGGAGTGAGAGTGAGAGAAAGAGAGAGAAGAGTGTATTAGATAAAGATGGAGACAGACCGAGAAGGAGAGAAAGAGAGCGAAAGAGGAGGGAGTTGAAGTGGGAAAGTGGAGATAGAATTAACTACTATAATACTCGTCATTTGTATATGTATTAAATCATAATTCTTCAAAAAAATGCCCTCTTTCCTTCCTAAAAAGTTATCATCTCTCTCTCTCTCTCTCTTTCCTTCTCTTTCTCTCCCTCTAGCGAGGTTTCTTTCTCTCCTTCTCCTTCTATTTTGCTTCACACCTTCCTCTTTCTCTCTCTCACTTCCTCACCTCTCTATCTAAGATTGACACATCGTATTAACCGGGCCTCGAGTGGATCGACAAACACAGGCATAGTAGTTTACCCACTACTTAAGGCCGGTGACATGTAATTTTTTTGTATATTCATGGAAACCCCGTTTGATTTAATTACACCCATAAAATTTGATGAAAACGATAAAAACATCGAATCCTGGCGATATGATTTGGAGTTAAGAACGCGTGCTGCAGTAAGTCAATAATATTGAATTTTATGTAAAGTACACACATTTGGCGTCAAATAGTGTTTATTTGGTAGAAGCACGAGGAGCAAAAAAAATATATATGTGGTAATCTGTAACAGTGGTTCTGGGAAATTTTGACTTATGCAGCGTTTAATTTTACATTATCATTGGTATTTTTTTCATATAGAAACGGAAGTTGAACTGAAATTATATTTGTATTACATTAAGATAAAAAATAATATGATATTAAATCCTAAGTGTTTGACAATATTTTGTTTTGAAAATGCACAAGTGTGATAATAACAGAAAATAGATGAAGAGATGTGGAAAAAGAAGAAGAAAGAAAAAGAAGAAGAAGAAGAAGACAAACAAGAAAAACAAGACAACAACAACAACAAAAATGAGGGAAAAGGGGAAAATAAAGAAGAAACATAAAAAGAACTGGAACTAATTATTATCATTATTTTTATCATTATCAGTATTATTATTAATATTATCATCATCATCATTAGTAGTAGCAGCAGTAATAGTAGTAGTAGCAGTAGTAGCAGTAGTTGTAGTAGTAGTATTAGTAGTAGTAGTAGTAGTAATAGTAGTAGTAGTAGTAGTAGTAGTAGTAGTAGTAGTAGTAGTAGTAGTAGTAGTAGTAATAGTAGTAGTAGTAGTAGTAGTAGTAGTAGTACATGTAGTATTAGTAGTAGTAGTACATGTAGTAGTAGTAGTAGTAGTAGTAGTACTGGTAATAGTAGTAGTAGGAGGAGGAGTAGAAGTAGTGGTTGGTCTCTCTATATCTCTCTCTCTCTCTCTCTCTCTCTATCACACACACACACACACTCACATACACACATACACCCCCACACGCTTCCTAATCCCCCTCTCACTCTCTCTCTCTCTCACTCCATCCCCTCCCCCTCACCCTCTCTATATCTCTTATCCCTCTCCCCACCCTTTCATTTGCCAATGCATAACTCTGACTTTGACCCTCTTATATCCCTATATCCATTCTTGCAGCTGCAAATCCTTTATATATTTGTTCATATTCCATTTTTCTTTGTTTTTATGCTACATGTACCAGCAAGTACTCCAAGTTGCACGACTTCGAGTGACAGAGAGACAAAATAAATGACTTCGAATCGGCACCCCAATGATGTTTGTTCTTGCTCAATTTATGACAAAATCATGCCGTAAATTCGTTATCATATTCCACTCGACACCGATAAGATAAGATAGGTACACTAGTCTGAGAGCAATAGGACCATATCTGGGATCAGACATCAATTTGTCTAACGCTTATTTCATTATAATGGGGGACAATAATTATTTGGACACATGACTATAAACAAGAACTGATATATTCACCGGATCATATATTGTAACAGGTCGTAAGATTTTAATTTATTTGAATTCCTTGACGCTTATCTTTTTTTTTTTTTTTTTTTAAACTTACTTTGTTTTTGTTTTGTAGTTTTGTTTTTCTATCATGATGGAAGATAAATATGTCGGTACAAATCATTCCGTCACTGATATACATGTACGTTGCAATAAAAGTATTTTAGAACGCAACTTATGTTAAATAAAAACCGCCGCTTATAGTTTAGCAATATAGGCACAATTAGATTTTAAAAAATGGCTTTAGGATAGAGGTTCTAATGGCCATCAGTCAATTCTGACTCGTTGACAAATAAAACCAACCAAAGAAGTATAGTAGGAGAAGAAGAAGAAGGAATAAGAAGAAGAAGAAGAAGAAAAAGAAGAAGAAGAAGAAGAAGGAATAAGGAGAAGAAGAAGAAGAAGAAGAAGAAGAAGAAGAAGAAGAAGAAGAAGAAGAAGAAGAAGACGACGACGACGACGACGACGACGACGAAGAAGACGAAGAAGAAGAAGAAGAAGAAGAAGAAGAAGAAGAAGAAGAAGAAAAAGAAAAAACCGCACCCGTCGAGTATAATTTTGTACATTTCCAGTGCTCAATATTCCCGCCAATCTGTTACCTAGCAACGACTTAAACACTTTCACCGCCCATATCGTCTGCATCAGGATATCGTGATCTGATTTTATCTCTTTCTTTCACCTAGAATCCCATTGATAGGTTCCTGGTAAGGGCTTGAGAATTAGTAAGCTACCATTAATGCGTTCTATTCATCCCCTTAACACTCTTGAAATTGTCCAAAGTACGCCCTTTTTGTTTAAGGATTTTCACTGAATCCTCCCTCAGACGTGTATTGTCTGATTTTCTATGTATGGGAATCCATTTGAATAGGATGAGAATTCTACTCATTGGAAATGTCTATTGTTTTGTTTTCTGTACAGCAACAAGGCATTGAACTAGAGAAAAGAGGGGGAGGGAAAGAGAGAGAGAGAGAGAGATCCGTTTTATGGTGGATGAACTTCGGGGGGAAGGGGGGGGGGGTGGTTGGGTTGTCGAAGAGTCACGGCTTGCTTAAAGATTTTTTGTTTTGAATCAGAATGCACTTCATCTACTTCAAAATGAAAATAGAATTACATTCACCTAGTTTTCAAATATCATTTTCGTTATGCAATCAAATTCACATTGCTTTCTCTTCTCACATTAATTAAAATAATTTGTATTCATTCTTCCGTTTACAAACAGGCATTTTGCATGCAATAGTTTATTTTGTTTTCATTTTTTGTCTTGTGGTTTTCTGTCGGACCCATGCATTACCATGAAGCTCTATGGCAACTCGGGCACCCCTCCGAAAAGCTGTGGAGGCTGCCAAGAGCAAGTTTTGTCTCTGAACATACTTAAAATGTGGATAAATTAACAACATGGCATACCTCTGCACATGTTCTGCCAGCAATCGGTTTTTGCATAGCATGCCGATTCTTTCAAGAAATTAGTCAAGTAAAACTTCGATGAAAGGAATTATTGTGTCCACCTGTTGTGGAATGTATTCACACTATTCAAGTTATACATGTTCTATGCGAGCTTTTCTTGTTACGTTGATTGATTTGTCATGACCATTTGATGACATTTACCCGACATAGCAACGCCATTAAATGTAAGCCTATTCAGTCTGCATTATAATGTAGTCAAAGGAATGCACACAGCATGTGAACTAAATTGCTCGAGACCAATACAACTTTCAGTAGGGCTATTGATGGAGACGCCATTTATTCCTATACAGGTGAAACGGTTTAAAGCGCCTCACAATATACATCATTGTGGAGAAACCTGTATCCATGATTCAATGATGTTTGTAAACTGTTCTTTTGGCTGTATCACAAACGTAGAACTCTACAATAAAGTGATTACTAAAGGCAGACTTCAATAGCATTAAACCAACGTGAATTACACAATTACGTCATGACAATGATCTTAAATCATAACACGGAAGTTGCCTCAGTTCTTAATAATAACAGTTCATCAAAAGAGCCATGACTCGAGTCATGAACTGCACGTAAGGGTTTTCCCACTTTCCTTGTTTACATGTTTTTAAATAGACCCATTATTATGTTTATAATAAAACTAATACCTCTAGTTTTAAAGAAAATATGGATCGCATCTTTTTCATAGCAATAATAGGGCACGCCTTTGACATTAGTTAAATGTTGGTATTAAATTGTGGAACTGTTGAAAGCAATCACTTACAAAAACTGGATTATGGCTATCTAGAGGATCTAAACTTCTTTGGTAAACGTATGTTTGCCATGATTAAAGGAAATTATGTGTCAATTTGCTAACATCTTTCTTAACGTGTTTCATTTCTGGCCCTACTTGATTTGTTTTTCTTGGCAATAAATCTGTACCATTTCGTTCCTTTCCCCTTTGAAACCTCGGCCCCGTTCCATAAAGCCTACCATTGACGGTAACTTTGCCATTATTGTAACTTCAATGAAAACCTTAATTTGATTGGCTGTTGAATGATGTTGCCATGGTAGTTAATATGGATGGTATAGTTGCCATCATTGTTAAGTTTGATGCAACAAGGCCAAAATTCCATTATTTCGCTGTTTCTTATGGATCATTTCCCCTCTAGAATAACAATTTTTGTTTAACTTTTCCTTTTTCCCCCCTAGTTAGGATTGATTTTCTAAAGCGTGAACTTCAAGTGGCCATTACCTCGAAAAAGACGCATTATTCACTATGTTCAAAGATCAGCCATTACCACATTACTCACCATCGTTTCCACCTAATGTCATCTTTAAGTTCAAGTTCACCATTATTTACCGCAAACAAGATTTCAAAAGCCTTGCATAGTTCAATGGCTATGCCTAACGTCATTAATAGCCATGCTTAATGACTAGACAAATCAACATTCTTTTTCCAGGTTGAAGCAACTCATTGTTACGTAACATTTCAAAAGATCCTACTAGACAATAAGCAGGACTTAAAGAATGTTGAAAGGGGGTAAATGAGGGTTACCCTAATAGGGTATTAGGGTAGGTCTGGGGGCGAGGGAGTGTCCTGAATTTGACCGGTGGTATTTGAATGGGTACCTCGAGAGAGACAATGAATGTCTTTAGGATTACAAATGCACTTGTAATTCCTTCAGAATGTCTTCAGAATTGTTGATAATTGGACGCCTTCTTAATAAGATACAAGGAACTTCCCTTTGTATGCGATCATCCTTCTTACTCGGTCAAAAGATCTTGGTAAGCTTCGAGTCATCAATGGGACTATCCTATTGATTGGACATGACCATGCTCTTGATTTGGATAAACCTTGCAGCCATCTTCAATTTTGTTTGGGAAGTCCAGAGCAAGACAACGCAGCGATACCTGACATCAAAGTAACGGGATTTGGGGATGAAAAAAAGAGAGAGAGAGCTAGTTACTTTAGTTTGTAAAGTTCTAAAGCCTCTGTTATGATGTACAGTGTTATCCAGTGAAACGATTCTTGTTCCTATCAATAGTTTTAACACACCGAAAATAAACAAGCAAAAAAAGACACTATTTCATCCAATTGTTACAGAAACAGAGAGAAATTCGTAAAGAAAGAAATAACGGGGTGTACTTGAACACATGTACTTAGAGCTGAATTTAAAAAAAAGGAAACATAAGAAATACAAATAAGCGCTCAGTTTTGGAGGTGAAGCTGCCAATTTTGAGGACAACGTAACTTATATTGGGTATTTAATGTTGATGCTATTCTGATAGAATAACACTGATAAGTGTTTGCACATTGTCATAGCTGTTGTATACTTTAACGTGTTAATGGTCAGACAATGTAAGCATAATCAACAAAAAATAATGAATAATGCCTTCTTGTTGTCATTTTAAACAGAATTTCGCCTTTCTAATACTCTGTAATGTTTTCCACTGCAGCTTTTTCGTAAACTTTCTTTTAAAAGTATATCATATAATAATATATAAGAAGGTGCCACATAAATGAATTCTATTTGTTTGTATGAAAATGGCGGGGTTGACATACTTGGATGCGAAGAGGTATTTGGGTGCCATCGCTCCATCAAATTTGCCTCTTGAAGATTTCGGTTCCGCTCCTTCAAATTTTAAAAGCAGAAACCCTTTCCCCATCACATCCCCCCCCCCCTCATCAGACACTCTAGCTCCTCAGGGGTGGAATCTTTTACCCCTTGTTTGTCTTTCACTCCGTGCTTGTCTCTCCAAGGGCTTTCCCTTTTGTTTGAGTAGCCCGTCTATTGTTTGAGAAGTCCTGCCATTGTTTGACTAGTTTCTTCTATTGTTTGACGAGTTTCTTCTTTTGTTTGTGAAGTTTCTCGCATTGTTTGCCCTCGCCCAGGAAAGAGAAGAAAAGAGAGTCCGGCTTAAAACAAATGCACACATACATACTTCCCTCTCAACCCCCTTTTTCCCTTCTCACGATAATTCCTAAGCACTTCTTCTTAGCGTTCAACCAATCTTCATCATTCTGCAGGCATACACGAAATTGAGCAACAGGTTTTAATGACTTCCACCACTTAAAGGCCCTCTTGGTGATTTGAGATTAAAACAAAATAGTGGCCGAAAGATTACGAGAAACACTGGCTAAAAGTCACTTTAACATAATTATTCTTTAGATTGATTGTTCGGACTTGCAAATATTAACAAACTTATACCGAATGTACCAAAACATATACACACGGATGAGATTACATATTCTTTTGACAGTCCAAATCGCCTCAATTTCCTTTCCTCATTAACCAGATAAATAAAATTAATATTTCTTCATTTATCAATCAGATAATTATATTACAAATCTATACTCTGTCGAATTTGGCTGGCAGAAATGTTTATTCTCGGGAGAAAAAAAATCATGTGTATTTTTGGTGCACTCTCTATCCTTTTGTCGTCGGCGTCAGATCCAGATTTTCCCTTTAAGATCATGATGTTGGGGTGTAATGGATCTAAAATCTTTTGAGCAAAGTTAATTAGCGATGGTAAAGGGGGAGGGAGAGTTTGTTTCTTGATTAAGTTTGCAAAGTTTGATGAACGGATGAAAGTTTGACTGCGTTGATCATGTTGTTGATAATTATTGGAGTATTGTTAGTTGAAGTTGAAGTATTTATATGAATCATTGTAAAAAGATATTCTTTCAAATGCATCTTATTCTCATCAAGAATGGTTATATGTCTCCAAATTTCCGCACTTTTTTTTAAAATTAATTACTTTGGAGTGGAATTATCCACGCCTAAAATAGTAGAATTCACCCTAAAAAGTAATTCAAACAATACTAAGGAGCTGATTTCAGTATATTTTGGAGTGGATTCAGCTGCAAAGACAATGATCCCTAATATTTCCCTAAAAACGTGGATTTCCACTCCTCTGTATCGAGAGAGTATTTTTGTTATGTTCTGCTTTTTGCTTTTCAAGGCAAAAACAACGGGTTCGAGAGAATTTCCATAACGAATGGAAACACAACACCTCTTCAAAAAATGAGCGCGTTGTATTTGTGCAATATGTGATTGCGTGAAGCGAGGATATTCGTTAAACAGGGGCGTCAAAACGTAAATGTGTTTTGGAGGAATGCGAGTAAATAAAAGAAATCTTAGTCATGACTCATTTGCACGACCTCCAGGTTAGGTGAGACTGAAACGAGACAGGACAACTTCGACCTATATGAATTATTCAATAGGAAGTGTATATCCATGTTTTATGTGTATAGTTTTCAGTGGCCATGAGTGCTTATGTCACCGATCAATCTACCTCCAACTACTCCTTTCTCTCTGTCTCTCTCTCTCTCTCGCTCTTTCTCTCTCTTTCACCCTCCATCTCTCTATCTTTTTTTATCTCACCTCCTCTAATGACCCCTTTCCCCCTCTTCAAAAGAATAGGTGACATATTCATATATTCTTGTCCGTTGGGAACCTTTTAATTTAGACATTTAATCCTCTGTCCTTTTTTTTTTATTAATTCGGCTATCCTATATGGAAGCAAAACTTGAGAATGAGGACTTCCGAACTTATAGCTGTAAACCTTCTTCTGCTAGCCAACCCCCCTCTCTCTCTCCCCCCCCCCCTTCTCTCTCTCTCTCTCTCTCTCTCTCTCTTTCTCTCTCTCTCCCTCTCTCTCCTCCTCCTCCTCCTCTCTCTCTCCTTCTCTCTCTCTCTCTCTCTCCTCCTCTCTCTCTGTCGTTGGTTACACATTTCCACCTTTTATATCTCTGTTTTTCATCTTTCCTTATTTCACTCACACGTCCAATGAGTACTATCGCATGAACATATACGATGTGGTTAAAGAATTTATGATTATGTATGACCCAGTTCATTACCGGCTTCGCAACCAGATCTTAACATCGGCAATTAAATACATCTCTTTTTTTTTTCTTCCCACTACATCTTAATAATATTTCCCAACCTACTTCAAGATAACTTTGTAAACGGGGGCGTCGCTCGGGAAGTGACACCCTCCCCTCCCCTCCCCACACCCTCATTCCCGCAATTGGTTTTAGTTTTGTTCGACAATCGTAATGTTTATAGGCTGTCGGCAAATCCCAAACACTGATTATCTTTCATTTATGGTTGTAAAATGTTCATCTGGCTTGTCAGAACCCCCCCCCCCCCCCCACAGAAAAAATCCACTAAAAAATGGTGTAGTGACGCCCTGTGGGTAGATGATACTAGGTACTTCGATCGTTGCAATGTTTGCGTTTTGACGGCGTCGGGTTTCACGTCGGCGATAGGAGTCGGGCGATCAGCGGATCACGGTCGTATTTCGAACTACCGTCGCCTCGTCTAAACTTACACCCATTTCCGACCTCTTCGCACGCCACCTTTGTTTTTAGTAAGAAAATGAATTTCTCTCTAATATCGTATTAAAAATGAAGATTAGCTTATACAACCGAACTCTCCCTCAAACAATTCATAGGCGCGTTGGAATTCAATTAGTTTCTTCCACCTCTCTTTCTATTCGCGTAAATCGAGTAATTGTACTACGATTCTTTTCGTCACCCTCTGTCTGTTCCGTTTTGTTCCCGTTTGCCATCTTTTAAATTTATTACACTTTGAACCATAATATAAATTCCATATGTTTGACGTTTCGTCTATGTATTCATTTTTTCATCTTTATCATTTCACAACTTTAATAATATTTCGTTGCTGTCTAGTCATTTCCTCGCTTCATACAACCTTAATCTGTTCTTCTGTTTTCAATCAACAGTCGTTTTCTTCTGCTCTCTCCTTTTCTTTTCTGTCTCATATCGTTATGTTTTCGGTCACTCTTCCATTATATTCCATCCATCCCCTTCTCGTTCTAATTTCGCTTTGTATTTCTCTCCAATTTTCTCCTTTTTCTCTGTTTCGCTGTATTTCTGCCAATCCTTCTTCCTCTTCCTCACTCTCTCTTTTCACTCTCTTTCTTTCTTCATCGGTCTTTCTCTCTCTCTCTTTCCCATCTCCAATCTCTCTTTCTTTCCTCATCCCTTTCTAATCTTAACCTTCCTAATTACCCCGTGTCCTCATCGCGTGTAGTCGTTATGAAATTACGCAGACGATTCGTCGACACTGCTCGCAAATTTTGGCGCGCTTTCATGCACTTTCGCGCCGAGCCACCCTGTAACTCAACACTATGTTTATGGCCCGAACCGGGACGACTGTGCGAATATTACCTCTAGAGATGTAATTTCGACGTGTATGTGACCTTGTTGAGGTATATTACATGAGGAATCCCCGACAAGTATAAAATCAGAGGCTGAATTGAAATTATAAACTCAAATATACCTTTTTTTTTTTACCCCGAAGTAATAACCAACAACACTTATTAACGCTGTTAACCTAAATAGTGTTTTTTCGAATGGGAAAGAGAGCGGGCGTTGCTCCGACTATTTGATGTTTAACCAAGTTAACAGCCATGGAGATCGCAGTTAAATCTATTTTATCATCAGGACCGGTACTATGCCGTTATCATATGAACCAAATCAAAATGTTAGACAGAGTGAAACAGAACGGTCATAGACATGGGAAAGCAAGACTTCATTATCTATGATATTGATTTCTAATCGTACAGCATTTGGTTATTAACGTATTCACCTGATTTATTATAGCCTACACTACAGTACCAGATCAAGGAAAATGTTCAACTTAAAAAAAGGAACACTCATTCCGGCAACATTAACGTCCTTCAAGTTTTATAATGTCATAAAATTGAGGGATATTGACGTTTGCTTTAAAAACAACAACAGCAACAAAAAAAACAAAGTGAGCCTTAATGTTATAAGACCACAACATTTGGGATTAAGTTCTTAACAGTAATTATCATGTAAGCACAATGAGTTCGACATGTCAATATTGAACCATATCTTCATTAATGTGGATATCATGTAGCTGTTGTTCTTATCGTGATATTTTACGTGGTGTCAAAGTAAAAAGACATTGTTGTAATCCGTTTAATCAGAAAACAAAATCTTTCAATTAAGCAATAATAGTATACGATTTCCTTTGACGGACGCACGCCAAGCAGTGGTTAAAGTGTTGATATCTGTTATCTCACGATTAAGGGCTTACCTTGATCAGTTCTTAGGTTGATGTTTGTTTATGATTAAGATAAGGGGAGAACCAAGATTTTGTAAAATAGGGGGCACATCAGTTCTGAAACAAAATTTGCTGATAAACAACAGCAACAAAAAGGGTTATCACAAAAGGGGGCAGCACAGTTCAGGACTTGTATACGAAAAGTATGTCAATTGGGTTTCAAAAGGGGAAGGGTTACCCCCCCCCCCCCCCCCCCCCACCCTCCCCTTTATCCGCCACCGTCTGAGATCGTCTGGCCGTTTAGCCTGGTGTAGATCACACATTGTCATTTGAGTTGAGGGTTATCAGAGATTTGAATCTTTTGCAAACAGACACACTCGTTAAACGCGACTTACGCCATTATTAAAAGTCGGTTGTTTGAGCTTTGCATCTCGCAGACGACCAATTGATAAGATAAAGTTAGGCCACACGACTGGGCCATTCATTACAAGACACACTTTATTTAATAGTAGCTGTTTAGAGTTGTCACTGGCTGAAAGACCTCATTAAACAATCTCTTTTATCGCAAGTTGTGTCTGTGTTCTTTTGAGTGCTTCTCATAAAGGAAGGAGGGAAAGGGGAGGGATAGAAAGATCGGAACACAAGAGCGAGACCTTCATAGTAGTCCATAGTACAAGATCGACTCTATAGTCCCACGTGTGTGTTGCTATAAAGCCCATTCACAAGCCCTAACAAAAACTCCGCCCTTGTAAGCTACCACTCTCTTCAAAAGAAAATGCTCCTAGTGGCGACAGAGCAAATTCTCAAACACAATGCGCGCGGTGGGCAGAAAAACTGTTCCAAAAATACAATTTCCATTGGTCCTGTGTTTGCTCCTACTACACGCGTGCTGCTTTTCACTCGAGGTTTCTATTCTATACGAAGAAAAGGGAGAATAGTTACCCAAATCAACTTAGTATTGTATCCAGCTTTCCCGTCACAACAAAAATCTCTATACATAGGACTAGGTACAATAATGGTATTTATTGACATTTTGCACAAGAACGTATTGTGCCAACACGTGGCGGAAAAGACCAAACCCTCCTTTCATGTGTTTTTTTTCTTTCGCATTTGATCCTATTAATTCGTTCTTACCTGCTGCCGATGGCCTGCCGTGTGATATAATGTTACCTTTTCAGTAGGAATTCAAAAGCATTTTCAGAAGCTTAGTAAAGCAGAGTTAAGATGTTATTTTTCTAAACGGGGGATTTCCCCTTCTACAATTTTCAATTTGTATCAATTTCCTGAGGATGATCTTACACATATCTTCTCGATAGTAAACGAATCGAATATGCATATTTAGGGTAGTTTAATATGCTTGTTTAATTTGATTGGTAAGATAGAAGGACTGATTATCTCAATGTTAGTGATGATGCCGAAAATGATGATGAAGGTGATGATGACGATAATGATGATGAAGGTGATGATGACGATAATGATGATGAAGGTGATGATGATTCCTTCGATTTCAAAAGGCGCCATTAAAACATTCAAAGGTGCAGTTCATTGAAGAAAAAAGTGGCCATTTACCAAACATTTCTTTCATCAGATTTGCAAGCATAGTATGTAATGTATTTATAAGATAACAATTTCATTTTGCGTATACAAGTGGCTTTTTCCTAAAATAATAGGCCTACATGATGGTATACATTTGTAATTGTGCTCTTCTCAGTAAAGCACATCATCGTCTTTAATGAATAATAATATCCCCATCTTTATAATTATATAGTTTTCATTATTATCGTCATCATTACCACTACCACCACCACCATCATCATCACCATCAATAGCAGCACCACCCTCACCACCACTACCACTACTCCCCACTCACAACCAATATCACCCACCACCATCACCTCAATCTTGCCAATCTCGATAACCAACGAATTCAATATCACCGCAACATTTTAGAAAATGTCATGTTACAGTCTATTTCTTTTTGTTTAAAGGTTTCACTATTTCTACCCATGTAGATGCAAATATCCTGTGGAAAAGTAATGTTATTTATCACTAAGGTTATTTCATTTTTCATAATATATTGTCTCCCTTGTTTTCTATTCCTCTATTCACCCTTCTCTCTCTATCTCTCTCTCTTTTTCTCTATTTCTCTTTCTCTCCCCCCCCCCCTACCCTCCCCATCTCTTGGTTTTAAATGGGGATAGACAAGGTTCTTTATTGAAGTTTCTTCTTATGCCTTTCGTTTGCCTAGTGGATTTTGGTTGAGGATTTTCCGACCCCTTCACGAGATTTTTCTCTTGTTTGTTTTTGACAAAGTTGCCTGGACTCTAGGGCTGGCTCAAGAGGTTATGGCTAAAAGGTTTCACTTACAACTTAAAGGGAAACCTCAGACATGACGCTGATTACTTTGTTCCCCTAAAAATATCCAGAATTAAGATCCCCTTCAAATGGTTGAGTTTCATTTTATCAGTATTTATTTGTTATTAATTTTTATTATTATTATTATTTCTCTTGGTTTCCGAGGGTGAATAGTCTCAAAGCCGAAGGCGGTCAGTTAATGTTTCGAATCTAGTGTAAAAACATAGCATATCACTTATAGTTGCAAGGAAAAACAATATCGAATGTATTTGGTTTTAATTGAATTTTTGAAACATTAATTTGATTTACTAATACGGGTAAACAAGTTATTGCGAATGTAGAATATTGAAAGTATTGGCCAATGATGGATTAAATATAAAACTATTTGAAAAAGCACATATATTTATGGATAGTATACAAATATGAACTGATGTGCATTCACTGGATTTTATAACTGTTGACTTTTTTGTGGTCTGAATCTGAAATGGACTTCAAACTGATGAGGTTGAGCTTGTGGCATATGATTGGCACTCGGCGATGGGTTGCTTTTTTTTCAAGAAAAGGAAAACAGGAGGATTTTTTTTTCGTTGCCTCTGTCGGCGAAAAGAACGTACCCCCTCATTCGGAGTTTTGGGCCCACCTGCGCTGCGCTGCAAGCCGATCTTAATGACCCGTTCAAGCGTGTTGTTATTCATGAGACAGAGCATGGCCGAGCTCTTATTGGTCCGAATACCACAGATGCTTCATCCCTTTCCGCGCGCTTTCCATAGAGAGCTCCACCCCGGAGCATTCTATACTCTGCATAACAAAGGCGCGCGAATTCAATTAGCTACGTCACCTGTCAGTGGTCGTGACGTCAGGGTGCATTGGTTGCATTACAATACACGAAGCCCGGCGCCCGACCCGGCCGTGATTGGACAACTCCTTGCATAATTAGACTGAAAGGCAATCAATATCGTATGGAGGGCAGAGTCCACGGCACGCTAAAAATAACGAGCGGCTACCGTCGAAGCTGTCATATTTTGTGTTGAGCTCTGGTAGTCAACATTACAAACAGCAAGGCTCTCTAAAGACTACCAACCTAACTTTGAACAGTTTAGCATTTAAGCATTCTCCATCGAGAGACTTGGCATTATTTCTTTTCGTCGTTCATTTGAAAGAGACTGACCAAAATGTCTATTCCTGGTGTGCATGAACAACCGGAGTTGAAGCATTCTGTGAACGTCATGGCAAGTTCTATCCCCGGCATGGCCCATCACGTCGGGCTCACGCAGGCTTCCGTCATGGGCAACGGCCCGCCTGGCATGGGAGGCAACAAGAACAACAGCAACCCCAACAACAACCCGGACAGAGTTAAAAGGCCCATGAACGCTTTTATGGTGTGGTCAAGAGGACAACGCAGAAAGCTATCGCAAGAGAACCCCAAAATGCACAATTCTGAGATCAGCAAAAGGTTAGGAGCCGAGTGGAAGTTGCTGTCTGAGGACGAAAAGAGGCCGTTTATCGACGAGGCGAAACGACTTCGAGCGGTGCATATGAAGGAGCATCCGGACTACAAGTACAGGCCCCGTCGTAAGACCAAGACCCTCTTGAAGAAGGACAAATTTACCCTTCCAGGTATCATCAATCCACAGACCGGCGCACCTGTTCAGAGAGGGGTAGGAGACGGTATGCACGGCTACCAGCACCTCAACGGCTACATGAACGGGTACCCAAGTATGATGCAGGACCAGCTATCTCACCTACCATCGCATTCTTACGGGGCACACCAAGCTGCACAAATGGCCAACAGTGGACTTCATCACAGGTATGACATGGCCCAGCTAGGCTACCCTGCTATGTCCACTACCCACGCCGCATCATACCTCAGCCCCGCCGCTGCCAACTACTCGGCCGCCTACAGCCAGGCGGCAATGATGCACCACGCACCGTCTGGCACCTCAGCCGCCAAGTCCGAACAAGCGTCGATGCCAACAGAGCGAACGCAGTCAGCAGCCACCGCCGTCTCCGCTGGCGGGCGACACATGCCCGGCGATTCGTCGCTTCGTGATATGATCAACATGTACCTCCCTGGCGACGCCAACGACCCGAACGTCCAACGACAACACGCTATGCAACAGGCTGCCGCAGCAGCGTATCACGGTACCAGTGTAACATCTACGAGCGGTGTTGGTGTGAACGGTACCGTTCCACTCACGCATATGTAAGACCAAAAACTTTCTTTTACACAAGTTTAAAAAGTACTGTTTTCAAGACATTTTATGCTCGGATTTTCGTTCACGAGCTCGGATAGAAAGATTTATCGTTGAGAGAGAGTAACTGTTTGAATCGTTATCTAAATTTGAATGTTGACTCTAGCGATCAAGCGATTTTATTTGCGAGGAGAGAAAGAGAAGGGAAAGAAAGGAACCTTTTGCTGCAGGTGGAGTCTCTTTCCCCGCTAGTTGCCTTATATGCCTTGACTTGTAAAACAATTTTGTACTTCAAGACTACCACAATTTAAAAAATGGCTACTTCAGAAGAAACCATCGTACGAATAAAAGGCTCGACGCTCTAACACTCTTGATATTGAACGAATATTTGTATAAAATTGGACTTATTCTTTCGTTGCCAAATGTCTTGATTTTTTTTTTGATTGTCGATGATTAATTACTTTTTGATTTATTTTCTAATGTGCTTAAATTCCTTGAAAAGTCAAGATTATATCAGTTTTATGTACAGCGTTTATGTGACTTGACGATTAGATATTTTGAAAAATGATTCTTAGCTAATTTGTATGTATATTTTGGCATCGGTTTTTCTTTTCTCGGGAAATAATTATCGAGTTTGTAAAGACACTATTGAGTTGCTCTACGCAGGCGTAAAACAGAATCATGACAATACCTTGAAAGTATCCAGAGTTTAAACAAACATCGTTTCAATTTAGATATTCTTTTATAGTGATATGTTTATTCTCCTTCACTTTTAACTATTTTTGGCGAAGGTGGAGATATAATTTGTACGAATACTGCCTTAATATGTTACATATAATTCACAACCTTGTAGACCATAAATAGTATGTGACGAAACGGGCTGAATTTTTTTTATAGATTTTCTTAACTTTACGACACGAAAGGTTTTTTTGTTCCACTGCAATTCAAGTTTAACCTTGTATATTTTCTGGTTTTCTGTAATGAGCAAACAGAAAAATTGCATTGTGTTAAGTGTATACATATTGAGTATTTCTGATGTCCGTCTCGCAGATTTTGCACACCTGCCTAATAAGACATTTTATTGTTCATCCAAAAAGACATGAGGCTGTGAAACTAGCGTTTTTAATTCTGGTATTATTTTTGTACGAAAACATTCGTTCTTTACTTGTGCAACATTTAGTATCTCTTTTCATGCTAAAAAGTGAATAACTTTGAATGAGAAATTATGACGGTATTTCTTCATGACATTATTGATATCTTGGAAATATACGACCCGGATTTGTTTGTTCGAAAATTCAACGCTAACTAACTTTTCAAAAGTTTATTCACATTTTCTGGTGCACTACTATAATCATGTTGAAAAGTAATTGTCACTGTTTCCTTATATAGAAAAACACCTTCCATTTTCATGAATGCATTATAGGTGCTCTGCGTTCTAATGAAGAAATATCTGTCTCACGAAAGTGGCCGTTATTTTATTTTGAAAACAATTAGTGCTTTCCCCGGTTAGCAGTCCCACACTTTTTTTTCCAATGGTAAAACAGAAATGGGCGCTTGCCAACTAAGATATTTATAAAGAAACATTGTTATACTAATCTTGATTATTCAATTTACAAAATCTCTCGTGGGTGCTTTGGGAACTGGAAAGCTTTCGGGTCCTTTTTTTTCTTCTTTCAAACTATTAATTTCGAATGATTGTATCTTCTATATTTTCTTTCTGTTTGTGTATCTACCTGGGGAAAATCTACTTTTTTGTTATACTTTGTGAGAAAAAAAAATATGAATAAATATGGCCGAACAATTGCGGCGTTTTTGACGGTGTAAAATGTAAAACAAATTGACATTGTCGTTTTGAGTTGTCTTTACGCTATTAAGAATCAATTCAGATATGTTTGGTAAACTGATCCTATGTTGAGCGTATGATAAGCGAGTGATATTGATAATTAGCTGATGACACATGCACATTTAATCTTCATAACACCAGATCAGTTATTCTATTCACTAATTAGGTGATAATAGATTTAGATGATATCTTGCTCCCGTGTGATGTGTAATACATGAATTGAGGAGGATTTGTTAATGGTGATGTTGGAAATATCGATGCTTGTGGAGATTTTTACGTTAATGTCTGTCTGCTGTACGAGTGTGTATATACGTTGTTGCATTGAGTGCGGATGTTAGCGTGTGTGCTTATAAATGTTTGCCGAGAAGTTGAATTAATGCTTTCATCTTTATAAATAATAAGATTAAAATAGAGTAAATGAAATTATAGCATATTGAATATTCAAGTAATTACAGGGTTTAGGTCGTGGAATTATCCTCTCGTTCCTTCCAAATACCTGTGTCTGCAAAACTGTAACAAACACGTACAGAAGTGCATTCGTTTCTTGATATTGTACATGTTAAAACAGGAAACTCCAGTTGTGTTGATATTTAATTTTCAAAGTGAGTGCTTTAGCAAACACTGTAGATCAAACTCCGCAACCTTTCACCCTTTGGAGCATAGACTATGTTGACATTCGGTTTGATAATGCAGTTTTAATTGCATTAATTCGTTTCTCTATTATGGAGGGTATAACAGGGTCTCTTAAAACAATAGTTTGATAAATGGAATGTTATTAAGTAGTTTAAAGTACTGCTTGGTACTCTCAATTCTATTTCTTGCTTTGTGTCCTTCTTATCTTACTCACTGTCTGTCCTTCACATTATAGCTTCTTCTTTATTTTCTCGTTTTCTTTCACATGATCTATTTCCTCTTATTCTTGTTTTGATCTCACTTTCTCTCTTTCTTCACTCGTACACTCTCTCTCTCTCTCTCTCTCTCTCTCTACCTCTGTCTCTTTCTCTCTCCTAC
The DNA here is from genome assembly GCA_035222895.1 of Strongylocentrotus droebachiensis. Lineage (NCBI taxonomy): Eukaryota > Metazoa > Echinodermata > Echinoidea > Camarodonta > Strongylocentrotidae > Strongylocentrotus > Strongylocentrotus droebachiensis. The sequence goes on from JAVYIG010000001.1 coordinate 859,224, forward strand.
TACTACCAATTTCTCTCACCCTGTCTCACCTTTACTTCTTTCTGTCTCTTTCTCTATTACCCCTTCCTTTCTGCCTCTTTCCATCACCCCCCCCCCCCCTCTCTCTCTCTCTCTCTCTCTGTTTCTCTCTTTCATCTTTTTCACTCTCTTCCCTCTCTCTCCCGCTTCAATTTTTCTTCCTAATATGAATTTTGTTCAGTAAAAAATCGTGGAACCAGTTTTCAATTAAAAGAACTCTTCTTCACACTCCACAATGGATGATTTCTTAAAGCGGGAGTATGCGACACGATTAAATCCTTGCTAAAAAATTCAAATCAGTAACGCATTCATGCGAGACGGGAATATCAAGTACTTCTAAATCACTACATTTAGGTGATTAAATAAAATTTGGAAAATATCAAGGCTACAATGATGGTTTAAATCCTAAGTACATGCAAAATGGATATCATCTTAGCGAAAATGAATATCATTATACTCTTAGCGGAGCATTTTTTGACATTGATACGTAATGGAAGAACAACACCATTCTTACGCGACATACTCGTCAACTATGAAATAACATGGTGTTATGGGAAATGTGTATATACGTAAGTTGAATTATAATCGCTCGGTCTTTCCGTTTAAATGAAACACAGTTTTTTATTCACGTAAATGAAATGCACAATCGTGGAGCATTGTTTTTCCCGTCAACCAAATTAAACATAAAAAGTTGAGAACTGGTAAGAGAAAAGAAAATGAGAGAGAAAACGGACGGATGGGGCAGGAATGATCAGGCGCCATTTTCTACCTACGTGGATGCCGGTGGTGGGAATGAAGCAATTAAAAACAAAATGCAAAAAACATCGTCATTTGTACCATGAAGTGCAACACTCCACCTTTAAGCCGTTAAATAAACCAGAACCATTTGCATTTTCTCTGTTTTATTGAGAGGTTTATATTTCTAATGCCACGCAGTTTATGCGAGTCTTGATGTTGCCATTATTTACAATTACTTTCGGGCTTAATAACAAAAGCAAATTCGACACAGCTTTGCGAGACGTGAGCTATATCCCTTAGCGTAGGGGTGGGAACTTAAAGGGAAAGGTATCCCACATCTCCGAGAAGCGGGTTGAGTTAGAGGGGACACCACCGCCAGTGCCACCTATTAGAGATTCAATGTCTTAACGTAAAATGTGTGCCCCCATTATTTTTCGTGTTCGTGAGCCCCTTTCAAGTTTTCGATCCACAAGGTACCCGAAAAAATGATAATTTTTATCTCCTTTAAATTACTTTTTTGGGATTGAAAAAAAGAAACAAAAAATGTGATTATCATATTTCTTTACAGTCGCGACCTAAAAATGTAACATCTTTTATTTTGTTTGGTCAGAATTGTGTCCAACCCTATTTGCCCTTGAAATTTTCATTCCCCCTTCACGTCCTACCGGCTCTCAGTTTTTCATTGCAATATCTCAGCTTTTTACATTAAATTTCTCAGAGGAACCCATTCATATTGTATTATTATTACGTGAACATAATTATAGATTCTGTGATTTACAAGGTCATTTTTCTTTTGCCAGAGAGGCAATAATGGGGGGATTATTATTGAAAACATTATAAAGCATTGTAAGCCACCAGAGTTTATTAAGGTTATATTTTATTTAGGAGATCGTTTTACAGAGATGAGAGGAGAAAGGAAATATTACGTGTCACATGATCTCAAGGTCCCTCTGGTGTTGGGAGCCTCAAATTCGCCAACAAATTGATGGCAAAATTTCACTTAAATTGTATCATAATGTGAAAAGGATGTCACTTCTGCAAAGATTTCGCCCAAAAAAGTGTGTTTGAAGATAAATATTGATAAAAGAATACATAATTTGGGTTTCCTGTTGTGCGCAGAAAAACCTACATTTTGTATTATTTTGTCAATATTGGACTTCAAACATATTTATTTTGAAAATCCTTGCAAAAATGTGTCTTAAATGACATGTGTCTAAAGTGAAATTTTGTCATCATATTTTGGGGGCTCCCAACACTTTAGAGGGTCTTTAAGAGTAAGTAAGTAAACGACACACATTGTCTCTGGCACAATTTTATTATTCTAGCGCGGCTACCAGCCGACATACACCTGTTGAAATACGTGCATAAATTACCATGTTGCTATGTTGGATAAGCCTTTCTCGGTCTTGTAGAATAACACGCATTCACAAGGCATACTTTGTTTTTATTTCTACATTTAATTATAGAGATAGTGCGTATGTACACAAATGTAGATCTGAAGGGTTTTTTTTTTTCTTCTTTGCTACGTCTATTATCCAGTTATGGAGATCCGCGACTGGTTTATTATCGATACTACCACAATGTTTCGGTAATTTCGCAGCAGGACCATAATAACAATACTTGGAGTCCCATCCCACCTGCAAAAAAAAAAAAAAATCAAAAAAAAAAAAAAAATCAAATTTAAATCATGAAAAAAAAAGAGCAAATGGAAAACCCCTGTGTAGTTATGACGCCGATTAGCAGACTGGAAATAAAACTATGGGTACGAAAGGTAAAATGAAATCCTACATTGGGTCGTACTTGAACGTTATGTGATGATAATTACATATTGGGAAAATGCAACGTATATTATGTTACATACAACTGCAATGTACTACTCACTACATGTATGTGCTATGAAACATTTTTGTACCTAATCAATCTTTTGACATATCTCTACGCACTATATTCTCTCTTCCTTTTTTTGGAAAGAAAATATACCATATACTAGGTGATAAAAAGGGTTTATTTTTTACAATGCATCGTAATCTGCCCGTATATAGCAGAAATGCCATGTTACGATTTAACCTAAGATATAACTTACATTATCATTGTGGGAGACGCGTGAAGAAAATGCAAAAACAAAAATTAGGTGCCTTTATATCATGAATACACTTACGAAATCATAATCATATTTCATTAATTTCCCTTGATGCTAATTATTTTTCTTCGTAGAGAAGATAACTGATAGACTTTCGATTAATTGTTGTATATTATGCCCAGATCACAACATTGCTTCCTCAATCTCGACAGTCAATCGTCACTCAATTTGCAACGTTATAACAAGTAATTATCGCAGTAAAAGTCATTCTGTCAAAATGTCTTGATGGTTGGTCTTATTTTTCTCTACAATGATTACTTCCACTAAAAGATATTTCAAAATATAATTATTGCTCTGTATCTGTTTAAATCTATAAGGGTTGACAGAAAATCAAAGAATAATACCATCATATCATAATTATATCCGATGACTTAATTCAAGCAGATGCATTTTCAGAATAATAATAAGTGTATTAATTTAAGAGTGGGAGATGGAAGGAGGGAAATATACAGAGAGAGAGAGAGAGAGAGAGAGAGAGAACCGACTACTTTAAATCAAATTATAATTCTAAAAGAGGACCACACGGGGAATACCTTTGTAAATAAAGCAATGAAACATCACAGCGATGACTATACGACAAGTGTAATTTTATACGGCCGTACAAAGGTAATATGTCCTTTTTCGCAATATAATAATATCGTAGTCACTCATTGAGGCAGTGTAGATGAACACACGTGAAATACCCATTGAGAAAAAGATACTGGCTCTATGTATAATAAACATAAGCGTGCAAATACGGAGACCTGCGATTCTAACGATTTCATCGATCGCCTTCCCGATTATTGATCGTACGTGTTGCTCTGTTTCAACAGTTCTCCCTTATTAGTCTTTAGAAAAGGATTCTAATGGTTTTATTTAAAAGAAATTCATGGTTTAGGATATTTTGGATTGTTTAGATGCTAAGAAGGAGCGATTAGTTCTATTCCGCATAAGAATTCCACCAAATGAAGATTAAAATACAAACAAACAATCGAGTAAAACTTGACAGCGGGTATGAACAAAAGATAATCCATTTAAAGTTTTTAATGGACCCATCGTAAGTGTCTACACAGACTTTTAATTAACTTATCGTGGGAATTTCCCTCATTATACACATGTAATTCACAGTTGTCGGTGATTTTCATTCGATACCGAAAATCTAACTAAACAACCACAATTTTGGTTTAAGTTTTGTTAGTTCATAACACTACATGTTCTGTGCATTATCTTACCCATCTAATCTGTAAGTAAAAACTGTGTGCTATTACTGATGCGTTTAGTGCAACAATTGATATTTATGTATATACACATACATATTAATGCTTGTTCCCCGTGATAATAAGATGGTTTGGTTTGATGTTTTTTTTTACCTGACTGCTAAGAAAGCATGTGTATGCTTTTAAGTAAGCAACCAGAGGGGACCGACGGCTTTAAGTCTTCTCCGAGGGCATTGGCAATGAGGATTATGCCGTACCCAAAGGGCACCTAGCTCACCGATTTGGTATCGAACCCGGGACCTTCCGGTTACTAGACCACTGCTCTACCACTGAGCCATCGCGTTTCCTTTGTGGTTTCCCGTAACCATAATGGCCATGGAAAGTAATATTAACAAATGTGACACGAGAATGTCGTGGTCGAGTGGATATGTCACCGCACTGTGGATCACAAGGTCTGCGGTTCAAGTCCCGCCACAGCACCAATGTCCTTTGGCAAGACATTAGTCTACCTTTGCCACACTCGACCCAGGTGAGGTAAATGGGTACCTGGTAGGATTATTCCTTGAAATGTGCTGATAACGGCTGCCGGAGCTAAAGCTAGGGTAATCATTTCCAAAGCTCTTTGGGAGCGCATAGAGACGTTATATAATGTGATATGCGCCATACAAAAACCGAATGTTATTTTTATTATTATTACTGTATAGAGACGGATATAAGCGAAAATTCGTATAGAGAATGAACATGATAGAAACTCCATTTAGAAAGGTGGATTTTATTTCCAATTTTAGCTTTACAGTTGGAGGAATGATGCGAAGAAGTGGAAGATAAAGAAAAGGAAAAGAAAAGAAAATGACCGTGAATAGATGGAGGAAATACAATAGACAAAGGTGACTGAATAATAGATGGAACTATAAATGTCAAATCGGTGACGTAAGGCCTCTTGGGATCATGAAAAATCACCTTACATTGAGAAGAAATCTTCTGCTATATATAAATAGATTGTTTTGCACGTATTTGAATTGCCATTGAGATTCCCGATCTATATATAAAATTAACTGAACTAAAAATATATTATTTTGTGACTCCCACCTCCTGGTACGTGTTATGTCATATCAAGGTAATGTATTTCGTTAGGCCGCTCTACAAGAACTATCCGAGGTCACTGTATCCCCTACCATTTACATTTATTGACGCACCCCATAATTTTATACATATTCATTATATTCTTGTTTTGTTTTCTTATATTATCAATTCTTGACCAAATTGTTATTATTATCAAACAAAACAAAGCATCGTCAAAGCCTTGCAAACCAGAGAGTTTACCATAAACCAATTATTTACTTTATTGACACCTACACACATTCCCATTCTATTGCCGTTCGCCTCCACCCCTCCCCCTTTTTTTTTTATTTGTATTTATTTATTTCTGATATTTACACAGGGTGGCACATATCACCAATTTGGTGGTCTTCCATGAGGCCCTGTTTGATAATAATAAAAACAAATAACAGCATAAAAAACAAAATAGATAAATACACAAGCATATAAACAGGTAAAATACAAATTAATTGGTATCCCCTTGAAATAACTGATCATTCAAGAATCATCCTTGATCATTTACAAGAAATAGGTGAATGGAATTTTCAAATTAAATACAATTTTTAAAAACGTTCATTTAATAATCTGATATAGCTTAATGCACGGGATACCAAAATTGTTATATACATATTTACATTCAATTGCTCTTTAACTAATACACCTCACCGTAGAGCATTACACTTGACGCGGAATCATTAATGTGTTCATTTCGTCCGGAAATCCGTAACGAACACTACTTCAAAATACTTCAAAACTCTCTAGTATCCCATCCCGTCACCACGTAAGTTTCAATACAATCAATTAACATTCCAGAGCGAAGGAACACCCCGAGGAACACAAAAGAACTGCCTACCAGTGAACTTGACACCTTACTGTTATGTAATCAACATACCCGTCTCCTGAATGATGTAGATTTCGCAAAGCAAATTCTCGGCAACAGGTGAATTGAATTCCATTGGGCAGGGCACAATGAATTGTATTTTTATAGTGAAAGTGTGTTTCTCTGTTTTATGTTCACGCACTGCGTTGGAAGATAAAAAGGTGAACCGACAATAGGCCATTTTCGTTATGTAACCAAATTTATGCATATGATCTTCATGAAGCGCCTCGATACGAATTATTCAGTCACCTGTTACGAATTAATGTATTTCAATAGTCAGAATGCGAACAAACATTATGGTTTGTCATACCTAACAACACATAGTATACCATTTTGCATTCTATTATTCATTACAGGTGAATTCAATATTTATACTGAGGCACTTCACAAAGATGTATGCATTAAATTTGGTTACATTACGAAAATGGTTTGTTGTCCGACGACAAATATTTCATAAAGTTATCGGTTAGGTTTAAGGTTAAGTTCTTACAGAATTATTCTTCCAAATATTTATCGTGATCCGTTATATTTTCCGTCGACAAGTTCTCGGGTTTTATTTCGTGATGGTTTGGCCTTTGGGATTTGGGTTCGGTTGGGTATCATGTCGGGTCCAGGTTTAAAGTTTGTGTGCTTCTTTTAATGAAATAGTCATACCTTAAGGGATATGCACTAGCATTGGGGGGCATACTGAGTGAAATGCAAATAGCAAAGTCAATGATTTGGAGTTATTTGAGGTTTCGTTCCTTCTTTCCCTTTTTTAAATTGTATTTTCCTCTTTTCTCATTTATTTTCAAAAAGCCATTTATTTTAGTTCCGCCAATGTAACGAATACAACGTAGCTATAGCCTCGGGTAATCCCCCTTTAAAATGTTGCAGTATCTTTGAAGAAAAACCAATCAACGCCTTTACAGGAGACTAGAAGACTGGCGGAAAATTTATTCCGCCCGGCTGCTGAAATTGACACAGATCTTAAAATCGCCCGTGTCGTCTGCTAGCCGTAACTAACGTCGCAATCTACACGTAAGTGCAATAAGTCCGCCATGCATTTTTACATGGTGTAATTCATGCGAACAAGCTGGAGTGAAGCTCGTTTAAAGTGCAGGACTTCTCGCCATCATTTTCGGCCGGGCACTCAAGCGTTTTCCGAGCTCTAGCTCTCGCACTGTTTGGCAATCCTTCGAATGTTTCTAGATGATCACACGTATTTTTCATATATAAATTTCGTTTTCTGATTTTCTGATGATTTTTTGATCAATCCCACGAAACAACATGATATACTTTAGATACAGATCTTCATACAGTATGCTAGTAACATAAAAATAGCAGAACATACATGCGATTGCTAATTGGTTTATATTGTCGTTAGTTTTCGCCCAGGTTGATTTTCTTGAAGTGAATTCATGAGTTTTTAGTGATTAATGTCTCTCTTTTAATTTTGCGTCACACGTAATAAAAATCCAAAGGCAAAACTAGTATATTATACCCTCAAATTCGACTATACATCTCACATGTTATATCTCTTGTGAGTTTAATGATGACAATGATAATAATAATAATAGCAATGATAATATGAATGATAATGATAATGATAGTAATAATACAAATAATAAGGATAATACTACTAATAATTATATTGGATATTTTATAGCGCAAATATCAACTACGCAAGGTGCTTAGTGCATTTTGATGTAAAAGTTTTATGATTATAGCTCAAATAGTAAATAGTTTAAAATCTGGCAACAATACAAAAGGGGCGGAAAAGGTTGGAAGACGTACACGAGACTTTACCACTTATCCCTCGGATCAACTGACGGGAGAGGGCGTTCAAATTGTTTCTTTGTCTAACGCAAAGAAATCTTATCATGTGCATCAGAAATGTTAATAAAGAAAAAATCAACTACCTTATTTGGTGGACAAGAGTGGACGACGATGATGATGATGGTATGGTGGTGGTGATGATGATGTGGTGGTGGTGGTGGTGGTGGTGGTGGTGGCGATGATGATGACTGTGGTATGGTGGTGGTGGTGATGATGTGGTGGTGGTGGTGGTGGTGGTGGTGGTGGTGGTGGCGATGATGATGACTGTGGTATGGTGGTGGTGGTGGTGGTGGTGGTGGTGGTGATAATGATGATAAAGATGATGATGATGAGGAAGATGATGATGAGGAAGATGATGATGATGATGCTTATGATTACAATGATGATGATGGTGGTCGTGGTATGGTGATGCTGTTGATGATGGTTATAGTACTACTACTACTGCTACTACTACTATTACTACTACTACTGCTACTACTACTACTACTACTACTACTACTACTACTACTACTTCTACTAATTATAATACTACTAATAATGTTAATAATAATAATAATAATAATAATAATAATAATAATAGTACAATTAGGACTACTACTTAGACCATAACCACCATTACTACTACTTCTACTATTAACTTCGAGGATAATGGCAATGATTTTAAAAGGAAAATATTGATGATGACGACGATGATCATACGAGAGCACTTGTCTCTAATGACATGACACACTAATGATGATGAGGATTAGGATAATGATTACGGAAAGAACATCGATGATGATGATGGATGGCGAGGAGGGGAATGATAGGGTAATGATGACGGGCAGATGTATTAGCTTTTGACTGTCCATGGCTCACGTTACTCCAGCCCTCGCACCAACTAAATTACAATTAATGACACCGCTTATAAACCCAGTTATTAATACAACCCCCAATCAAACTAACGTCAATTTCCTGCCGAGAGCGAAACGAGCACGGCTCCTGAAAATGGAGGAAATTATTCTTGATGCCTGTCCCTCGTCAAAAAGGGGGGGAAAGCAATGTTTCTGCAATTCCACCCCGGCCAACATCCATTCTGTATCATTCTCATAATTGGTAGATCACCTCGGCAAACAGACCATAATGGGTGTTTCGTCATCACCATCAATCAAAGTCACGTGACATGATCGGGTTCTTATTATTGCTGTGTAAGGCAAACTCTTGGTTTTCCTCATTTGTTTTTTTATTAATTTATTAAGTCCATCCTATTTTATCCACACGTTACCGATCACATCCAGAGTTTATGTATAGCTAATAACTGTACAAATCTGACAGCCCTACCAAAGCTTGAATCAGACATATTTCTTTGACCTTTCACATGCTGACATTTCTTATCTGTTCTTTTACTCCCCTCACTTTCACTGATCTGCCCAGAGATTTCTTTTGTTAACCTAAACACCAAATCAACTTTTTAAGAAGGAAAACAACCTTTCTAAAGAGAGAGCAACAACCTTTCGCAGTCACGTAAGTCAAAGGTTTCGCGAACCCTTATACGAACTACAAGAGGGAACCTAGACCGAGTAGATAACAAATTTAATGATTTATAATTGACGTTTGATGTTACCTGGTACGAATTCTTATTTTATACGGTTGTGAAAGTATATGAATTATTCAATGAAAGTCGGTCTTTGGAAAAGCACGATTCCGGTGGAGAAATAATCATTTTGAATATTACTGGCTTACTAGACTGGAATCTGAGAATGGAAATCTTGTAGATGAAACACATTATAATTAATAAATCAAATGAGGGAATGACGTATTATGTATCCGTTATCCCTGCCCCCTCGCTCTCTGTCTCTCTCTCGATCCAATGTAATCGAACTGCGACGCATCGCGCAAGGAAACTCCATACAGAAGAAATATGCCAATGTTTCCAATTGTTTTACCGATTAATTACTGCAAACATTACCATGATTACTGGTAATTGTGTTAATGACTGAATTGTCGAATAGTCTGATTGTAAAAGGTAAAAACACATTAAGAGAAATGGGTTCATAGAAATAATCAGTTCACATTTTCGTTTGTCTCATGAGCCGACAATCATGAAATTGCAATGAAAATAATGATCATCCATTACGCTGACACTATACATAGGCTAATTACAACACAAACAGAGACTAATTTGAAAATTTCGATTACATTTGATGCGAAGTCAGCAAAATATTGTTTGATTTATATGGTTAACAGTAGAAAATCGGTTAATTTTCCCAGTCATTGACATATGCAATCGGCTACCCCCCCCCCCTCCCCCCTCCCCGCCTGAAAATTAAAAAAATACCAATTCGAGCAACACGATCTCATATTTCGAGCCGTTAGGTCGTCTATTCGTAAGGTCTTATCCTTTTGTCAGGAATATTTCGATGACAAAATTATAATTCACAATGATAATGTGTCAAACTATTTGCTCGCTAGTTTCCCTCGCTCGCAATTTTTCGGAACGGGAGGGGTGATATTTGGGCAAGAGATTCGAACCCCCTCGAACCCCCTCCCCGGTAACCTGGGTAACATCCTCCTAGGACACTTAACACCGGAGAACTACCCTTGACTCCCCTAGGACAACTCCAGCCGGATGTATTCAATACCCCTCAGATACCCTATTCCAAAGCGAACCACCCCCTTTTAATACTTTCTGATCTTAGTCCGGGATAATCAATGTCCTAGAGAAAGGCGGTTGTCCGCTTGTTCCAAGGTGGTAGTCTGAGAAGTAGTTGTCGCGGAATCTTGCTTTAAAAATACCTTCTTCTTTCACGACCCAACAACAACAACAACACAAACTCACATAGGCGGGTCGAATATCATCCTACACAATAATAAAGCATAAAATGAAAAAGATTAATTCTCATTTGAAAAAAGTAATGTTGATGTCATTGGTGATTAAGAATCTTCAAAATCGATTAATAACTAAATCTGTATTCTCTAACTTTTGATCAGGTCTAGGACTTATCTATCGAAAACGAAATCAGAATAGAATGATTGCTGTAAAAGAACCTTGCCCACATCCCATAAACAATGATTTTCTCTTCGTACTTAAATCCGTGACTTTTTTCTACTCGTGTTTCAAGGTTGAAGTTACCCATTCCCTCGTCATAATGTTCTAATCCTTGATTATCATTGTATTTAAATCAAAATAAATTCCTGGTTAATAGATTCTAATTCGAATGCTTACGACAAACGAATAAGCTATTTCTCCTGTAAAGACACAATTAATTGTGCATGATTTCATTTTTATGGTTGATATTGAACTGTTGATTTTGTTACTTGATTGGGGTATTAGAATGTCATTATAACAATATTCCGTTACGTAATCTGCATTAATCATGATGGCCTACTTGCAGGTCATCATCGCTTTTAATTAATACCTACTTTCGTCCACCAGTCTGTGTGCAAGGTCATGTTTAGCGTGAATGCCCTCCCCCCCCCCCCCTCTCTCTCTCTCTCTCTCTCTCTCTCTCTCTTTGGTTCCAGAGTCCCAAACTTTGATCCTCGTTCATCGTTGTATTATTCTCTCCAGATCCTTTCGAAAGTGGCGTATCTCGGAGGGGGCGAGGGCGGGATGGGGGCATGAGGCTACATGAACTAGTTGGCACTCAAAGGGGAACACACACAAAAAGAAATAGAAAGAAACAAGTTTATTAATTTTTCAAATGCAATCCGAGTGAAAAGTAGACCCCTGAGGAAATCAGCTGTAGATGTAAGGTTGTATAACCTCATGAGAGGACAAATAAATGAAAAAATATATAAATTTAGATGGATAAAGTTCACATTTTATTCGTCTTTTTCCACATTCCCCCACCTGTCTTGCATTTATACAGGTTCTAGAGAGAGCTACAGGGACTCGACCACCCCCCCCCCCCCCCCAACAAAAAAAAATAAAAATAAAATAGTCTCCAAGGCCCTCCAATTTTTTAAAATTATAAATGTGTATAAGCAATGTGTATGCAATGAATTCAAAAGCCCCTGAGCGCCCCCAAGCCTACCACCCCAGCCTACCGTAGCCCTCCCCCTCTCATGATTCTTTAGAACCGCCCCTTTATTTAAGGGTTTTACCATGGCTCCACTTTCTCTTCGATCATTCCCCGTCGTCCGTTCGGAAAACCGAAGGTGCTGAAGTGGAAACGATATATCACCTTATCACTCGTTCATCTGCCTCACTCCAAATTACGTTAACAGGAGGATGATGGGACTCGTTAACGCCTGATTGTTTTCACGTACCGAGAGAGCTAACAACCGAAAATGATTTGTCATTTAGATGTGTTTACCGTTTATATGCTCCGGTCACACCGCCAAACCTTCTTCAAACCTAATATTTTGACATGTTTTCATTATCGAGAGGGCTAACAACCCAAAAGGATTTGTCATTTAGATGTGTTGACCGTTTATATGCTCCGGTCACACAGCCAAACCTTCTTCAAACCTAATATTTTGACGTGTTTTCATTATCGAGAGGGCTAACAACCCAAAAGGATTTGTCATTTAGATGTGTTGGCCGTTTATATGCTCCGGTCACACAGCCAAACCTTCTTCAAACCTAATATTTTGACGTGTTTTCATTATCAAGAGGGCTAACAACTAAAAAGATGTGTTGACCGTTTAAATACCCGAATCACACCGCCAAACGCTCTTCAAACCTAATATTTTGACGTGTTTTCATTATCGAGAGGGCTAACAATCCCAAAAGGATTTGTCATTTAGATGTGTTGACCGTTTATATGCTCCGGTCACACAGCCAAACCTTCTTCAAACCTAATATGTTGACGTGTTTTCATTATCGAGAGGGCTAACAACCAAAAAGATGTGTTGACCGTTTAAATACCCGAATCACACCGCCAAACGCTCTTCAAACCTAATATTTTGACGTGTTTTCATTATCGAGAGGGCTAACAATCCCAAAATGATTTGTCATTTAGATGTGTTGACCGTTTACAAACCTTCTACAAACTATAGTGATATCTAACAGAATCTTGGTCATTTGGTCTATTACAAATCGGTGTTCGGTATATTAGTGGTCGGGTGTTGAATTTGTCGGTGTGGCTGGAGCTTTAAGGTACGGGGAGAAAAGCAAATATATAGAAGTGTCTTGATCAAGTGGTTTAACCACTCTTGACTGGCGAAGTGATGGTTGTGGGTTCGATCCTCAGCACCTACCTACGTCCTTAAACTAGGCACTTTATCAACGTTGCCTCTTTTCATCCAGGTTTTGAACGTCATTGTGGTTTTGTTAGCATTTAATGGATCTGTAAAAATGTTGCCTGGCTGGAGTGGTCCACAGAGGAGGAGAACAAGAAGTAGTGGTAGTGGTGGAAGTAGTAGTAGAAAAAATTTAGTCGTAGTAATAGTAGTAGTAGTAGTAGTAGTAGTAGTAGTAGAAGTAGTTGTAGTAGTAGTGGTAGTAGTAGTAGTTGTTGTATTAGTAGTAGTTGTAGTAGTAGTAGTAGTAGTAGTAGTAGTAGTAATAGTAGTAGTAGTAGTAGTAGTAGTAGTAGTAGTAGTAGTAGTAGTAGTAGTGGTAGTAGTAGTAGTAGTAGTAGTAGTAGTAGTAGTAGTAGTAGTAGTAGTAGTAGAAGTAGTAGTAGTAACAGCAGTAGAATCAGCAACACCACCACCGCCAGTAAAAGAAGGAGGGGAGGATTATTTGGGGAAATTAAAGTAATAATACAGATCTTCATGATAATTTGATAATGGGAAGGTATTTTTCCCCATAGCTGTCAGTAGTGAAATTAGGAATCAAATCATCCTTTCCATCTACCATGTCCCCCATCAATTACACGCCTGACCCAACATATATAACACCATGACGACATGATGTCATTCATCCATTCGGTGTGAAGATGTTCCCATGAAAACGAGATGGAGACGGATCGCATCACCAAGTTGAAACAATACGTGGGAAACGACTCGGCGACGCGCTGCTGGTCCCTAATGAAGCGAGTAGTATGTGATTGAAGCGAGGAGAGGCGGGATGGAGGATGATGATGATGATGATGCGAGCCGGAGTATCTCGCAAATGCAACAAGTCATCAGCAGGATAGGTTAATGAGAGATGATGGTGGGATTATCTTTCATTCTCTCTCTCTCTCTCTCTCTCTCTCTCTCTCTCTTTCTCTCTTTCTCTCTATAAATCTGTTTCTTTTTTCTCTCTCTCTCTCTCTCTCTCTTTCTGTCCCTCTCTCTTTCTCCCTTTTTTTATTCTCTATATATCTATATATCTAACTAGCTAGCTAGCTATTTATCTTTCTATCTTTCTCTCTCTCTCTCTCTCTCTCTCTCTCTCTCTCTATCCATCTGTCAGTATTGCCATAATTATGTCTGGTTGTCCTTATACATTTCTGTGTCTCTTTCACTCTTTCGCCTGCTCCTTTCTTATTTTCTATGTCGTTTCTACCTACCCCATCCCTGTGTATGTGAGTGTGTGCGTGTGTGTGTGTGTGCGTGTGTTTGTGTGTTCGTCTGTTTTTCTATCCTTTTTCTTGCTCTCTACGTACGTTTCTTCATCTCTACACAATGTTCCCTCACCATACTTACTGCCATGACTTGTGTTGATCACTTTCTCTACAGAAATCCCATAAATTCAGTTTCTCTTTCTCTCTATTTAGCACTCCCCCATTGTAGTGTCATAATAATTAAAGAAATCTCTTTCCCTTTCTCTTTCTCTCTCGCTCTCTTTGTCTCCAATACTCCTCCCCATCTCACTGTCTGTTTCTATATCCCTCTTTCTTTCTCTCTCTCGGTCCTTCTCACTCTGTCTCTCTCTGTCTCTCTCTATTACTCTCTCTCTCTCTGTTTCACTCTCTCTTTCTAGTATTTAGTCTTAGTATTATTCCATTTATTTTCTAATCTAATTTCAATATCATTACCATCATCCGATAGGATTATTGAGATTAGCAAATTAAAGCCTGTCATTGCACTCTATGATTGAAATGTTGAGGTGACGTGTCACAGTGATCGAGTTCTATATTTTAAAGATAAACTTTAGTACTGGTAATGCGATTGCATTGTGAAAGAAAAGGTGTGGAAAGGATCAGAAACAGTTGATCATGTAGCATGTAAGTATTGGTGAGCACTGCAAGGTTCTGGAGCCATCAAAATCATAATAAATTTGACCGAGTCTTGGTAAAGTAACAAGCACTCACATAGAAAGCTATATATGGGACAACACACATGGTGTCGGGGCTAGTACTACCTTGATTTCCTTGTATTTCTATGCTCATTACTCAGCCAGTATACATTTTCTTCCAAAATTGTTTGGCACATGTCATTTATTTGTAATCTTGAACATTCAGTGTAAGTTTCGTTTGATTCTGTGAGAATTTTTTTTTTTTTTTTTTTACCAGTACTGGAGTTTATCTTTAAGGGACCTAGTTTTGACAGCATGTATAGGAACAGTCATATAATATTGTCGCCGATAACCGGCTACGATCACTACTAACATAATCACACCATCATCACTCACCACCAACATCACCACAGCCACCACCACTACCACTACCACCAAAACTATCTTCACAACCTCCATCACCATCATCACTACCACCGCTACCACCACTACCACCATTATCACTACCAGCTCAAAAGCCACCGCAATCACTACCACAAATCACCTCCACTATCCATGCCACCACTACCACCACCAACACAATCATCATCAACACCACCACCACCACCACCACCACCACCACCACCACCATCACCATCACCACCACCACAACTACCTTCATAACCACTTCCACCACCGCAACGACCATTACCATAGCTATTAACATCATCACTACCACCACCACTACCACCATTATCCATGCCACCGTCTTTATCACTGTATCACTTTATCACTGACACTAACCACCACAACCATCACATAGCCCCACCACCACCAACATCACCATCACTATCACTACAGCCGCCAACCCTGATAAATTCGTCATTTTTAGTAACTGATATTAAAATATCACCATAGCCATTCAAACAATTCTAAATGATATAAATATCCGTAACAAACAATCAGACATGTTTTTATGATTCTCCTTTTGCGTGAAACACATTATAGTCATTGATATAGTCATTCGACATGCACACATTTCCTTTTTTGTATTTCCCTGGTCTCTCATTTCCTGGTTCGACGATCTTTATTTTTGTTTACATTCATCTCTGTTTTTCTCTCTCACACTTGTTTCCTCTCCTCGACTTTTTTTCCTCTCAAATATGGTTTCCTATTAGTTGCAACTTCAATGTACTTTCTTCTACATGAGAAATCGCATGAATGACGTAATTTCCCTAAAGACAGTGGAAAATATCTCAAATCAAATCGAGTAAATCAATAACAACAAAATCTGCCTGGCTATGGAAACGTGCTAGGCGAAGAATAGTTGTCATAGTAACAGAAATATCTCTGGCAGAGACTAAAAAAAGCTCATATTTGATATTGAAATCCAATAATCCGACATTTCTATTCAGAAAAGCCTAGCCTCGAACGAAACTGATACGAAATTCCGTATTGTTCCCGTAGATTGAAAACGATGTATAACGGGGTAGCGAGACAATTTCACCGTTTCAAATTCGTGTAGAAATAAATCGTGTGGTTTCCGAATAATGAGACTTACGAACTTGAAGAAAAGCGAAAGAACTCTCACTTCTTTGCTCCAAAGAAAAGTGAATTTAGTCACGGCAAGAAAACATGAAAAGCACACCAATAATGTAGTTTTTTCTGCTCCAGCTACTCCCCATAGCAATTAACAAACAATGAGTATTGTTCCCTGGATATTCTCTCTTTTCAAAACCTATTACGCTACCGTAATTTCATTGAGCAAGCGCTCAATATTGTTACAATTCTTTTATATACCCAGCATACAAGTAGTGAATAGACCAGGCTGAAAAGGCCTTTTATTTTCATGGAAATGACGCTGACATGAATGGGAACTTTGTATACTATACAAGGGCTGGGTATCTAAAGAGCCTTGCTCAATTGTGCTACCAATTTTTCTCCATCGCCCCCATTTGACTGCAGTCGCTCGGTGTAGAAGGTCGGTTATTTTGCAGGCAAGCAAGCCAAAATTATCAGTTTTAATCATCTATTACTAGGAGATGGGGGATGATGCTTTGAGAGGGGGACTAGGAGAGGTGTCGCCTCCACCCCGAAACGATTTTGTGCACCCCTCGCCTGTTCGGGTCATCAGGTTACCCACGCAAGATCTCAACCTGGTTCTCACTCGGGTAAGTATACCCCTCTCTCTCTCAAACTCCACATCAAAACCGAACTCTTTCCAATAGTTTTATAGCCCGAAAAGGCTTATAGCAAATCATCTTGTAATTTCACGGAACTTAAAGCATTGAAGAAGTTTATGAGAGCGTTTTAAAGCCCTATATGTGAAAGAAGATTTGGGGTGTTGATATTTTTGTCGAGATCAGTCTTGCGTGTCGCTTCGTTGCATGCAGCATGCTACACAGAGAGCCTACTAAGCGCACTATGTATGCTCTGTCCCTGTGCAATGCGTCAACATGAATTGCTTGCTGCGTGTCATGTGCACAGTGGTACATCAAGACCACGCCAGCAGTTATGGCGGAAAAAATCCATGCTTTTCTTTCTCACACTCTCCCAGGCGCGGTTTAGAATCTATTGTTCTCTCGTCTTCGCCCACTATTGTTTGCCCAAGTTTGCCTGGAGTATAGAAAAATATTGTGCGTTTGGCAACCTTGAATTTGCGAAGAAATTTGACGACTGAATGCCCCTCGCCTTTCCTCTTACCGTGGGCCTGTTATTATTTTTAGGGATAACGTTCTTGCCTGGCTTGTGAAGGTATGTTAGAGACCCACTGCCATACCACCAGTGCCCCCAAACGCACATCTTAAATTTCACCAGCTTTCCTTCATAGGCCAACCTTTAGTCTGACGTTTAATGGCAGTCCCCTCTCGCAATATTATACGCATTCATTTACAGGAAGTAGGTGAAGATATTCTGGTCACAAACATGTGAGAAAAAAAAAACAATCTTCAACAAATTATTACCCCATGCCATAGTATAGTTTATTAAATAGTTTCAATGTGCTTTCATCATGTATTTCATGTTCTCTATAAATATGCATTTTTCTGTGTGTGATTTATACAGACAATAGAATATCATTTCGATGCTAGGTGAGACAGTACAGTTGTTGGCATACTTTAGGCTTCTATATACTTCTGTCTTTGGCCAGCAAAAGCCCAGAAAAAGCAGTCTGTATAATATTAATATTTTTTTCTTCATGTATTCGTCATGTTACCTGCTACCATTTGTCCCAAACGACACTTTTATGACTTAAGAGCATGTTGATTATTGTTTACAAATTGTATTGGCTATTCAGATTTAAATCTATGTCCAAAAAATAGCCTATATAAATAGAAAATATGTCGAAATGTAAAATTGAAACGCTGGTGACGAAAGAATGGCATGTGTGACGAATAAACCTACCATGAGAACGTTCATAGTACCGACGACTTACTGCGAAACAAAGCGATCGTTGTTACAGCGCTAATACACATGTTTATATTTGACACATCAAAATATTGCTGACATGTTGCTTATACAGTTATCACCATAACTGTCACATCATACTCATCCCCATTATAATCATCATCATTATCATCATTATCATCACCACCGCCATAATTGTCACCATAGTAATAGTTATCATTATCGTAACCATTACGACCATCAACATCATCACCATCACCACCACCACCACCACCACCATTATAATCAACATCATCATTGTCATCTACCAATCTTCATGTTTATATCTTTAGCCTGCTTCTTATACTTCCTGTTTTGTTTTTATTTTATTTCATTCGAGTTCCTTTCTCCATTTTTCTTCAACCCAGCCATTTTTGTTGTTGCCATTACCCAATTTGATCGTAATTAGAGTCGATATGAATTAAAACCTGTTGGACTGCAATCACCAAGTCCTCTCCACAAATTGGAGCTCCTCAACGAGAAATTGAATACCAGATAATTGCTTTTGTCTTTAATGGGAGCCCTTAATCATCTTTCCTGTCTATTAGCGTCACCACGTCTTTCCTCCCCTCATTTAATCATCAGTGTGTGATTACGTAACGCACGTGGCTGTCTTAATTTGACAAATTTCCAAGGCAAGTCGTTAGGGTGTGTGTATGTAATAATAATAATATATACCCGCGTGAGAAAGCGACAATGTTTTTATAACGAACGTTAAATTATGATTATTACCTGTTGAGATAAACTGTTGCCAGCGAAATATTGACGGACAAGGTTGCTCCTTTGGCAAGAGACATCCTACCCCACGGCCCTGCTGTAGGGTAATTGGAGAGGATGTCTAGAGTAAAAAGCATTCCGGCAACATTATGTCATGATTATGATATGTTATTGACTAGGTAGGGAGGACACAGGGAAGATGAACAAGGATTGTTGGTAGAAGAGTAGAGTATTGGTGACGCTGATCTAGAAATTTTGAAGATGACGTTAGTGGTGATGGTGGTGATGGTAGCGGATTTTGGGTGATGATTCTAAAAGTAATTCAACCGAATGTATTTTTGCTGGTGTCCCTTATTAAACAATAGTTGATGCTGATGATGAGATAATGACGGCCGTGGCAATATGTCATTGGTGATGACGATGATGATGATGATGATGATGATGATGATGATGATGATGAAGAAGAAGAAGAAGGAGAAGCCGATTATGATGATGATGATGATGATAATGATGATGATGAAGAAGATGGTGGTGGTGGGGATAATGACGGTCGTGGAAATTGTGCCATTGATGATGATGAGGAAGAGGAGGATGAAGAAGATGATGACGATGTTTAGGATTATAATGATGGTGGTTGTAGTTGTGGTGATGGTGATAATGATGATGGTGATAATGACATCGTATTGCGGTGCTCGTTTAATTGCAGGGTTAAACTATTTCATAATAAAGTATAGTTCTCCTGGTGGCACCAATTAAAGCGCGTGCATGACAGATAAACCACAAGGAACTGTAGGTCAATAACTTAAACTGTGGAAAATACATGTAACTTTTAAGTAGAGAAATAGACTGAATCATTAATTTCTTCAATTTCGGGGAAACAAATATGAATTTAGCCATATATCGTCTTCACACAAACATCCATTAGGCCACAACAAAAAAATACAGTCCCACATCCCTGAAATTAATTGAAATGAACATAATATGCATCTTGCATCGAATATCTGCTCGTGGACAGAAACAGATACCAACCAAATATGAAAATAACAGATCATATTCATTACCAATTTTCTGTTGAAAATGCAATCAAATATCAACGGACCTCGCGCCTAGACTCATCGCAAATGCATTAAGATGGATGCGATGGTATCACAATAGAGCCCACTTTACGATACAAGAGAAGTACATACCATTAATTTCATTTATCAGTTTTTCGGGGAGGGAGAGGGAGAAGATAAAATGCATTCGAGGATGATGGATCGTGCCATATCAATTTACATTTCACCGCAATGAGCAAAGTTAGCAACCTCCCAAAATACCACTCAATATTCGTCTTGTCCATCTACGCACGCTATCTACCAACCATGCCCCTCCCCCGTTTCATGTTAATTGGTTGAGTTATATGACAAGAGAATATGGTGTAAGGGGCATCATGAATATTATTCGCTGCATGTTAGCATTAGAGCTTTTTTGGTTAATATGATGAAAGTGTAAAGCTTGATGAAGAAAGAGTTGAATTTATTGCTTGGATTAACCGCAAAGGATAGCATGAAAAATTGTTTCCGAAATGGGGTTATCTATTGATGTAGCCCATTGTCATTAAAAAGATCAAAAATACTCTTATATCATTTTTCTTCAAATCATTCTCATGTCTTACTTCATATACGACTTTGCTATACATTATAAATCTTTGAAAATTAGAGTACATAGTAGATGCAGCAGTAAGATGCTAAATGAAATTCGATATGAAGTTAGTGAAAGTAGTAAAAGCAACAGTTGAAAATAATATGAGTAGGAATAGGATAGTAGAAGCAGTAGCAGGAACATCGGTAATAGTAGTCAGAGCTATTAAAATTGGAAATAACAGCAGCAGGCCAGCAGCAATACACTTTAAATACAGTGGAGTATATAGACAAAACCCATGAGAGACTAAAACAGGGACCACTTAGTTTGAAGTTAAATGCACTCCAAAATGCCTTTTGTCTTTGTTTGTTTGTTGCTGTTTTTCCCCACACCAATGCTTATATAAGATAGTATATCTCTTATTTTGTCTTGGGGGCGTGGAATATTTCCGAGATCTTCTCGTGTAATAGAGTTTTTATTTACCACCACTCCAGACCTCCAAACAGTCAATATTTTTCAATATGTGCTTTCCCCACCCACCCTCTTTTCCATTCCACCCCAAACAGTCAATATTGTTCAATATGTGCCTCTCCCCACCCACCCTCTTTTCCATTCCGCCCCCATCCCAACCCATTATATACACGCCACCAAACCCAGAAGTGCACTCAACCTTTGTCATGCTATTCTGCACAGACATTATATACCAAATAATAGCAACCTATTCCCAACACCTCAGATCGATATAAACATAGTGCTTCATGATTAAAAGCCTCCAATATTCAAATTAGGAGAAATAAATATATCCATCCCTTTCCGGCCGTTATTGGGAAAATGCATTTGAATTATTGCGATTTCTACTCATATATAAATACGTCGCAGAAAATGATATAGTCGTATATAATTTTGTGCGAATAGCGCTGTTTTTTCTCATTTTTTCGCCAGCTCCTCGCGTTGTCAGAGTAAATGTGCTTCCCCCATTACCGTAAATATTTCATGAGGATTCTAATGCATGCCTCGTTCTCTAATTTTAATGCAAGGCTCACAAACCACGAACGGAGAGAGAGAGGAGTGATCAACAAATGCATTTTGGTTCTGAATAAAACATGGCTGCGTAAATTTATCGAAATATGGTGGGGAAAACACCCTCCCTCCTCACTGTCTCTCTTCCTCTCTCTCTCTCTCTCTCTCTCTATCTCCTTTCCTCAATCACTTTTTACTATATTACCTTTATGATGATTTTATATATATCTCTTTATATTTTTCTCATCGTCTCTCCCCCAACCCCTCCCCCCTCTCTCTCTCTCTCTCTCCTACCGCCTTTACCACTTTCTCTGTGTCATTTTCTCTTTCTCTTTCTCTCTCTCCAACTATCTGCTCTCTTCTCTCCACCCTCTCTCCCCTTCTCTCTCTCTCTCTCTCTCTCTTTCTCTCTCTCAGTACCCCTGTCCCTTGGTTTAAAAAAAAACAGCATACACGTATACTTTACGTTTTAGATGAATAAGCTCAGATGTAACATAATCGTTTGTATTGTGAAGAGTATAAAGAGAGATGAGGGGAGAGAGAGAGAGAGAGAGAGAGAGGGGGGGGGGAGAGGGTGGAAAATGATAGATCTGGTAGAAATATGCTTAACTAAGACAACGGATGCAATACAGAATAAATTAAATATTTCAATGCAATGGATTTGTATTTCCTAGCACTATTATCCCATTAAGAAGAAAAATAATGAGTTAACATCTTCCTTAGATAGCGAACTGTAGCACATCCGTGATGGCTTAAAGATGAGGACTATAAAGTGGACAAACCTCTATCTCTTTTACCAAGATAAAATATTGTTTATACTATCTTCATTATAGATAGCATAGTGTAGTATATCTTTGATGACGTAACAATGAGGACTATGAAGTAAACAAATCTTGGTAGCAACGCCTCTATTTCTTCTACCGAGATGAAATTTTGTTTATACTATCTTCATTATAGATAGCATAGTGTATTATTTCTTTGATGACGTAACAATGGTGAAAAGGGCAAAATCTGACAATCTTCGTAGATGTGTATATATAAAGGAATATATATAAAAGAATATATATAAAGGAATAAGAAGGAAAATCAAAACATACAAAAAATGAAAAAAGGTAAGAAGGAAGTAAGAAAAAATACTACTACTTTAGAACAATTTTTCAAAATAAACCTCTGCTCTGAAGGAAGAAAGAGAGGAAAATCGTTAAGTTATACCCGTATGGCTGGTCCCAGTATGTCCAAACACGCCTGACTTACAATGATATCATTTTCCTTTGACGGGGGTGTCACTCCCTAAAAATGTAATGAAGCAAGAACAATAACAGACGTGAATGCACCACGCATTGGGCACTCGATAACATTTTACGTATCGATGAACTCCCGGGTATATAGGAAAGGACTTTATTTCTACTTTTGTTTTCAAACTGAGGACTTTTTCTCATACGCTTCTAACAGCGGGGCTCTCTCTCTCTATCTCTCTCTCTATCTCTCTCTCTCTCTCTCTCTTTCTATCTCTCTCGTCGTTTCGTCATGATATTGGCAAAGATGTCTGGTGGATTAGCGTTGGATATGATGGGGGTTACCTTCCGTTCTTCATTGTCGTCACGTCGACGGTGAGAGTGAGATACGCGTGACATGAAATTTGACAGTGCAGTGGCGAATCTGAAATGCGGAGCGGAAATGATAGGCTCTATATCTCCCCGCTAGCGGAGAGCAAACCACCTGCCACGCCGAGGCTCCGGCGGAAGCTTCTCCGCGGCCACCGCTGACTTAGCCCACTCTCGCGCAAACATCACCCGCGGCTGCCGGTCGATTTTTGCCCACTCTTGCCATGCCTATTACCCTAGAGTTCGCCCCACAACGAAGCACAAGTCATGGGAAGCAGCTGGAAAACTTGGGAGAGGGATTATTAATTAAAGAACGCACCAACAAGAAGAAGAAAAAAACGATACCCGGCATTTAAAGGGAAAACAATCATTTTCAAGCTGATGAGCATGTTCACCCCCAATGCACTGCATTACAATTTCCACTTCGAACTTCACCACAATAAAAATAAAACCTTTTTAAAAAAATCCTTAGTTAAACCTTTAAGACAACGGTTCCTACTTATTTTAAGATGTTGAGTTACATGATGTTTGGTTCTATTTGCTGTGTTTATTTTATTTCAAATAAAACAATTTTATTGTATCACGTTTACCATGTCTTACATTTTTTTCATTTTCATGACGAGGTTAAGAGAATTCTAGGAATTATATAAAAATTGTGAAACCGTAAGTGTGATAGAGTATATGTATTGTCGCATTAAAAGGAACACTTGTAATGGCATCTGACATTTCACATAAAAGCATGCTTTCACAAACAGAACCATTATTTTTAATGAACACCATTCATCATTTCGTCAGCTCCCATCTCTACCCTGTCATTATATTAAGCAATGGCGTACCTATGGATGCATGACGGTACATGCCCCCCCCCCCCCGACCAGCGAATGGATTGAATTGAAGTACATGGAATATTAACTCTATATACCACTTTATACTGTATTTTCTAAATTATTTATGAGGTGAGTATGTTTGGTTGTTGGTCTTTATTTGTTTGTATGTACATTTATTTGTTTAGTTTTCTTGTAAGCAATTATTATTCAGACTTGACACCCCCCCCCCCCCCCCCCCTCCCCGACAGATACACCGGTGCCATATTCCTCATTTATCACAGACTCCTCTTCAAGGGTTTGAGGTTCCTAGAACATTTACATGCACAGAGCTAGAGGGAGAGGAGGGAGCGACGCGCGCACACAATGTATGTGGGTGTGCGTGAATGCGTGCGTGTGCGTATGCTATGTCTGAGTGAATGGATGAGGCTTACTCATCACAAACCTGGTTAACTCATTAAAACAATTAACCTAAAATTATCACCCTAGTCTAACATGGTTTGACAGTTTGTGTCTTAATTTCCCCGGCAAACATCCAGCGGTGTTGTCTTCACACAAACTTCATCACTTCTCGAGCCCACTCCCGTCGCACCGTACTCGGTTCAACCAATGTCAATATAGACTGTCACACAAGCAGCGACAAGAGATGACACGAAATTGAAAAGATGGGACTATTACAGTAATGGGCCGACTGGTACACGCGGTGACAGTCAAGTTCAAATACTCCATGACTAAGGTTTCATATGTTTTCTGTTTGTTTCCCCATCGATCGCTGGTTTAATCATTCTGTGTGTAGTACCGGCGCGCTTGCAACGTTTTATTAGAAAAGTACATACCATGTTCACTCCCCTACATTGCCCAAATATAAACCAACAGACCACGTGACTTACACTTGCATTATGGTGTCTTAACAATGTAAGAAGGGAGAGTGAAAACGACGATTTTAGCATGTTAAGTGTGAAAAAGCGACCCGAAAACAAACAGAATACGATCTGACATGGCAACTTTCGAACGAACAAACGTGCACTTCTATGGTATCCCCAAAGGGAGAAATATTAATATGCCGCCTTCATTTATACCAGGCGTTGAATACGTGTAGCGCAGGCGGAGAGAAAAATAATGAAAAGGGCTTCGGGCTGGTGTTAACGAGTAATTTTTGGCGGGACCGCTAAATTGATAACGCGTATCGATCTGATTTGGAGATCTTAAATGAGAGCTGAGATATTACGAGTCATTTTTCGCATCTTGGTGAAGTCAATAAGGAGTGTTTGGGTGCATTCTGTTTGGATTTTTTTCTGAGATAGACATCTGCAACGTTCCCCCATCGCTATATTGTTAATGAGTTGCTATGGGGATAATGGTGATGGTGGTGGTGATGCACTGTAAAAAAGAATTTGTTCATTGGTAATTTTTACGTATTTTTTCCATGTAGAATTTACTTGAAAACATTAGTTTTGCCACTTACGCACTAAATTTAAGTCTTGCTAACTCAAACTTTCAATTTAGTAGAACATACGTGGAATATTTAAGTAAAATCAAATACATAAAAACTTTAGGTAATTTCAGCTTGTATTAATTTAGTAATTTTAACTCAAAATCAGAAATTATACGTATTACTCAAACAATTTATGTTGATTATTCTTATCTTTTTAAAGTAAGGACCGATGCAGTGCGTAATAGCAATATTTACATAATTTATGAATATTCATTAAGACCAAATTAAACTCTTTTTTAAATAAAACAATTCTTTTTTGTGGTTGAATGAAAATTTAAGGACTTTAAAACATTTACTAATTCATTTAACATGGCTAAGCAAAGACAAGACAATTTTTAATTGTTACCCAGTTCAAAACAAATCAAAACTTGATATTTCAGGAAATTGTCAACCAATTTTCCTTTTAAGATGCTACGATCAAGTATATATAAAATTTGGGGCCTTTCAACATGTGTCGAATTGAAGCGTATGTAATAGTTTGTGATGGTGGTAGATATATATATACGGTTAAATCTTAAATAGAAGTAGTGAATGATTAGTGGATGTTACTTGTTAGATTAGATGGGTACCAAATCGTGCAATATGTAATCCTATCATAGCTTTTTTTTAATTATCTAAAATGATTACAATACTTAAATTATTTACGTTAATGTAACTCGATTTAACTGAGTAAAAATGTATTCAGCAAAATAAGTAAATTCTACTTAAGATGCCGTAGGTAATATTTACTTAACAAAAATAAGGCAATTATTTTCCTCAATTTTATTGAGTTATTTCGACTATTTTTTTTTTACAGTGTGGTAGTAGTGGTGATGATGATGATGATGATGTTGTTGATGATGGTGGTGGTGGTACTCCCGGTGGTGCTCCTGGTGGTGATGATTTTGATGATGATTGTGGTGGTGGTGATGAATATTGATGGCCTATTAGTGCTTAATATGAATTTGTTTATAGTTGGACGGCCTTTTTTTTCGGAGGGGGGGGGGGGGGGGGTGGCAGGTTAATGAATACAATATGATGAATATATCTTTACGACAAATGCCATTGTCAAATATTTTTCTCGAACGTGTAGATGAAATAAACAAACGAATGTTTTAGATTTTAGATAATTAAGTTTGGCAACTAAAAAATGCTTGTTATGATAATGCTCTTTCCATAGTTACTTTTTATTAATAAATGTTGAAAAATAGAGTAGAATGAAAATGAAATTATCTATTATGCGTTTTGCTCTGCTAAGCGTAAGTGCGAAACATACATATGAAAAAAGGCATTGAACTTGAGTAGAATCAGAAGGAAGGTTGAATCGTGGAATATTGCTGCCTAATAATATGCTGTAGGCCCTAATATTATTGTAACATGCGTATTAAACGAAGGTAATGAAGAATTTCATTCCAGATTGATCGATATCATAATCGCTGCCATATCGTCTGCTTAACTCAAAGCCACAAGACATCGAAGACAGATCCCATTCACTTATTTCTCAACGAGTATTTGACGTGAGTTTAATTTCAGAATATTAATGATGATGATGGAGAATAAGATGATAACATCAACGACGACAATGATGATGTAGCTGATAATAATGATGATGGTGACAAAGACAACGATGATTATGATGGTGATTGTGAAGATATATGATCGGGGCGCACTTTCCATAGAAGAAAGACAACGCAGAAGTCAATTTTCTGCCCCAAATGAGTTTTGTTAGTTAAATAAAGAACATTTTCACAAACAACGGAGAAAAATTCCAGGCTTCAAGTTTTCCAGGGAAATTACAATCCCACATATTAAACAGAAGAACACTTACATAAAATAATATAAAAGTAACAAAATAATTTACAAATATTACAATCTAGCATTTGTGAAGTGGACAAGCTGTCAAAAGTGGTTATTTTTATTTGAACGGACCTCTTCTAAAACACTTAAATCAAGACTTATTACAGGATAGACATCTGATGGCAAGAAATCTATTTTGTTAAAGTGTTATCATTATTGCTTTCGCCAAGATAAGGGTCTTGATATGGTACTTCAGAACTAGGGGGATGATTATACAATGTCCTCAGGGAAAACACAGGGAATTTTCATTGCAAACAAGCCTTCTGATGATGATTCTGATGATGGTGATTATGAAGATGGTGATGATAATGATGATGATCATGAGGAGGAGGATGATTGATGGTGACGATGTTGTTGTTGTTGTTAATGATGATGATGATGATGATAATGATAATGGTGGTGATGATGTTGTTGAAGATGATGATGATAATTATGTGGATGATGATGATGATGATGATGATGGTAATGGTGATGATGATAACGAAGATGTTGTTTTTGATGATGATAGTTTTATGATTTATTCTTACATTAAAGTAGGGTGAGTTCACCGAGAGAGGGGGGCCGTGGAAAATGAAATGTGAATTTACAAGCCGACTTATTAGGGTGTGGCAGGGGTTTAGGCGTCCTCTTTTCTCACTCTTTGACCCTGTCCCTTTCTTCCTTTTCTCACTTTTTCTTTGAATAGAAAGACCACCTGTCTCTAAAGACCATATCATTTGTTTCCTTCAATCGAATTTCTCATTGAAACATGAAGTGAAGGACCTGTTAGTAAAGGCCACTTTTTTGTCTCAATTGTCGGTCTCTATTATAAAAAATAAAAATAAAAAAAGGTTTCATCTTAAGAAACCTTCCCCTTAGAACAAAAACGTTAGCTTTCAGACATGGTCATCACATACAATTATGTAACTTGTTTGCATGCCGAACGGGAGATGATGATGATGATTGTAATTAGTAGCTCGTTACCTACGTCGATCACATCGTCCATCACATGATATTTCAAACATTTCTTATGACTTTTTGAGCTTAACATGAGTTTCTATCTCTGAATTACATTTCTATAAATCTAGCCATATACATATATATATATATATATATACATATGATGTAGCAGAATAATATTTTTTTTATTGATTAGTCTGGGTTAAAGAACCTTGGAGAGGTTATTATGACACATTCTTCTGGCGACAATCGCCCCGCGGTTAATTTTTTTATACTCGCCGACTTCACACCTTCGACCATGAACAACATGTTATGCATTAACCTAACCCTAACCCCATGTAATTGAAGAAATAAAGCATGCAGCAAAATATAGAAGCAATGGGTGTTAAAATTGGAAAGTAGCGGCGATTTTGAGGAGATTTTCTTTTTTGTAGGAAAAACACCTCTATGAGGATGCCATGAAAGAAGTATTCCCTCACTCTTCCTCCTCCTTCCTCTTCTACTCATATTCTTCCTATTTGCATCCTTCTCTCCTTTTTCCTAATCCTTGTCTTCTTCTCTCTTGCTCGTCCTACTCTCCTTCCCAAATCTCCACCTACCCCACCCCTTTCACCTTCCTTAACCTTCTTGCTCAGTCTACTCCATCTCCTCGTCCTCTTGCTCCATCACCCTTCCTCCTCTTTTCACTCAACTCTGGCTTTTCCTTCTCCATCTCTTCATCTGCCATCTCCTCCTCCACCTCTTCATATTTTATCACCGTCTTTTCTTCTTCTTCTCCTCTTACTCATCCTACTTCTCCTTTTACTCTTTCTTTTCTTCACCTGCTCCTCCTTTTTCTTCTTTCTTCATCTTGTCTTCCTGTTCATCCTCTTTCTCTTCGAACTCCACCACCCCTCTCCTCCTCCATTTGTTTCTTCTTCTTCGTCACTTCTCCTTCATTTCCCCTTCCCTTCGCCATTCTAGGAGCTTTGCTGTTAATCTCATGATGAGGACCACATTAATTACGAGCATACAATATAGACAATACAATGAATCCCGATTATATTTTATGTAGATGGAGAAAATCCGGTTTATACATGTTACACATTTTTGTTGGTGTTACTTCTAATTTGTGATCATAATACGGAGATCTTTCATTAATTTGATAGCAGCATCATTCGAGTTGATTTTGTTCTATCTATAGGACATCATATCCTTACATTATTTTGTAATATCGAACATCTACAAAATTTCCCATTGAATAAAAATGTGTTATATGCCCGACATCTTCTCATCGATATTCGGCGATCCAAGTTTACCAAATTGCAAAGCAGTAGTTAATGGCAGTCGCATCTTAACATGTGTAGAGGTCTTGGTCTAGTGGGTACGTCACCGGAATGTGGATCACAGGGTTCGCGGTTCAAGTCCCGCCACGGAACTAAAATCCTTTGGGGAGACATTAATCTACATTTGGCACTCTCCACCCAGGATTTAAATGGGCACCCGGGTAGGATACGAACGCTCATGTAGTTGCGTTGGCATTTGGCGCTTGTAAAATGGCGCCTAGCTGGAATTCTCCCAATAGAGCGGAGCATGCGCACTATCATGTGCGGATTAGCAAATTGAATCCAATGACCGGAGTTATATTAATGACAATCTAAAGGGCTTAAAAATGTAGTACTGAGCACTTTACCAATGTGACCATTGTTTTGTTTTAAATATGTTACTATAATTGGAATGACTATTGTTGTGTTGCCGTTTACATTCTCTTAGTTTATCATGACTGCATTTCATCACAAATTTGTCTTTTATAAGTAAATGGTTCGACGTAGTATGGCAAAAATATATGCGTTTATAATGTGATGATATGGACATGAATATGATAGGCATATATACGATGAATTGTACCCGTCAAAATATTTACATTCTTTTAAGATATCCCTGGAAATTTGATGAAGATCTCACTATTATGAGCAGAGTCTATAGCAATTTGCATTTTGCAATGAAATGGTAATAAATCATCGAACTATCTGCTATATGTCAAACAAAAACATTCAGAATTATTACCGATCAACCACCATTATGCACCCTGTTTTGTCGACAAATACTAACAATTAGCCAATTTTCAGAATTCTCATTTTGTTGAATGCAGGAGATTAGGGGCGGGTCATTGTCATGCTGAAAACTTTATAAATTTTCAAAATTGATTGAAATAGACTGATGACATATGCGGTCACCCTGACACTATCGCCATAAATTAAATTCTCTGAAGTTTTGAGATTTCAGGTCGAGATACAACAGTGGTTAGGGCGGATCCAGGACTATGAGGAATCCAGGAATACTACAATCATATCTGCTGTTGTTGGTTGTAATAAATTATGACAATACAACCACGGTAGTCTATAATAGATTGGACCCATTCCGATTCAACTACCACACCGCAGCGGCAAGAGTTCACCCCGAAAAACCACGAAAATTACCCCGCTTTTATTCAGCACCACCAGACCGTACTTAACGACAATGCATCTCCTGGTCCGATTCTATTGAAATAAAACTTAATTTTTTAGTTTTCTATGATTTTGAACAAATAATTGTAAGGTCCCGTTGGCGCCTTGAAATAGACGCCCGCGGTATTTTATAGGGTCGCTTACTTCGGGCATTCAACTCTGACAAGATATCGCTGTACTCTGAACTTAAGGTCCCATCACAGTTTATATAGTTGAAAGCCGAGATGGACGCCGAACTAGATCGACACATCTCGTAGAGACTCGGAATAATCCGGCTTTCACTTGAAACTCGTGAGGATTTAGAACATGTTCAATATTAGTCAGTTTGCGAACATTCTTTCGAGTCAGTATACGGGCGTACACCTTAAGGTACTTCTAGCTATCCCGAGTGATATACGAGTTATACTGAGTTAACTTTTCAAACTTTCTACGAGGTATTTCGAGGTAGCGCTGCGTCCATTGCGATACAATCTCGGCAAAATAGGGGAACAAATTTACAAAAAATCGGCAACAAAATTGGCAACAATCGGCAACGAATCGGCAAAACTCGGTAACAAATCGGCGAAAACTCGGCAAGGTGTACGGGTGTATGCGGGTATAAACAGAAATAGGATAATACCGTACTCTGCAATGTTTAGCTGTGAAAAAAATTAAATAGAAAGAAATATTACATCGATTCTGATTCAAAAGAGTTTAGCGGGTGCCCGGTTTGGTGATATGAAGGGTGCTTATTTTGCTTTGTAATGAAACAGTGAACGGGTATAACAATTTGAAATTGAGGTCATATATTAACAATATTTCAGTAGCAATGAACGGGTAGAGATTGGAATCGACCTCTCTCTCTCTCTCTCTCCCTCTCTCTCTTCCTCTCTCTCTCTCTCTCTCTTTCTCTGTCTCTCTATGTCCTTTCCTTACATCTGTCGTGTATCTTCTATCCTTTCCTATTCATTGTCTATAATTCCCCTCTCTCACTTACCCTCCCTCTTCATATACCTTCTCAACTTAATTTCTACGTTTCTTCCCTTCTCCTTAACCCCCCCCCCCCCCCCTTCTTTCTCTCTCTCTCTCTCTCTCTCTCTCTCTCTTCATATCTCTCTCCCTTTTCTTTCTGACTCACATCTATCCTTCTTTTGCATTTTACCAAAGTACGTGTTTAAAGCTGGCGATTCGTGCAATGATTTCGTGATTACATAATATGGATAACTTATGGCAATGACCACTTTGATCACAGTCCAATGGACTAAAATATAAATTACTTTCCACTAGTAATGGTGTTATATCATTTTAATGGTCAGAACCCAGGGTTCGCTGTTTACTCGAGGCTATGTCATACAGCCCTATATGATTAAAAGATCGAGAGGTAATTAAATAGATAGATAGATAGATAGATAGATAGATAGATGAATAGATAGATAGAGAGAGAAGTAGATTGGTAGATAAGTATAGATATGGATATATAGGTAGATTGGTAGATATATAGATATACAGATAGATATGGATATATAAAGACAAATATGGACAGATAGATATACAGATAAAATATCTGATTTGGGTAAATATTCTTTTTAAAGTAAGCTTGTCTGTTGTATTAATCAGTTTTGGGATAGAAATTTGATGACTTAAAAGCACCTTGCTGCATATATTGATCTGGTGCATTGTAAGGCAAACCTCAGAAATATGCCACATCGTCAGCAGCCACTCCTTTGAAAGATGTATGCGTCAAATAAGAATGTATTTCCCATTGGTATTTCTTAAATTAGGAGCGCGAGTTCTTGTTGATTTGTTGGTGCTTGATCGGGCAAGGCTTTTAGCCTTTAATGTAATCAAAAGCAACTCATATATATTCGTATTTGGAATGAACTTTGCATTGGGAAAATTTTGGTATTGGCCATTTTCTTACTCTATCCTCTTAAGATTTCAAGGACTCGGCAAAAGCATTACCTTTAAAATTATGTTCGGATGTTAGGCCATGTCGTACTCTATTGTCTGACGAAAATGTACATTATACATTTGGTCATATTTCAAATCGACATGAGTTCTATTCAAATGTAAATGCAAGTCATTTATGACTTACCAAGGCATTAGTACACCTCTTCTAATTTACATCTTTGGCAACCGAATAATTCCCCATTTTGGAAATTCCAATTGGTGGTAATCTATCTTGTTTTTGTGTCTCTTTACGTTAGAAATTAATGCCTTTGGCACTTCTGACACTTTTGATGGAACTGCTTTTCGACCTTTTTTACCTTCGGTCATCTTTATCGTGAAAGGCATTTTACTCTCAAATTAAATGAAGCATGTGATGAAATGATCTTATACAACAGCAAACATGAAGATAAGGATAGATTTCAAAATTCCTTTATCCACTGCAGATTCAGTGTTTCAGGCAAACTTTCAGCATAGTTATATCCATTATTTTCTACTTTTAAAATGTTTAAAGCAACGAATGACTTTTGCAACGTATCGTCCTTTTACTCGTTAAAATACTTACAAAGCTGTACGAAATAAAGTGTTCAACCCAGATTAAAGCCTTTCCAGTCGCATAAATGTATTAACCTTTTTACAATTTTACAAATGCATGCCATGTTTCGATATTAATACCTCCTCGAAGCTCCCCTATCTCATTTTCCAAATTGATGCCACTCACGTTTAGGATACGCACTTACATCCCTTGAAAGCTTGTGCAATATCATGGTTCACAGAACAATTCGACATGGTTGAAAAATTTACGAATATAATGTCATTCGTGTACACGTTAATGACTAAAAGGAGATTGAAATTTGGCATGTTGCTCCTACTGTTCATAATGTAACAAGCATTTATACTTAGTTGTCTGATGTGCGAGATGGTGTTCTACCAATTAAATTGACTGTCTCGTTTCATCATACACTTGAATGTCTGGTTGGCAAATCGAAATAGTTTACAACGTGTATCAATGTTTCTTTACTTTTTCAATGAGGATATGAATACATAGATTATTATTTATATTATTAATTTACCATTCTGTATCACACTTTTTCTTGAGCATTCGTTTGAACGAAACAGTATTGTTTTACATTTTGGGAATGTATATAGCATTCATAAGGAATATTGTCATAATATTCAAGTGTGAGATCATAATTCCTATGAAGATTTTAAGAAAACAACTACATCAACGTTTAACACTTCATGATTTACTGTATTACAAGTCACAATATGTACTGATTGATTTATTTATTTATTGATATTACTAATTGAACGGCCATCACATGAATTCACGATTTTATTTGCTCCACAGTACAATATCACTTTTATAAAACATTGCACTCCGTCCGGATCTTAATACTCTCAAAACTCCAGATTTCTTGTTCCTCCAACGCTCAATACTAAAGGGGCAGGCAGAACTTTTGCTCATGCAGGGCCTTACAAATATCATGTATCATTATCATCATCATTGTTATTATTATTATGATAAGTATTATTATTATTATTATTATAAGTATTATTATCATGAGTATTATTATTATTAGTAGTAGTAGTATTATCATTAGCATTATCATTATCATTATCATTTTTACTATCATTATTATTTAGAAGTATTATTATTATCATTATTATCATTGTCTTCCAAATTTGCTTGTTACAGGTTCATCCACAGGAAGAGCACCAATTACAAAGCTGATGAAATCATCTAGGGATGTTAGAAACAAGTACATACAAGTAAAATGATGTCAAGTGGTTTCCAGTGTAATCATACAACTGTAAAACGTACGTGAGCATGGTAAATATTCTATTAAACATCTAATAATATACTTTCCACATTAAGTAATAAATCCGAACATTGCTTTTGACACCCCTCTACCATTCCTACAGTTATTACAATTTTATGTAAATAGATAGCAATTTTATACATGAAAATGTTAACTATGTATCAATATAAAATATAAAATATACATCGTCTTACGATCATACGGAAATTAAGTATAATATATCCATTTAATTACACAAAATTACATGAAGTATGTAAACTGTGTAATGATTTACATTATGCACCGTATGTGCAATCCATAGCTCATGTTGAGTGTAAGATAGATATACTGACAAAAAATATGTAATGTACCGACGTATTTTATTAATTTTCCCATATCATATCCATGATTACATCTTATATAGAGTTCCCTATTGTTATGCCTTCTTCCCGTTTCCTAGTTAATGTAAACATTTAGTACTAATAAATCTCGTAAGCTTCAATTACATGAAACTGTATAGACTTATAGAGAAAATTTCCAGAGGTCATGTACAAGATCTTTATGCATAATTTGTTTCATTACGTTTATGGCAGATAGCACTTGCATCAACGGTGATATATTTATCGTGTAGAATGTGATAGTAGCAGGAATAGTAGCACTATTATCACGATCATTATACATTCGTTAGGACTATGCGTCTCATTCGTTCCAACATGGTGTTACGATAGCGGATTCTGAACTGCATTATTGGAACGTTAGGCACCTCACCATAATTTAAAAATACACGAAGGGGAACAAAAATTAACCCACGGCACGGCCACGCTTCAGAGGGAAATCCTTCTAAATCAATGTTTAGATAACAAATCAAGCGTAATCATGGTCATTTCATTAGCCCAATCTAGCTAATCTTCCCCTATCAATAATTGAATAGTTTTTCACAATGGCGCCCCGGTGGAAGGTAATTAGCTAAATATGTTTTCACCTTGACGCATTGTAGGCGCATATACCCTTTGCAGATAATACAGCAGCTATCGATGTATACTAAGAAAAAATGACACTATTACCGTTATTGGGTTCGAACGTTAAGTAATTAAACACTTTAAACATACAATTTTGGTGGTATATTGTAATTTTATCGAATTACATTGCAATCATTATCTGTACAGAGCCAGAAGGGCTTTAACACTGTGTAAAAGCTAAAATGTTAACGTCCTTTTGGCTACAATGCTCCCCAGGGAGTGGAGAATGTGCATACCTTGTGTGCGGGTAAGCCTGAATCCGATGACCGCGCCTAGAAACGTAGTATTAGGCGCATTATAAATGTGAGCTATTATTATTATTATTACAAACAGATGATCTGATTTAATGCATCATTATAACTTTCATCTTTATTATGTTAGTTTCGATATTAAATTGATTTCAATATAAGCAGAAAGACAAAACGAAAGAGTCAAAGAAAGTTTAAGATAAATTCATTAAAGAAAATGTGATTTCTGAACTTTTCATTTTAAATGAATATGCTCTTTAATCAGAATTCAAGTATTCCGACAGTTTTAATTAGTTTCTGTACTGTGGAGAATATATAGTTGTCAGATTTTGACGGGAAAATTCTTCTCAGTTCTCTAATATATCACAAACAAAAAACTGTTTGACTGCAGTGCATTTAGACCAAATACTAATGTGGTAAATACCCTTAACAAGAGCTTCCAAGTTTATTTGTTTTAAGCCTTAAACTCCCTTCTGAATCAAATGCTCTCTCCTCTCAAACATGAACTTTTCTTTTTTCATGTAATAATTTTATTTCTTCATATAGTTATACACAATTATATTTTTAAAGCTACTTTCGTAGCAACTATATATCAAACCACGTTTGCGGTGATACGACCCCGTGCTTCTGCAAAATATACCTGACCTAATTTTTCAGAAAGGACACTCCATTTTTTCCCTCTTTTTCCAAAAGATCTGTTATTGGAATTTTACCTACGCATTCCATTTGACTAACCGCTGGAAAAAAAAGAGCTGGTTCCCAAACCCTGTTATTCTATAATCTTGAATTTATCCTCCCCCTCTCTTTGGAAAGTGTTTTATAATATCTCTTTTTATTTTCTCTTTATTCATTCGATCAAGTTATTTATTCGTCGTTTTCCATTAAAGCGAGTGACCAAAAAAAAAATGCTTTTGAAATAGAAAAAATAAGGTACGCTTCTCGTTCCAGCATTTCTTTTAGATAGCGTGCGAGGAAATATCTATACACCTCCAGAATCATTCGCTTTCATTTGGTATATATACTAATTCTATGCACCAGCCTTGAGAGATATAGGCAGCCAGAATATCCCCATTCCTAAAGAATGGAGCAAAAAGTGAACGAATTTTATGAATATTTAAAGAAGAAAAAAGAATGAATTTCGAATCGATTTTTAGCTATTTCTCTAGTACGATTTTAACTATACCAAGCCAGGAGATCTGTTTATGTAGATGAATTTCATACACGTTTGTATGACCACGCAATATTTCCCTCTTTCAAGAAGAAAAAGAATAAAGAAGAGTTAGTTGTCGATATTCTCTAGAATAATCTTATAAGTTGTTTACTAAACTTCTGCACATCTTTATTTTATTTCCATTTCCTATATTAATGGTATATATACCATCAACCATTTCCCAAAACCCGTTTATCTTATTCTCCTATAACCCTTTCTAAAATTTGCTTTTACAACTTTCTATAAGATGGCCATATTCCTTGTTTGCTTATTTGGGGGAATGTATAATTAAATGAATGTTAGATATACTAAAGAAAGACCTCAAGATCGAGGACATAGTTATGGACTATTGTTTATTTATTACTGGCAAGATTTCAGCATCATAAAGCTCACGAAACACACACAGACACACGTGCATTTCAAACATATTAACATATACAATTATATACGTTAGTATGAATATCACATATTATACATATATATATTCATTGGTACATGTTTATGTGATAGGGGTTCTGAGACATGGTTAAAAACATCATACCAAGATGTATGTATATTTTGAGCTCATACTAACACATTTAAGATATTTTAAGCTTGGAATCTAGACGACGAATGAACTATTAATCTGAAATGTACTATTCTCATTTTATATTCGATGTATATTATTCTTACCAGGGTATATGGTTGTGATTGCTGCCGCCATTTCTTAGCTTGCTTGCTACCACACTCTTTCCTGTCTCGATCAAGCTCTGCTCAAATTGATCGAGATACGACATATTCGCTTCACTTCACCCTAAGCGGAAATTGAGAAACCTATACCCGACTCCCAATCTCTTCCCCCACCTCCTCCTCCCCCCCCCCCCCCCCCTCTCCCTCTCTTTCTCTTATGCTCTCATTCTTTCTCTTTCTCTCCCAAGCCTCCCCTTTCCCTTCTCTTTCTCTTTCTCTCCCTTACACTCATTTTATTTTTCACTATTCCCTTTTCTATCTCATTTACAGTTGTCTCGCTCTCTCTTTATCTCCCTCCTTTTCTCTTTCTCTCTCCCCCATCTCTCTCTCTTTCTCTCTCTCTCTCCAATCTCTCTCTTTTTCCCCTTTTCCATTTTTCTTTCTTTCCTCCTTTTTTCGTTATATGTCATTCATCCTACAATATTTCTATCTCCCTTTCTCAATTGTACTCTCTCTCTCTCTCTCACACGCACACACTCACACACACACATCCATATTTGTGTCTCCCTTTCCATTCGTGTAGTCACATGCTCTCTGTGTTTAATGATTTTCAGTGTTATTTAGCCACATTATAAGTGATTTTAGTAGTTAATAAATAACCAAAATACATACCCTTTTCAGAATCACCTAAAAATATTTATTTCTCCCAATTCTTTTTCAGTCGCATAAAATCTTTTTCATAAAATAAGGAAAATTGGATTACCGTTTTGGACAAATATCGGGTGACAATACAAAATACAAGGATCAACACTAATGAGAACTTGTTTAACACGACATTTCCTAGAAACTTATATGGAAAGATGTTCTTTTCATTTAATGACATTATAAAATCTGAAGTTGTTGCATGCGAATTATGTTTTTAATACGTTATGTCTTCTAATATCTCTTAAGACTGACACTCTTACAATTTCCTTTGTTGTTTTTCTTTTGCTCTAAGGTACTCGAGACATTTCTTAAACCGCTCACAAACCCTTTACTTTGTCTCACTTTCAAGTCTCACCTCCCAAGCCCAAATAATTATTTTTTGGTATTGTTCGAAAGTGAGGTAGGAGTTTTTAAGTCGGCTCTTGATAAGTAATTACTTTATTTT
This sequence comes from Strongylocentrotus droebachiensis, assembly GCA_035222895.1. NCBI lineage: Eukaryota > Metazoa > Echinodermata > Echinoidea > Camarodonta > Strongylocentrotidae > Strongylocentrotus > Strongylocentrotus droebachiensis. Next base: position 898,193 of record JAVYIG010000001.1, read on the forward strand.
TCTCCACTTCCTGTTTCGTTTCAAAAAATATCATGTCCATCACATTTAGAACATCCAAAACTAAACAAAAAAGAAGATATAGACTGAGTTTTTTCACTCATTACTTAAATTGCATAACTTAGTAAGTGCGAAACTACTGAAGTAACGAACCTTTGTCCAACCATGCCGATTGAACTGAACGATAGAATAATTTTTTTTTAATTTCTAATTATATCAAACGTTTAATCCAATTCAATTTCAACTCAATTTCAATTTATTTGTCCATCTTTAAAAAAAGAGCAAATATAACATAGTATTGACACATTGTATTAAAATAATAATATAAACATAAACATGGACGGATACCCTTAATAAGCAGGTTGCTTGTAAGTAGGGCCCCGGTATACAATATAAAATGTACAACTTTGTTAGAGAACATCTAAACATTTGAGAGAATTTCTCTAATGTAATAGGAACATTGTGCAGAATATTTTTATATTAAAAAATGTATATGCATAGGAATTCACCAACCTTCTACTTCTCCAACTGCTAATTGTTAAAAGTGTGAAGAAAAAACATATCAAATGAAACAATTGTTATTGAGGGGATTATTGTATTTCATTTTATTATTTTTGTATTAATTTTGTATTGCGTGTTAAACGAATATGTTTGACTTTAATGAGTAAAATTAACTAAAAACATTCCGCTCGAATGTTGTTATTTTCTAATGGTTTGAATCTAGCAGTGTCTAGTCCTCATAATAGCATTTACGCACTGCCATTCATTATCTCATTTATTATATGATTAGAACCTGGCTAACTTTTCACGCAAGTGCAAACGTGTACATACAAAAAATACAATTACACACACAATAATGAAAGGTGAATCTTTCTACACAAACAATGTTACAAAAAGTGCCAAGGTCGCTAACCTGGCAGGTTTTATTCATTATTTCCCTCATCATAAGAATCCAATTGGGTATATACAAAGGAGGGTGAAAGGGATATTCTTCTATTATTAAATGAGTAGACTGTCAACATGTTTATACATAACATATTGATTTTCAAACATGTTTTTATTCAATCTCACCTACTAGAAATGCTGGTTATTGTCAGTAGTGTTAGCTATGGCGTATTGTATTTAATCAGTGTACATAATATTCAATAACAATTCGTACATTAAAGTACGTACTTAATCACACTTTGATTTGCACTAAGCATCTGTATTCAGTATATAATTATGAAAATTCCCTCTCGCTCTTTCAATCTCTCTCTCTCTCTCTCTCTCTCTTTCTCTCTCTCCCTCTCTCTCTCTCTCTCTTTCTCCCTATCTTTCTCTCTCTCTCTCCCTATCTCTCTCTCTCTCTCTCTCTCTCTTTCGTCTCAGAAAGATGATCATACCAAAGCACATACATTTTCATATTATCGCCTTCTCATTAAATATGCACCGTAGATCTATATCAAAACAGTTTCGGTTTTACTCCTTGTCCGTCGATTTTGGCAAAACGTTATCCATAGAAACAATGACAATGCCTACTTATTATTGAACTCCGTTGTAAGCATATTTAAGCACTTGAGAAAAATGAAAATACATCGAGTTCAATGTGTAGCCCTTGTGAACTGTTATTACCTATCACATAGTCTATAGTTGCAATATTACCATTCGCGTAGTATTTAATTGTAATTTTTACCAGTTTCGTTTTTTTTTTTTTTTTTTTTTTTAAACACCATTAACGTAATCTTAAATTGTGATATTAACATTCAAATATCTTAACCTTGTGAGATTATCGGCCAAACATTCAAGAATTAGAATATTCAATACGACTCTTATATTCTATATTCTAGAGGCATCAAATTATGATTTGATGCTTCTAGGAAAAAGTACAAAGTTGTGAATAATCTTTATACCTCATTATGCTTCGCATGGGATGATAAATAGATTGTTGGAATAACAACAAACTTTTTCAGTCTAGTCGATTTTATTGAATGATTGCTTGTAGTGCAAATATGCAAATGAGATAATGAGATAATCTTTGTTCATTATCATGACCTAGATAAAGCCACAGTCTGCTGGAAGTAGTCATGTTTAAATCTAGCCAGTAGCACAACTGCTGAAAATTCGTAAAAAAATCGTTTTCCCGGGAATTCACCGAATATGATAAATATATACGATTGAGGCGATGCTGGGAGTAAATAACCCTGAGCGGTGTCAGAGCCGAAGTCAGCCGCCGCTCTCCGCCAGGCAAGCCGTGTGAAAAACTCACCGGGAACCGGTGAACGTGTTCTTTTTCTCCTCTACCGACAACCACCCACCCCCCCCCCCCATCTCTCTTTCCCTCAGTCTTCCTCTCTATTAATATCGAATCCATATGATATTTTCATTTCTCATTTCTAATTTCTACGCATGAGTGTATCCGTGTGTTCTCTCTGCGTCGTTGAAACCTTCGCCGACTCTTCGATCAATTGTTCTGCCCAAGCACCCGGGTTGGTGCACCGCGGGGTGCCGGTGGCCTGCTGCGGGAGACCGCTGGAAAGCGTCATAGCGTGTTGGAAGGATTTATTGCCCACACTCTCAATGTTATATTAGTGATACGCGATGTATAATAAAAGAGAAACAAGTGAAGGAGATCAAGAGATAGAGAGAGAAGACGTAATATAAAGAGAAAGAGAGTTTATGCCTAGTAATAGTGAGAAGAACCATACCCGTAAACGAATTCTGATCGCTATCTAATACTCTTGGCACTCCTTTTTCTCGCATATAAGTGATAGTTAATGGACATTGTTGACACTCGATTGACCTCTGGACTTTAAAATTGTTACATGGTCGTTTTAAAAGCAGTTTTTTGAAGATTAACCAGTCAACTATTTAATGCTATCAGTAGATCTTCAGATTTGTAACAGATATTATCAAGTTTGTATTTTTGGGGGAAATGTCTAATGCATTTCGCCATTTAGGCCTACGTAGCAGTCTGCATGTAGGTAGATTAATTTTTGTTGTACAATGATTAATAGTAATTTTATCTGGCTGTGTAGGTGTCTAGTTCAACAAGTTGTTGTAATAATACTATTGACGATTTCTTTAGTCATTATAATTGTGATAAGAATAGTCCCAAAAGTACAATGAATAAAAGGTCAACATTACCACGATGGTGATAGTTTATAATGATGATGATTATGAAATTAGGAACAATAAGAAAAGCAACAACAATAATAAAAATAATGATAGTAAAATACACAATAATCTAAAATTATCAAATATCATGATAATAATGATGATAATGAAACTAAAACTAATAATAAAATACGATAAAAATGAAATAAACATGACAATAAAAACAGCAATTTCAATTTTACTGATACTGTGATGACAATATGGTTAATACAAACATTATGATCATAATAAATATTTACAACAAGTATCAGTTATTATGGTATAAATTAGAATTGTACTGTATCTGTAACATTTAACACATTCTGTTTTTTGATGGGCATTTATGACGATATTTTTATGTTCAATTTCAATAATCTTTTAATTTTACCAATATCATTGAACTTAACCACAGACATACACGTCAACAATTCAATCAAACTAAATCTTACCTAATGAGGTGATAATTTACTCCTACTCGATATCACAACAGTCACGATTATCGGTTAAGTATCTGTTACTGATATATGATCTTCATTCAAACATCATTAATATTTCATATGCAAACCTTAACCCTCCTTTTTCAAGCCCGGAGCACGCGCCGAATCAGAACCATGCAAGCTGCATTAGATCGTTAGGTGCTTCTCCATCCTCCATCGAATAAAGTCCCCGAAATTAAGCATCATCTTAAAAAGCAAGAGATAAGATGCGGGCTAGCACATGAGGAGTCTCCTCAAATTTGGCGGGTAAACGCCGGTGGGAAGCGCGGGAAATATTGGGTGTAATAGCCCAGAGTAGCGCTCCGACGCACGCTGGCCATACGCGTACCATTATGCGAGCATGGCTAGCCTCCGTGTATCACCATCCGAATGCCAACGGTGGTCGTGTGTCGGCGACGTCGTTATCCACGCACATCGTTATATCGTGCTCGATGTCACCCCTTGTTGATGTTCATCAGGCCATGAGGGATGCTTAAGACCCCCTCCTTAAAAGCGCGGGAAGATTTAGCGGGTGATGTTGGCGTAATTAGTGTCCTATATGCTTGAACCTCTGCAGGCGACCAGTACTAATTATGAAAAACGAATATCGATCTATCAATACTAATATACCGGCAATTTATCCAAATTAAACTTGCAGTATTTTCTTACCGTCAGCAAATAGGGCTTTAAAAGTTAATATCTGTGTATTTGTTGTAGAGGAGATTTTGATTTGGGCATTTCAATGAACGCAAAAATAATTTAAGCAAACGAAACAAAATATATAAAAAAAAACACCAAAAAAGAGAAAATAACTCTTAACTTTCAATTTGATGATGATTCATCACAAAAAACATCGTGAAAATAAAAGTTCAATTCACTTTCGGAAAAGAAAACTTAATTAGTGCCTCCCTACCCCAAAAACAAACAAACCAAAACAAATGATAAATAAGACCGCGAAATCTTTGATCCCTTTTCTTAAGAATATATTATTCTAACTTCCGTACATTCCTTTTAATTATAAAAAATATGTATTTCAAAAGATTTATAATTGCTATTAGCTACATGTATTTTGGGGAGACACTTTTTCACTACACGGACACCTTTTCATGAGACACGGATGTACGTAAGACGCATGTAAGATGCCTAGCTTATGTCCAAATCACCGATTAATAGAGATCTTATTGCTGAAGAGGGAGAAGTGACTGAAGACATAAAATGGGGAGGGGGAAAATATTTTGAGAAAGCTTGTGAAAGACAAGGGTAGGTCGAGATGGAGGGGGGAGTTAATAGAAGAAGGGAGAAGGTAAATAGAATATTCGGGAAGAGGTTGATTAAGATAGAAATTACTGGGAGATGGAGGGGAGGATGGGAAAGCATAGTGGAGTAAGAGATGAGGGAAGGAGAATACTCGAAACAAGCTTGAGAGGGATAGAGATAGGAGAAGAAGATAGAGAAAATACATAGAAAATGTGAGCTAATTAAAGAAACGAGAAAGTTCGTAAAGAGTGAACATAATTTTTAGTCTTATTAAGAGAGGGGATCATTGATGTTTGATTATTTTTTTTTAAATAACAATTACAAAAAAGTAATATTTACATGATGAAAACTCACGAAAATGTACAAATACGTTTGTGTCTATATATCAACGTTAAAAATACCATGAACTAAATATTAACATGTGTCATCAAATATTTATCTCATATCTAAATCCATGCTTCTGCATGAAGCAACAAAACAAATGAAACGATTAAAAACACTATAAACTACATTCTAATATTTAAAAAAATATATAATCCAAGCACAAAGCCCCCGTCCTACTTTTTTATGTGAACATTTATTCTCTGACGTGCACCATAGAAGGGCAACACGTGACAATTCTTTCAAGTGATTGTTCCAAAATGTCGGCTTCTCCTCCTTCTATCCTTGAGCATCCTCCGCCCCTTCTTCTTTCTTTCCTATTCTCCGGAGGGTTTTCAGAAAGAAATTAGCTCGAGCAACCACCGTTCTTCGCGCGCGCCCCTAACATTCGAACAACAGGGCATCAAGGTCGCGAAATGAATCGCCAGCTTCCAATTAGTTGAATGAAGTTGTATGGATAGGATGGTCGCCACTTTAGACCTTAAAGATTGATTCAGAAAATATCTGTGATAAAAAAAATTGCGAAGATGCGCGGGGCGCGGAGAAATCGGTAATTGGAGAACACTTTAATTGTGAGATTACACTGTTTCCCCAATGCCTCTCTGTTGTTTGATAGACGCGTATCAATGGGCTGTCTTGTACGCCAATTTGGCCAATTAACGATAATACCAATATTCACAGATCGTGCTTTGATATGCAGTGCGCTAGGCACATGCACTTCATTTCTTGATTTATTCTTAGCTTAATTATGAAAACAAGAAAACCCTTTTCTCTGTTTGTGTATTTCTCCCTCTGTCCCTGTTTCTCTTTCTGAATGTTGCTTTCTCTCCATCTCTCCCTACTGTCTTCTGTATTTCACATCATATTGCACTTGAACTATATCGTAATTACAACGAAGTATTATAATATTTTTAAAGCAATAAAACCTACCGTTTGGAGGTCGTGAGTATGATGGAATTACTATTTTTAATACCCTGAACTAAACCCTAAACCACTTTGAAATTCTCACAATACAAACTTGTTGTCTAGTTTCACATACAGGGTTATGCTCTCATGGGTCAGCAACTGTATAATTTAAAAGAGACATGAGATGAAAGTCTATGAAATTATATTACCAAATTACTAAAATAGGATTTTATAGGCTTTCTTCTTGTTCGAGTAAAATGTGGAAATGAATTGTCCAGAATTAACATTAACATTAAAATGATCTCTTCTTGAATAGGTATGATATACGCCTCAGTAGATCCATGGATAAACAATTGTTCAAATAAAGCGATTTGTATCATTCAGCACAATAACATTGATTATAGAAAGACTTATTAGTAAAGTAATAGTAATGTTATGATAATAATGATAATAACAATAATGATAATAATAATAATAACATTAACAATGATAATAATAATATATGAGATTTTGTAAGGTGCCAAATATGAATAGAAAAGAGAAAACCATACACCAAATCTACCATGAAAACACAAATTAATGGATCTATAAAAGATAATACCGAACATTTCAGATCGATTTCATTAGCTAACCTTGTAAAGATGAATAAAGGATTGTTAGAATATATCAGAGAGAAATTGTTATAAGTAAATACTTAAACCAACGAATCAGAGAAAAGTTTTCAATATTATGATCATCTCAACAACTATTTCAAGTATTTGATGACAAGAAAGAAAACTATTTTGATCGTAAGTTGACCCCCAAACGACACAAACTTCTACATTGGAAACCTACATTCAGATAATGTATGGCCATGTGTGCTATACGAAAGCCTATATACAATGCGGCGAGTCCCGTAATATGCTTCTATTATATATTATTATTTGCCATCAAATAACCCATCTTCTGTTTGCTTTTAGTTTCAAGTCTGTCAGTCTGTTGTGTGCATGTTTTGTGAAGATATATGTTATAATCGAGAATGATAGTACAAAAGTTAACTGTGATCTATATTTGTTAGTGAACTTAAATAATACATTTGATCTTTTTAGCTGTAGTAGTGGTAGTATTATACATAGTAGTAGTATACATAGTAGTAGTAGAAGTTGTAGTAGTAGTAGTAGTATTAATAGTAGTAGCAGCAGCAGCAGCAGTAGTAGTAGTAGTAGTAGTAGTAGAAGTAGCAGTAGTAGTAGTAGTAGTAGTGGTAGTACTAGTAGTAGTAGAAGTGGAGGTTGAATTTTCCTTTACTCTAATTCGAGTTAAACATTTCACATTTATATATGTCGTTATTTAACCTACTATCATATCGATCCGAGGAAAGTGTCTTTCCGCCCTCATAATTAATCTCTTTTATCGGAATATTGTCATTCATTGTCGAAATGGACATATGTAGTACCGTCTACGGCAAATTTCATCCTAAACACTGGCATAAGGACAATTTATTGGGATATGATCAAGTAACTTTAATTGTTGTTACGCACCTTCATTCTATTTTTTCTTCGAATGCATATATAAGACGCCATCATTCAAGTTACAGACTAGTCGATCGCATACGATAGCGATCGTCTACGAATATGCGTTTTCTTGCTATCAGAATATGTCATATATTCATTTAATTTCCAGGAATAAAATGTAGGCCAATAACATTACATGGACAATACTAAGACAGTAATACAAAAAACAACCAATGCATGAGGGTTAAAAGTACAGGCTCTTTTTAATTCTGCCAAAGATATGTATTCAGATACTCGAATCGCGGTAACTTTGCTAACTTTCTACTCTGAACTTTGCCGATAAAACCTAGAAGAAATGCAGATTTCTCTTCTACGCAAGCAAGCATAATAACAGAGGGAAAATACATTTTTGTCCCTTTTCACTCGTGTACGGGAACGACCTGTTGCATACATGTACTGCATAGGTCAATAATACAATCACCCCCGTCAAGTGCAATAGTCCTTTGTTATGCAAATGAAAGTTGTCGCCTCATGTACGGTGTGTGGAACGTTGATGTCTAGTCGTGAGCTCTACAACCTGGTCCAAGAAAAGAAAATACAAACAAAAACATGGTTAAGGTTCGTGCTTCGTTATATTTCTCTATTTTGTATCTTGTATCTTGTTAATAACAGTTTAACTAGGCCTTTTGGCGTGCGCCTGTAATCCAGCTATGAATGGAAGTTACAAACTGATTCGGCCGAGAACGCAGGTTCGAAACTGAGTCACGTCTTTCGGATGGTGACGTTTAATGGTCGGTCCCCAGACGTAAATAATCATACATGATTGATACACGTCTGTAAAACCCCAATATACACACACACACACGCATACACACGCACGCACACTCACGCACGCACACACACACACACAGTGTAAAGGTTTTCCGAAATTGTTATCATATAGATATAGAGTCAAACGCATTTTTACAAAAAGAAAACTGAAATGTTTAAGGCAATATTTGGAAACGACGACGACTATCATATCCTTTATCAATTGCTTTAATATATTCATATATTTACTGGATTGGATATCTAACCATAAGTGTAAGCTTTGATATTTAGAAAGTGTGGTCGCTCCTCGGTCGTTTCAAAGGTCGGTTTTACATTTTAGTTTCCATAGTACACTTTGAAGTTTAAGAAAGCAAAATGTGAACGAAAGTGGATACTTTGTTAAAATTAGATTTTTGTTATGGTGTCTGTTAGTATTTTTCGCTTTAAGTGAAAGTAAGTAATAGTTAATCGAAATAAAGCAATTACTCGTTACGAGTTACGACACATCACCGCAGTACAACAAATATCAAGTTATTTAGTCTGTTCTATAAGTATTTTTTGGAAACCATGTAGTGTACTCATTGTTAATACGGGGTACATTCTCAACTGCGTTTTTTCCTCCCATTTCTTTTTCCAACACGGATTGCGTTAGACATGTTAGATAGATATAAGATACTATCAATCATTCAGTAAATGGCCCGACCAACACCCCCGCAAGCCTAGCTCGTTACCAACTCAGTAGTCAGAGTAATATGCCAATGCATATACGGATTACATAAAGTGCAATAGTTTGTACTCCTCTGAGTGATCAGTTCGTTTGTAAGCCACAAGAGAGCGCAGGTGGAAATTGGCAAACACAGAGTTCAGAATGACATGACCCCTACAGGTCATTTCAACCCTAGAGAGACAACTATTATCTATCATCTACAGCTGAAACAACCATAGATTTTTAGATCTTTTTGATATTCTACATTTCTTGAAACGGATAAGCATAATCATGACTTGAAAACCATGAAATCTGAAATATTGTGGGCCATCCTTGCAAATTATACCCAAAATAGATCATACAGAATATGCTACGTATCATTTAGGTTTATCTTAACAGAAGACTGCTTTAACTTTCACTTATTTACTCAAAATACACGGTCTGTAGATTGTTTATACTTTGATAGTACAAGAGATATGAAATAATATGATATGATTGTATTGTATTGTGGTGTAATTGTATTCATCAACTTTAAAAATTCGAATGGTCTGTATTTCAGCAAATCTGAGTTGATGCAGCCTCCACAACAATTACTGAAAACTATATATTTTCGTCATGTTTGACGAACTTTATATAACAAAAAAAGGACTTAACTTCGGAAATTTATTGTTATTCTTCATTTAACACTTAGATTGGTTTATTAAGATAGATCTGATACATTGATTCGCTATATATATTTGTTTTTAATTTCTCCTTGTGAAAATACTTGCGTGCAGCAGGTATACCATAGGGAGTTTTTTGTCTCCAGCAGAATGAATTCGTCGGGGGATTAATTCAAGTAGAATAGTAACACCCAAGCGGAGTAAACTAACTAGCAAATAGCAAATACTATTTCTTTTGGGAATCATCATTGTAAATCGACAAAACGAAATGCTAATTATTCTAATTGCCCGTATTCATTACCACACTGCCCGCATTCATATAAGACACAACCCAAACATTCACCGCATAAATTCTCTCTAAGACATCGCAATATGTTATTGATATGGCGCGCTATTAGGTTACCATGGCAATACTTAATGATGTTGTCTGTATTTCTGTCACTCTAATTGTCATGGTAATGTGAGTGATATATAACAACATCCAAAGTTTACTTATGAGGAGTTTATCGCATATAGAGATTGAGATGTATGTCTTTTTGCAGAAAGTGGAGAAATGACTCGGAGAGAAATAGAACATTCACAGTTTTGTTATTCCGATTTTATCTCAGATATAGATAGAATATCTTTTTGCAGATATAGGCCTATGTGACAAATATATCAGAACATTCGGAAATTTCTTACTCTAGATTGAAGTGTATATCTCTCTTTTGCGGAAAGAGTTTAAAACCGAATAACAAAATCTTTAGGTACTGTTCTATTCTTTTTGTTATACTTAAGAGAGCAGAGGGGTTATAATATTTTTAAATGTTATATTTTCACCTTTTCACATGCTGACTCCACGCAACAATACAATTGTTGTATCCAGCATTAATTTTGTTTCAATAACATATTAGAGGTAATAATATAACATTTTGATATTTTCTCACTCCTTGACCCGTTTAAATTGTGATTTAACATGTGATATGAGTATCTTAGAGTGTCTAACATCTGTAGTGTCTATGGCATAAACCAAAACAAACAAGATCTTTATTCCAGCTTTGATACGCCATATCTTATCATATTTGTCCCTATTTCCCTCACTTCCGCTATCATGGCGATATGTTAAGTTAAAACAAATATATACGCTGGGTTCGTGACTCGGAGGGAAATCATATAATATTGGGCGATATCCAAGCCGTGCAGAAGCCGGTTATTACAAGGCAACGGCGAATCAGTCATGCGTCGGCGATGGTAAATTGACATTAAAGACGCCGTGTTTCGAGTCACAGATTACAGATGATTCAAGAATACCGATGTCACAATTGAATATAAAACTGAAAGGACATCAATCCATTTCGAATATGTTCTTAGAAGTTATCGCAATTGTGTTTTTTTAAACTACAGAATAAATAAACATTCAGGAGCTTAAATATATGTTCATCAACATTTTGTATCGAAATGTATTTTTAATATAGGTATCAGGCCTTCATTTCTTATTAGAAGGAGTTACCAGCCTATCTTTTAATTATGAACAATTATGTATTTTTATTCTAAATGGAATATCCCTTATCATTCTGATGTAATGAAAGCTATTTCTAGTCTTAGTCATGTGTTTTAATCTTTTTTTTAGAAGAAACATTAGAAATATTGTGGCTTCTCTCGAAGCGTCCTTTAATTTTTCATAAATCTCGTAAGATGCAATTTTGATGATCTTGACATGTCTCAAACAATAGAGAAACCCTCCGACCGGCATGCCTATTTCGTTCGTGTTGTCTCAAGACGGGAATGGGTTTGATCTAAGCGAAACGTTCGAGGCAAGACCCGGGAGAGGGACGGGGGAGTGCAGGATGATGGATCGGTGTGTATACATACGGGTGATTGAGAACGGGTGTTTCGAGCAAACCCGCAAATATACGGTGATGGAATAGCAAACAAAGTGTGTATCATTATCTAGCTGAGCTGTGTTCACTTTTTTTGACAAACAAGCTGCCTGTTTGTTTCGCTACTACACCGTTCAACAGGTGAGGTATAGCAAGAAAGCTCCTTTGGTTTATAGAGTACCAAATGAAGTCATGTTAAATTCGTATGTAACCAAACAAAGATTTATGCTTTAAATACTTCACTGCTAGAATCAATTTTCAATATCCAAAAGTGTAAAAAATGTACATTCAATCCATAATCAATAAAGATATAAACACACCCACACACTCACAAAGACACACGCACACGGACACAGGCACCCATATCAATGAATAATAAGGAATAAATAAATACATGGATGTATACATGTATGGATTCATATTAGGTCGTGTGAAATATTAGTACATCCTTCGACAAAATTAGGTTTACTTTTTTCCTAGAATATATTTGTTTCACAGCGGAATGGATTTGTGAGATTTGTTTCCTTCCGAATTGTTTTCTTATGTGAATAATAAGACCATATGAATCACACAGTTCCAAGAAACTTCGTGGAATAAAAGAAAAGTCGCGCTGTGCATGAGTAGACCTCATAGTCATCGCAAACACCCTTTCTTACAATGTCTTGAGTTGTCTTTCTGTATTGTTCAAGATTATTCATTATTATTATTATTTACTTATATCTTGTTTAAATGAATTCATTTCAGAGTATTTCGGTGCGTTACCAGGAATTCCTCGAGAGGTGCAGTTGGTCACCAATGTGTTAATTTCATAAGCTTTTCTGTTTTCATTTCGGTGTGTTTGGTATATCAAAGTTCAAACTAGGTGATGTAAATATTCGTTTTCAAAAGAAAAAAAGTAAGATAAATGTTTATCTACGTGTGAGAAATATAACAAACTCTAAATATCCTTCAAAGAGAAAGGAAGTAACCCAAGCCATAATCATTATATGCTCGATATCTTTATTTTTCTATCCATTTTATATTTTATCCATTCTCCTCTAAATAACCTTCAGAAGATCATAAAATGTGTGTGTCTGTGTGTTTACAAGTTTTTTTTAAATGAAAATAGGCCACGATGGCTTCCACAAGCTTGCTCCATATTTTGCCATTATTTCCAACTCAAATCTCGTTTATTCACGTCCAAAAATCGTTTAAATGGAATCTCATAAACTAGTGTGTTTAAGAAACCTTTTAAAGGAAGTACACAATGCATCTTTCCTCCATATTTTTTTCCCATTCTTCTCCTCTCATATCTAGCTCATTCTCTACCTTTCATACTAATGGGAAAAATAATCTTATTCCACGGGTTCTGATAATTAACCTATATTTTGGTCGAAAATGTGAATGCAGTACTCGACTCTCCATTGACACAGGGATCGGTTAGACGGGTCCAAAGGGAAAACGATTCTCCTTCCTCGTCACGTTTCATTGTTCCTGCTAATTGCCAGATCAAATCCGCAACTAAATGAACTGGACTTTGATGGGAGATGACGACATCCCTGTAGTCACTGACATCGTTATTTCTTCGTCCCCTTAAGATTAAATCCGTAGCTATATGAACGTAAATTTGAAGAAAAGAAAGGTCGTCACCGTCCCTGTAACCATTGACATCGTTTTTACGTCGTCGTTTTAAGATTAAATCCACAGCTTTTATTATTGTCTACTTACTGATCCCGTTCTTTCCTGAGGAAACTAAATTCATTTCTTTTCTGAATCCCATTGACTGAAATGAATTCAAGGATTCTTTATGGTCAAACTATACTTGACCACAGAAATGACCATCAATAATTTTAAATGGTCATCCTTTTGTCGAATATCAATGGACTGATACGTAGACCAAGTAGTAATAGTTGATGTCTCCATCTATCCATCATACCCTTGCTACTAGACATTATCAGTTTATTGTAAATTAAGTATTCTTTATTGACTGCTCAGTGGTGAGACAGTATTCTACTTCAGTAGACCTTATCGCTGGTCAAGACCATCAGGAATATAATATTCGTCTGTCCAGAGCCAAAATGGCGTTTACTCTAATTTAAAGTATACCAGTTAAAGCCCTTGTGTGTATTTCTGTGGGCTGTTTTTGTGAGGATCTTCCGGTAGGTATACGTGATATGCTGATATAAAGATCAATAAATACATTTATTAATAGTTAAATAAAACTTGTTGATACCTAATTGAGATATCTTGCCTTTGGTTAAGTCTGTAATAGTATTTGAGTGTTTGAAGATATCCGATGGGGTATATACTCTCCCGATGGACCATATAGCGACCCCGATGTGATACGTTCTCGCCGCTGTAAGCCAGGTTTCACGCACCCATGCCTTTTTTGAAAGGCCCACTGGGGCGGGAAACAATGGCGTCAACAAAGCCATATCGACCGGCCCAAGACTTGGTAAAAGAAAGCGAAGTAAAGCTTTAGTGCCTCCTCAATCCAAAATGGTGGACCTCGAAATAAAAGAAAAGGGTACATCGCAAACAATAGCACAGGGTCTACCGTGTTTTTGTGTAGGGTATGCTTGAACGGGAGTAGGGATTTGAGTGTATAGAAAACTCTCTGTGGCTCTGTAGAGAATGGCGGTTTGGCTCAATGCAAAGGCTGTTGTATAGATAAGGTCCCCTTTTTGTACCTGCACAAAAGGTATGGGCTTTCCCTGTGTCTATTTAGGATTGTTTAGGATTGAATACAGTTGTAAATCAGTGTTTTCCTATTTGATTGTGTTCGAATTATTTGAGTAGACCAGATTGGAGAAGTGAGACCAAGTGTTGAAACACACGTGCGGGGTTAACGAACGGCTTCTATTCTAATTGAATAAAAGTGGATTCCAGAACACAAATAACACTCCCAAATCCATCTTCACTCACCTTTGTATAATGCCTAGATACACATGATTATGGGGATTGACGCAATTAAAAGTAAAAGTATGCTTAAACCCAAAATAGATGGGCCCGCAATGGCTTTGCATCGCCAACAGGCACTAATTGTTACATCAGAAAAAAGTAGTTTTGCAACACCGTCTTTTTCCTGTACATCATGTTAAAATAAAGTTCTCCTTACAAATTTTATGAATCTGAATAAAGTGAGATAATTTAAACAAGTTCGATAGCTCTAATTAGCTCGCTCTAAATTTTAGCAAGCTTTCTAACTTTGCATTGATAAACAAGTGTTATGAAACAAGGCGCAAAATATGGATATCCAGAAAGCTTTCTCATTACGTAGCATACAGAGGTACATATATACATGAGTATTTGTGTCATGTCCTCGTTTACTTTTATCTTTGTACAGCAAATGTGTTTTCTCTTAATTTAAGAACAAAAATGAGTGTCATTCTCAGATGTCACTGTACTTTCATCAACGGTGTTACTTGTATTCATTTATCTTTTAATACATTGTGATTGTCATATGATACGTGTGCCGTTCCTTTGGATCCAGACTGGAATATGGATAGGGTACCAAGGTGGGCATAGTCGCCTTCGTATCATTTGCATGTGATGTAAACCTTCATCTGTTTTCAGCTAAGTATTCAGCTAACCTGTAAAACAAAACAAAAAACAAAAAAACAAAAAACGTTTATAACATTGTTTGATAAGTAAATGAACAGATGATTGTGGATATGATATGATGATTGCGTTAAAGGGAAAGTCCACCCTGAAATTAAGTTTGTTTTAATAGGAGTAGAAAAATGAGAGAAACAAGTCAGTGAAAGTTTGAGCAAATTCCGATTAAAAATAAGGAAGTTAGGATTTTTTAAGTTGTGATCAATGAAACACAAATTGGCAACTCTATGACGTAAAATGCGAGCTCAACTTCCATTTGCTTAGTACTAAAAAAATCTAAAATTTTCATTTTTCCCTCAAGAAAATTTTCAACCATACATGCACCCTAAATATAATAATTGCAAATATGTTTCTATACTCCCCCTGCAAGGAACAAATATATATTCCGTCATCAATAACGAAGAAAGCATGATTTTATGGAATATTATGCACAAAGCAAATGAAGGAGAGCTCGTATAATACGTCACAGAGTTGCCAATTTGTATTTGATTGATCACAACTTCAATAATTCATAACTTTCTTATTTTCATTCAGAATTTGCTCAAACTTTCACTCACCTGATTTTCTTATTATTCTGCCTCTATCGAAACAAACTTATTTTTGGGGTGGACTTTCCCTTTAATTAAACATTGAATGTAAGATATTGTTGATATTGCTAGTAATCATAATAGCACTAAGTAGTACTGACAAAAGTGTTTTATTTTTGTAATTTAGGGGTCCCCTGGTCATTGGATTTCAAACCTGGACACACCTTTGTGCACCATCTACACTCGCCGTTGCAGAATACACTGGTAAGTCATATAGCGATTTTTTTTTCTTCCCCGTCTCATTACAAGAGATACTGACATTAATGACTTCTGGGCCTCTTTCTCTTCTATTGATTTTAAAGGAATTTTCGACGAAAGGTATTCTTATTCGTAATACCGCAAGGACAACCTTTTACCACTGTCTCCAGTGCAAAAAAAAGGAAATATAGCTGAACCTAACACGACTGGTTACTATTCCAGTTTAGAGAAGTTATTATCGCTCGCTGAAAATTCTGAAATCTGTCTATCATATCGTAACGGATGTGTCACTTGAATGGATTGCCAATCATATTTTACAAGGTCCTCGAGTAAATAATGACCCGCAGAGCCTGTAGGGGCTGCCCATTTTGGAACAAAAAATTGACACAAATACAAATAAATCCATGAGTAATTCAGCGGCAGGAAAAATGATGACATTTGGTTCAGTTACTCCCAAAACGCGTCTATTCCACTCTCCTTTCCTCCCAAGAGCAATGAAAACGAGGCTCCTACGGATTCCATTTCTAGAAGGCCGACTTGTTAAACAGTTTCAGTCATATAGCCCAGTTAAGTATGTGATAATATCTTTATAATTAAGTTTCTATCCACTGGACCGAATTTCCAGTAATTAAGGCCCGACTAGGTCCCCTTAATCACTTTGCCAATCAAAACGCTATTAAAGCAATCATTGTTTTTAACGCTACGCGCTAAAATAATGTGCCGGTGACCCGCGTCTAATAAAGCGTGAAATGGAGTAGCAAATTAACTCATAATATCCGGGTCACGTGATTGCATTGCCAATTTGAGTTTCAGTAAATCTTGAAATTAATAGCTAGCCTACCCTTGGGTGACGCCGGTTTAAAACTAAAACCCATCGTCGCCAGCTTAAATACTTAATTTGTCTCTTGGTGCGCATGTATCTAAACAACATTTTAGCCCGACTATGAAAATAATCCTCCCATCCAACCCAGAAAAAATAACAAATCGGTATTTCATTTGCCCGATCGGCACATCTGCCAAGATTCGAATATGAATTCAGGAATTTATTACACATGAATACGTTACACAAATAGAGCGTTTGTTTAGCGTTAAATACCGCTATTATGCATCCGTATATGTACACTGACTCTCAAAATAACAAATTAATCATGAATATCATTTCAACGATTTTGTTTTTAATTTTTGATTTTAATGAAAATGATAGCAACAGATGAATTTGTAGTGAAAATCGGACCTCAGTATGTCAGTTCCAAACTCTCCATAATGTGTATATATCGTGAGACACCATTCTGATCTTTTTCTGCACTCTCTCCAAAGAACATTATCAATTATAAAGATGCTCTGACTAATTCATAAAGAAAGTGACATCAACATAGGAATTTCATACTGAAAATGAGCCCTCGGTATAAAACGTTTGTTTTTCGTTTCAAAGCTCTCCAAAGTTAAAAATTTATTAATTTAGAATACTCTTTCAGTGTACAGATTTTTCTTTGATGCATGGAGACTGGTTCATGCCATGATTGGATCGGGGAAAAACCAAGCATCGCCATTTAGGCGCGTTGGTCAATAAAACATTGATTTTGTTGAGAACAGGCCTTCACCAGTCTATGTCAATCGATCACAAGGTGACGACGGGAGCCTTAAATTGCAGCAATGAAATTCTAACGCCCTTACAATTTTTTTAACAGGCTACGATTTTATGGTAATTTTCCCTGTTAAAAAATCCTTGCCGTAATTTATGCAGAAAACAGGTTTAACGAGTATTTCACCCTCTCCCCAGAGTTAACATGAGCAAAACTCACCCCGTTTTAATTGCATGTAGCTTTATTTCGTATAATGTGTATGGTTAGGATGAGGGCTGCAGTTTGATTTGGGGTTGGTGATATGGTTAAGACAAGGTGCAATGTTAGGTCGAAGGTTGAATTACTGAAAAGAGAATTGAGTAGTATTAGATCTTGGAGCGATTGTCGTTAAAGCATCTTTGTCAATTTGCATTATAACATGTTACTATCCATTTCCACCACATCCGTGGACAAAAACGGTCCATTTTTAATGTTTGGTTAACCTAATATTTCCTTCTTGATTTAAGCCAAATGCAAATAAATGAACGTCTAGGCGAACGGATGACAAAGATTATATGTACAACTATTTTAGAGGCAAAAACTGCACTATTTGCAGCAATACAAATTGCATTTGCGAATTTACGTGTATGTGTGTCTTGGGAAGACAGAGAAAGAAAAGTCACCCACCTGTTGCTTAAACGTGCTGCTAGAGGGCAGTATATCACAATTATGAGCAGTGATGTCGTTTCTCTATTTTCTCATACATATACAACAACTCGGTCGCATTATAGACCTGCGTTATTAAAGCATTATGTTGTCATTGGGAAATGTGATAATGATGTATTATGTATTAAGTTGAAAATGAATGTATACATGTTGGAAAGGAATAATCTAAGTTGTTCGGTTTAATTCGTTTAAAGACGTAAAATAACAGTTTGCAGCCTTCTCTTATTGATATCTAATTTTGAGTTTAGTATGTCCATTTCGGTTATGCATTTATTTCAATCTGTTCTGTTTCATATATATTTATTTATGCGTGTGATTTCAGTATCTAAGATTTATTATTTGTAAGTGTTAGACTGCTATAAAGTCAATGTGTATGTGTTTTGCTGATAAAGCTTAATTCCGTTTTCATGTGTGTTCTGTTAGGCAACCAAATCAATTCAATATTTTCACTTCATTTAGATGCCATCTTTGCATTAAACATTTGTAAAATACATCAATTAAAGACATGTAATTTCAGACATAAATACATTTGAATGACAAAAGCATAATATGCATATGAAAATGGATGATAACAAAACTAAATTGGACACAGCTGTAAAATAAGTATTTTCAATTTCTTTCTTTTTTAGGACAGCTTCCCTGATAGAATAGGATTTGGTAAATATTTGGTAAACCAATTTCTTTGCATAATATCATTTTTATAGAATACACTGATCATCTACTAATTGATGGGCAATGTTTACAGAACCAGAAGTCTCGTTCAATGTTCCGTATGACAATATTTCGAATGGAATATTCCCTAAAATAAGAGGAACAGATGGACGTGTTTTTATGGGCAGGACATTTTTGACCGCTCCGTGAAATAACTTCACACTCTTGTTTGCGCATGCATGATGGTGAAGTAAAAAACAATTAGAGCAGATTGCTCAAGAGAGGGGAGAAAATAAATACAAGACAAGGAAAAGACCAGGTGGGGGAAAGAAGCTCGTGGAATAAAGCTGGACGATGTATTATTTATTTTTCACAGCACCCCCATGTCTACCATTTCTGTGTTTCCTCGCAACCCCCCTGACGCTTCTTGGTAAACCGCCCGAAGGGACGCGGGGGTCATTTGCATCACCGTTCCGCAGGGTTCGGGGTGCGCCGCTTGGGAGCATTTTTGGTAGGGAACGCGGGAACAATAGGCGGGGTCAGTGAGATTCAATGGAGGGATCAGACCGGGTTGGGATCAGTTTGGAAGTATGCACGCGATAAAAAAAAATTATGGTGCAATGTACCTTGGATGTACCAGAGAGAGAGAGAAAGAACTGTTGAGATGGGGGGAAATAAAAGAGAGGAAAGGAGAGAAATTTAGAGAGAGAGAGAGATGTACAGACAGAAGGAAAGAGAGAGAAAGCAAGAGCGAGAGAGAGAGAGAGAGGGTGATAATGAAGAAAAGCAGATAGAGAGACAGATAAACTGACAGAAACACAGAAAGAAAGAATAAAATAACCTAATGAGAAAAAACCCTAGACGTTTAAAGTTCTGGCAATCGGAAAAAGCCCCCTATGATATAGAAGAGAGTATTAAATATGATCTAGGAGAGGGAGAATGTGAGACAGAAAGAGAGAGAAAAGATAGGAGATAGAGGGAGAAGAGGAGAGTAAAAGATAATCACACTTATCCACGCTATAATTAAACATAGAACAAACAAAATGTTTTCCACATCAGTAGTAAGCATACATTATTGTTGTGGACATACCACGTACTAAAAAGTGTCCACAATTTATAATCATAGCTTAAACATGAACCGGCTCTAAAAGCACACTAGTATTGGGAAATGGGTGCCGTATAAATGAAATTTCGAGATTAGTTATAATACCGTTTTTTAATTAATTTTTTAGCAATAAAACTCACTAAAAAATGGTACTGTAGCACCGATGTACGATACAGTTCATAAACTTTGTCCATTGGGCATTTGATATACATTGTTGGATTGGGACTGTATCGAGAAAAAAAAATTAGAATGGAGTTATCTACTTAAGATTCTAAGTTATCCACCTCACTGTTTCATCCGCATACATCAGCTCCTCGATTGCCCATCCTGTTTGTCTCTCTCTCTCTCTCTCTCTCTCTCTCTCTCTCTCTCTCTCTCTCTATCTTTCTCTCTTTCTCTCTCTCTCATGTCTATCTATTTATTGTATCTTTCTCTATTTTCTTTCGCCCTCTTTATATCTCTGCCGTTCTCTCTATCCTTCCCTCTCTCTCACTCTCTGTCTCTCCATCTCTCTCTATGTCTATATATCCATGTTCATATCTTATGTATCCCTCTTTTCACTATATATCCTTCTCTTTTCCATCTTTCTTTCTCTTTTCTGTTCGTCTTACTCTCAGTCTCTTTCTCTCTGTCACTCTATCCATTCTAATTTTGACCTTCTCTGTCCCCCCCCCCCCTCTCCTTCTCTCTATCCCTCTTCTCCTTTTAACAAATTCCACACCATTTCTGTCAGCTATAAGTTTTTTGAATTGTTTCAGTGTGCAAAGTTAAAAGTTAAAAGTTTATTGATTAGTATTAGTAGGTAGGAAAAGGAAAATTTCAGATCAAATGAGGAAGAAAATAAAAGGAAAGAAATATAGGGTAGTGTTGAAAGATCGTCACTAAATCTTTTCGTGCGTAACGTTAAATGCATGGTAGCGAATTATTACGAGGTGCTTAAAACCCAGTTTTACCAGAGCCATCCCATAGTTTCCGCATTCCAATTTCGACTTTTTCTCCTTTTGAACGAGTGGCGTTACTGTGAGGGAGCACGGGGGCACGTCCCCCCCCCCCCTCCCCCCATCAACAAGTTAAAAGAAAAGATAAGATAAAGGGTGAAGGAGAGAGAAAGGAGAGGGGGAGGGGAACATGAAAATACGCTATGACCCTTCTCACACCCTCTCCAATAGTCTTGATAATTTTCACTTCATCCACCGAGTTAGAGTGGTAAACCGAATACCTCTTTCAACCCCCTGAAAAAAAGGAAAGAAAGAAAAAAAGACCAGTGTCTCTTGTCTGGGCCCTGCTTTACCACGACGGGGTAGCTACTTCTACATGTTTTTGTTTCATGTAGTGCAGGGAAGTTTTAAATGAAATGCCAAAGATCGTGATGATGTTGGGATGATAAACGATACCAAATATTAATTGACTACTTGTTATAACTAAAATAATAAACGAATTGCTTCTGCCAATACATTTGATAGAATATTGTATAAAGTATGTGTAACAGTCATGCAAAATACAGAAAGATCAACGTTGCGAGTATGTCAGGAATAACATGTACTACATTGTTCCGCATGTGCATATCCGTGTTATTGTTTTTCACCCTTGTATGTGGCCTACATGCAGAATACTTGTCATATATTCACATATTTAACTGATCAAAGAAAGAACCCCAGGGGAGGTCTGCAGTTGTTTACACATGATCAACGATCCATTTATTACTAGAAAACAAGGTATTCATAATACAGTTTATCAGATTAATTTTGAAATAAATCAGACCTATTTTATACCCGGCGTTGCACACGAGGCGTCGTTTCGATTGCGTCACTGTGATTGCGTCATTACCCACGCTTATCAACGTTATGGAGACAGTGAGTCAATGCGCCACGAATTCAACGCAATAATTATAATGTCCATTTTGCATTCACATTTTGGACACATATCACTCCGTCAAGGCGCGTCAAAGACAGCGCAAGCCATTGACGCAGTGCTACGTCAGGACGGAAAGCTTGGTATACCACTGCCATCAAGGAAAGAAAACACGCCGTAAAAGTGCATGGATTTTTGCATTTAGCAATGTACATGTATGCCCGGATTACTTATGATGGCATTTGCTATCTTACATCTAAGATTATATCTTTAAAAATAGCTATCGGTTTTACACTCTAGCAGCCATGGATGGCAAACATGGCCCACTTTTTTCCCCGCACAAAAAATATCATGAATACAATTGAAATCAAAGTACCAGTACCGAATGAATATATAGTCAACAAGGTCTAATTATCATGATTAATGGATTCTCCGAATTGTGTTCCTTTCAAGCATTCGCTTTACATGTGCTGTAAAACTAAAAGTGATTTGAACTATAAATTGCATATTAAGATTGGTGGGGATACTTTAAGAGACATCGCTCTCACGTTGAATACTTCTTGATCTTCCATGTACCGAAAGCTCAACAAGTTGTCATATGGAAGAAGAGTTGTCCATTCAGACATCTGGATATATTAATGGCATCATTATTAGAGATATCTGAAACATTATGTTCATAAAAATGATATCATCATTTGACATGTGTAATGCTATGCTGTACTTTAATTTCGTGTAGGTTATAGGCAAAACCTCAATGCATTTACAGTATAAAGTGTATTTTAGTAGTGTGACGTGAAAATGATGGATAAGCGGAAATTTGTTTTATATTTTTTTTGCAAAATGAACCAATATATGATATAATCCAATTTAATGAGGTACTTTGAATTTTGCTTATGGAATCAGTTGTACTTGAAAACATATTGTGAGATTGATAATATACCAACATTTGTTTTACTATTAGTGTTTACCCCGCTTTTTGAGGCTATCGTTTATTTATAACATATGAATTACATCGTCCAAATGAAACGTCTGCGGTAAACTGGATATCATAACCCCGACCCATATGCTGTGCTGTTGAAACAATATCGTGTTCCAAATAAAATCCGGCAAATATGGAATAAGTGAATTTTAAGTGCCACAATTTGTTAGCTCGTGGATGCAATTAATACCATGTTACGACATATCATAATCACGTTGATTCAAAATGCCACTGCACTACTACCTGCGATGTACCTGTGTGTAGAAAATTGAAAGCAGTGTACTACATGTATGATCATGATGTGTTTTATTATCATGTTATACATTATTATAGTAAAGTGTTTTATTTATGCGTTTAGGCTTATATTCTACTCCCGGCGTCTCGATTAAATAAAATGTATTAAGTCTGGTTCTATTGAATTTACACTTGTGAGAATTCTTACAGTAAACAATAGCGTATAAAAGGGATAAGAATTGTTAGCAATCGCGTGATAAGCTTTTCGAAACCATCGCGATTAGAGATATGTGCCTATTATCAGAGTAAACTCTTAAAATTTGACAACTTCGGCGTGAGGATCATCTTGATAGCTTTATCAATGAACGAAGTAGTATATTGATATATTTTTGTTGACATTATGCTTTTGTAGAATAATGATAAACCCATTATTGTGCCATCCATAAATTGATTGCTATACATGTTTAAGAGATGAAAATCTGAACTCGACTGGAAAATAATTTTTCAAATAATAGATGAAAATGAATTTACAATATGCTTCTTCATGGGTTGATTGGAACTGAGACTATTCTAGGAAAATATTTGTAGCACAAGCCACCGTCTGTAACTCAGCGGTATGGAATTTAATTTTTATTTGCAAGCTACCATCGCTAATAAGGAGGGCCTGCGAGGCTACGGGTCTCTGCACTTTCCATATTATTGGCTCCCCGAGCAAGCTCAACTTTCTCTTTGAGAACAAATGTAAACTTGAAATTATTTGCCTTGTAGTTTTCTAGATGAAAAAAGTTTGATGTCTTCCCCGTTTTGGACACGTTCTGTGTACCCTTCCTTGTACCCCTCCCCCGGAATTGTGACCTGAGAGAAGGCAAGGTTTGTCGACAAACTTTGTTTGAGTGATTGGGCCAGGAAAGAATGACCTCCTGGTTTAAGGGCAAAGGGAAAAGTGAAATGGCTCATTTTACATCCAGCGTTTAAAACTCTGCTACTGTTTATTTTCCCCAGAATGCTCGCATACACACACACATGCGCACACGCACCGAGTCTGTATCCCTCTCTTGCACACATCCACGCACCGCATATCCACCCACACACCCACACACACGCTGGTTCAAGGGCAAAGCGTTTATAACCCTTTCACTTTATTTTTACCCATGTATGCACCCATACACACACGCACACACACAATTCGACACACATTATCTTACCCACACACGCACGCACACACACACGCACCCAAAAACTAGCTTGAAAGCAGGGCGAAAACCAAATGGTGTCTTTTAAGTCAGCGTGAATAGCCCTTTTACTACATATTTGATCTCTATCACTCACACACACACACACACACGCACGCACGCACGCACACACACACACACACCCACACACCCAAACACATACACACACACGCGCGCACATACCCACACGCACACACACTCATATTCTCTCTCCTATTTGACCCTATGGAACCTGCTCAGTTTTCTTCGGTTTACCACTGTTTCTCACATACGCGTCAGAGGTGCTTTACCATTTCCTAATTCAGAAGTGAAAAGTGCTATCAACCTAGATTAAATTTGTTCTTTAAAAATAATAAACAAAACATTAACTCGGCTTGGACTTTTATCAGATATTAATTTGGTTTCGACAGGAAAATGACGTCCTGGAAGAAGAAAAAACAGTTAAACTCCTGTTTTCGAGTTCACCCCGGCCATAACACGTCACCCCATCTTGTCACTTTACCAAGCCTGAAGGTAGACTGGAATATCTTGAAGAGCACCTTGCGTGCAACCGTCGCTCCTTTTCAAACCCTGGTTTACACAGAGTCTCGATCCTCTGGGTTTCTCCCTTTAAGCTGTTGATTTAAGTTTTTCAGCACGACTACACTAGTCGAAAAGGAAGGAGGGGAAAAGAAATTCTTCCATCTCTTTTGAGTTCTTTTATGAACTTCGGTGATTACAGGTATAAGGCTGAGCCCTAAAATAGAAAGCGAAGAATGGAGGTCTTTGAAGGTGGTGGTGGTGGTGGTGGTGGTGGACATTTTTAGCCGTCTTGTTTTGACGGGGGTGGGTGGGTGCGAGACGATGAGGATGATAAAATAGAGATGGTGAAACCGTGGAAATATAAGATTCTGACAAAAGTTGTCGTATCATCTTAAAAGTAGTTCTATGGTTCCTGTTTTCTTTTTATTAATGAAACTATCAAATGGTTTGCTGATTCCCGAAAGAAGGAAAACACAGAAATAAAAATTGAATCGTTGTTGTTACTGAAAAAACATAGGCCTATATAATGTTAATTATTTTGTGAACGATTCCTTTTATTTTTTCTTCGGTTTTCACACAGTGAAATGAAATATTCTCTTAATTTTTGTTTTCCAAATATTGTTCGGCTAACAGGCATGAGTGTGATTACTAACTTTTGACCCCCTCTTGTTCACCATGTTATCAAATTGGCAACCAATTGGCAACATTAAATCACGTACAGAATAGTGATTAAAATTGGCAGGAGCATTAAGCAGATCGATATAGCAAGGTCCGAACGTACAGTTTAGGGGGAGGGGTACACACAATCCCGGGGACCGAAGGAGCTTGGCGAGAAAAGGTTAAACAAAAAACTAAACGGAAAGTGGAAAGCAAATAGTATAACAGGGAGATTGTTGTAATTGGGAAATGGAAAGGCACTCCAATTGTTATTAGATAAATAGAAACAATCTCACCCGTTACAATTGATTAATTTTCAATCCATCTCTATGAGGCATGTTGCACCTAATTCACAAACGAGCTTGCAAGGCCATCCAATATAATTGATGAGGAGATGCTGTAGACGAGAAATATCACGGGCCTCGTCATAATTTGAGTGCCTTTTTTCCCGCGCGATATTCATGAGTGCGCTATTGTTCGCGAACAATGCACCAATGCGTATTACCGATCTCAACTTATTTGTTCATAAATAAAATACTTCCTCACTTTCTGCCGCTCTCAAAGGAGACATCATTGAAACAAAAACAACCACAAACAACAGGCTAATGCAAACTAAATGGAATGACAATGTATGTGGAAGCATAGGTAATTTTTTTCGTAATTATGCGTTTTCTTTCTCGTTCCTGCTCATGAAATTGATCAGTACATAATGCCATGATAAAGGATGAGAGGTTATTCGAAAGTCAAGCAATGTTTATTTTATTTTTCGTAAAATAGGTGAACGCGTAGAATTGACACAATTCTTAAAGAGCGAGTCTGTTATTTATTCGGAAAAGTCATCATTGTTGGCTCGGCATAATACCTTAAACATTTGTATTGGTTTTCAAGGTTTGAATGTTAGAACCTTTTAATTTTATATACGTCACCAGGGCTAATATGACATTTACGATGACAGATAGGTTACCGGGATTCATTTCTCATGGATTAACCTATAGAGCTGGAGACACGACACGCAGAAGGTTTTATGACGAAGGTAACTTCACCTCCTCTTCACAGGGTGGGGCGGGGGGGGGGGGGGTCTCCCTGGTGCTGGGGATATTTACTCCAGATACAGGATACGATCTCCCAGAAGAATTCCCAAAAGATTTAAAAGACTCTCTCATGGTCATCTTTAAGATGCAATCGGAAAGAGAAATCAAAGAGTCTCAAACACTTTTGAAGGACCATGGAGGGGCTTAAAACTAGTGTCGGCCTCAAAGAACGTCGGTAGGTGACAAACTATTATCTAGGAAAACATTATGTCCAAGAAAACAACTTAACATGTCGGTGGAAATCTATTCTAAGACTTATCTTAATTATGTTTGTACTATTGACTAGCAAGCCAATGTTGTCCATCTATTTTTGACAAGTCGAGATATGTGTGTAGGGGATATCCTTGTTGATATCGTTTTCTTGTAATAGTTTAATTTCTCATGATAATTGTTTTTTCATTACCTTTTCTTAAAGTTTTGCATCGCCACCTGCACACGAAGCTTCATTTAAATTCAGTAAACCTGCATTAAACAAGCCTGTGGAAGCTAAAAGATCATACACTAGTAGGTTGACGCAGTAAACTATTCACCTGAAGAAGAAAGAATTTGTACGATCAGCTAATGACGCAAGCTTACATGTCGCGTCATAGGTTGCGCTAGTCGCTGACGCAATCTTACTTCAGCAAAAGAACGCCTCGTGTAAAACGCGCATATATAGCTACTGCCGGCCCCTTGTGCGTGTACACAATCATCAAAGGACGCGTGCATCTGCTAGTGATTGAAGATAATCAACATGCACAAATGAATGGTAAAAAGTGTTGATTTTATGAAAAAAGGGGGAATTCCCTTTATCGAAAGTAGAAATTAAGAGCATTATGGTTTTGACCAACTAGATTTTCATTCATTAACCTATATAGGCTATCAAAGCCTGTATAGACAATAAGCCCAAAACGTCAGTAATTTGACGCAATATATTCACCTTTTATTTTAAATTAACTTTTTGTACGATCAGGATATCAAGCTAACATGGTGCGTCTAAGGCTGCGCCAGTCAATGACGTAGGCTTACGTCGGCAAAATGACGCCTCGTGTGTAAACAGGCACATATCAGGTTGAAACTGCTCCATGTGTGTGTACATAATCACCACATGACATAGATACCTTCTCGTTTTGCATGATAATCAATATACACAAATGAATGTACAGTGTAGTTTTCCCCCAAATGAAAAGGGGGATTTCCCTTAATAGAAAAAATAAAGATACAGCCTTGTTTCTGTACATCTAATTTGATCGCTCGTTAGTAATGTTATAATTGTCTTCTACTTCCTGGAACGTTTAGTGTTCAAGTTTCATCTCTATGTTGTTGGATGTAATGAGAAGGAAATGTATTCAGTCCAGGAGATCGAGCAGAAGTTGAATATTTGAAAAGGAAAAACGTTTTTCTAGTATTATTGTGTGTAATTTTTTTCTTATCATTATTGTTTTTTTTTTAATCATTATCATTATTATCATTACCATTATTATTGATATTATCATTATTAATGTTATTGCTATAATCATTTATTTAATGAAAATGTTTAAATTATTATTACGACAGATACCACTACAAACACGACTATTATTGTTATTATTATTATTATGATCAAAATAACTTGTTATCATGATTATTATATTCATCCTCATTGCTATTGATGATGATGATGTTAGTGTTATTGCAATTATTCGCATATATCTGTCATCATTCCAGCATTCTTCGAAGTAATATCAGATTTCTAATTTTCTAATGAGACCTATACCCTGCTGCTTTCTGTTCTTCTTCTTTTTTGGGGGGGTTGTGTGTTTTTTTTTTTTTTTTTTTTTTAGGGGGGGGGGGCCTTCTTGAGGAATTGAACATGTAGATCGATATTTCAGTCTCGGGGCTTAACAATTTTTTTAAGGGTTTACAAGGCCGGCATGGTCGCTCTAGTGGAATGGCGGTCTTATTGGTTTTAGGTTTACTTGGATGCCCCTCCCCCTTAATTTCTTGTCATTAAAGTTTTGGATGTTGCTAAAGTAACATTATCTACCAATATTTTTGAATGTTGCTATAGTAACATTATCTATCAAGATGTATATCTCTTTGCATGCGTGTGTCTTTTACTAAAGCATCCTCATGCCGAGTCCATCAAAATACTCCATAATTAAGGGGTCTTCTTCCCCTCTCTTTAAATAGTTTCGAAAAGTTTTTTCCTCCTATTTTCTCTAATTAAGAAAAGAAAATTGCATCGATGTAGGTCCCTTGGGGTAAAGTATTGAAGGGGATCAAAGTTGTTTGTGACTTGGACAATAACAGAAAAGGGCTGATTGTCATGAGAAACTCTTCCAAAGAAGATTAAAACCACGAAATATACTCCTCTGAACCCATTACTCAATTCGAATTAGCCCTCGCTTCGGTGGACTTCAATAAGTCATCAAAATAAGGCCGTTTTATTTATTTTTTTACCTCTCTCTTCTTCTTTTTTTTTCCCTTCTTTTTCTTTGATCGGTAAAATTCTTTTATATATATAACTTTGATAGAAAAAAGAGGGGAGGAAGATCTACCAGAGAGGGGGTGATCGAAAGATTAAAAACAAAATACCACGGGGCCACTCCATACAATGCACGGAACCAATTTTCGCCTCGATATTGCCCATCAGCAATTGACAGCTGAAAGAAAAGGAGGAAAGACTAAAAGTTTATTGCTTCACCATCGAAAAAGCTTCTTAGTATTTTCAAACAAATTCCGCCCAGGGACAGGTCATTTTGGGGAGAAAATTGGGGAAAACAGCATTTTGCGGCTTTCAGGGTCAGGGTGATATGGGGTTGAAGAAGAAATGAGAAACAGGACATTTTGGAAGAGAATAGGAGAACTTTTGCTAGATTTATTACAGAAATGTGATGTATCAAGTATTATCGTTAGCCTTATCATCTTTCATGACATGAATTGAGCATATGAAACTAATGTATATGAACCGCACTAAGCATACATTCTATACGCGAACTGTAATCGAATTGACATTGTAAAAGTAAAGATAATAATCTTCATATTGCCCAGTCTATACAGAAGATCAACCGACCAATATATTTCTATACACACGAGATAAATGTAAAAATATCACAGCAAAAACAACTTAACCATTTAAACTGATTTTTGAATTTTCAATTTAAATTGAACTTTCACAAAACAGGGCCCAAACCGGTTTAGAAAAAGAACATTCTGTTTTCGCTTTTTACTGAATTCCGCCTCATGGATTTAAGAGTGGGGCAGTGTCGTGCAATTCCAAACTAGCGTTTGTATATAGATTGCCTCTGTACATGAAAACATGATATCGTTTAGATTTTAGAGGGTGGGCTCAGGATTCTGGAAAAGGGGTTGGCACACGCAAACAAATTTCTGGCAAGAAGAAATTAGAAAAGGGTCTCAACATTTAATTTTGTCAAGTCTAAAGTAAGAAAGGAGCACAATAATGTCATTCCAATGGGGGGCACTGCCACTTGTCGATTTTGCCAGCCCCTCCCCCCCCCCCCCTCCCCTTCCCCTCCGCC
Organism: Strongylocentrotus droebachiensis; assembly: GCA_035222895.1. NCBI lineage: Eukaryota > Metazoa > Echinodermata > Echinoidea > Camarodonta > Strongylocentrotidae > Strongylocentrotus > Strongylocentrotus droebachiensis. The sequence continues at coordinate 928,367 of JAVYIG010000001.1, forward strand.
AAAGATAGCGTGAGTAATATGTGCTCAGTTTAGATGTTTATCAAGGATCAGCCAGCGTTTATTATATTGTTCCCACGGCCCGGGACCCTCCACTTTAATCCCACTCGGTATGTTTAGGCCCATATTACAATAATATTGGGAAAATGCATATTGTAACCGCCCCTGGCGCTCAGGCGGGCTATGCGTACTTTCTCTCAACCAAACGAACGTATGAAAAACACGTCCATTAGTCACGCCGGGCTATATCCTGATCGATGTGCATGGTAATAATGCATTAAATTGTATTTAAAGAGAAGGAAGGTGAATTCTGGTAAAGATGAACAATTATTAATGTGGTTCCTCAGTTTTATTCCTATCTGGAAGAATATTGTGCTAGCACTGCTACATCGAAATGACTCTGCTTGAAATGCCCTGATATTTTAAATAAGACTATAATAGTTGAAAACTCTGGACCAAATTTTGATTCCTCGTGTTTGTAAAGTCCCATATTTTAATGTCTGTGTTCATTGCTTTTTCACGGCTTGTGTCATTTTCATCATTCTATTAAGCACTACACTGCTTCATTAGCCATGTTTCCTATCCACTTCCAGACAGTTTCTGTTACAATGCAATGAAATATTAAACATGTTCTCAGTTTGTCCCGTTATGGTATCACTATACTAGTAGACCAATGCACAACGATGAGGTTTGGAATTCTTGCCCAGAAAGAAAAATGGCCTAAAAATTCGCTCCAAGTTCCTGAAGACGTTTCACATCAGTGGCGGAAATGGGCGTGGTCATTATACCAGTAGCGGCAAACGGCATCCTTTTGAACCCCAGCGTCCCTGGTATATTACCATTGTACATTTCGTAAAGATGTATCTATTTCATAACACACTGTGTGCTTACGAGGACACTTGTATTATGCTTTATCAAAAGGGATTTGTGCACATATTTGCACTGATGGCCTGCGAATGTAAACAGAAACTATGTCGTGCTTGCCCGGCCTTGCATGTAAAAACAAACATATGAGACGCCAGCCTTGTTAAGAAAAGCATATTTACGGATGAACCTACGTCGAATGAATAAAGACGGATCTAAACTTCAAACGAATTACCATGTGCGATATTGTATTTTTACGGATAAAAATCAAGATCTAAAGTATTCCAAATATGCTACCGAGTCAAATTGAAAAGCGTTACAAAACATGATTTATTGTTTGTGTTTACCAAATTCCAAGCCAGAACGTTTTATGTTATAAATCAATAGTTCATTATTTACTCCACAAGCACATGGCCTGCAACCTTCTTTTTTCAAAGAGGAATACCCCCTTACCATGTAAAAGAACCTGCTGATTTATTATAGAATTTGAAGTGGAAAGCGCAAGATATTTAATCATTTCTATTCATGCTGTGTATTTACTGAAAATAACAAGGCAAACAAACCTGTTACTTTCGGTATCAAATTATATTTTCTGCCCCAATGTACCACTCCAAAAAAAATCCATAGAATTTCAATAGAAAGTACAAGGGTATTTGAAACTTACAACACAAAATGAATCTTTTCAAGACATTAATCACCATGTAACCACTCTCCGCCCATAAGGAGTAAATGGGTATCTGATTGGATGGACTTCCCGGAGAGATTGAGCGCCTTATCATGGGAGCTCGGCTAAAGTCGGGTTAGTAGTATTTAGAAGTATGTATATCCTCACGAAAAGGCGCCTATTAAATCAGAATAATGTTAGCTAATGTAGTCAATTCTAGCGGAATGATCTTTATTCAGATTCTCAGACATTGAAATTGACATCATATTCTTACAACATATTGCTTCATCAATGTGTGAAAGATATATAACTTTTATGTCACCTAACACAAATGACATCCAAGTTGAATGGCCGAAACATAACTGAGAATTATTGAAAGGAATTCCGGTAAATAGGAATACCTCTACAGTGTTTGCCTAACTAGGATAATCAACCCATGAATACAGGCTGTATATGAATAGCTTAATTCAATTTGTCAATTTTGTTAATTCAAACACCACCACCGCTACTTGTAATCATCATCTTTTCATCCACACGCGACAAGCGCTTAAGTAAATTGTGTGGACAGTTCTAATACCCAAACGATCATCAATGCAACTCAAACGGGTGTTTTACATTGTAAGGTTGGAAGTTTGTTAAATAAGATTTGTCTGGGTGTAAAACACGGCTTTTGTCTCTCTTGTTTGAAATCAAAATGCTCATTCTTCTCTTAAGAATTTCCAATGACTTTCAACAATGTATACCCAAGCTTTGTTCCTGTCATTGATATTTAGCACAGCGGAGGGAAGAAAGGGAAACGCGAGCGAGTTTTGTTCAGCGCTCAAAGACTGATTGTGGATACATCATTGTGTGCGTGTGTGTGGGTTTTTGTGTGCGTAAGAGGGTTTGTGGACGGGTTATTGAAGGAAAGGCTTTAATACGCCACGGTTTCGTTTCGTCTGGTTAAAGCTGTATAGCCCACCATACACCCGAGTTTGTATAGCCCGTCAATGCGGGGAGAATGCTCTATGCGGGCCCACAATACCCCCATTTTCCATGGGCTTTTATGCCGAGACCTTCCTATTGCAAAAGAGGAAAAGAACCTGTTCCTTTATGCTGTTCTTTGCAAAACATTAACAAAAACCCAAACCTTGCCTTTTCTCTGGCAGGCTGTATGGGGTTAAGTAGCGTAGTTAAATGTACGGGGTTTCATTTAGATAGAAGTAGCGGAGGTGATAAGAGAAAATTACGGTGTGGGAGAGCACAAAATGGGAGGAAAATATGGATTTTGTGCCGGAAAAGGGTTTTTATTAACAACGGAAATGGAAGTTTGGTGAATTAAGATGGACGATGCATGGACAATTGTCAACTTATTTTGACATCTGGTAAGAGTACACAAATTATGTATATTAGAATATTAGAAAATTAATAAAAACTTGGTGGTGATTCCTTTCTCATACATTATTCTATTTAATCAAAAACAAAGCAAAAATGAGATGAATGAGGAGAGTGGAATTTAATGTGATGGAATTTGCTTCTTGTGTGTCTCGTGAGAATGTGAATGTGATCGATAATGGACCTTGAGCTAATCTTCAGGGATCTATAAACCATAAAATCGTATTTCCTTTGAATCTCTTAGTATACTGCTTTGATGATAAAGCTAAGTTCTGGTCATGTGATTGCATTGTGAAAGGAAATATCCAGTAGTAAATAGGATAAGTTCATTAGGTAGAACCCATTAACGATTATGTACTGCATGTATTGTGAGGTTTCAGCATCATCAAAGTTATAGCAATCGACTCAATCTTATTGATGAATACATTCAGTTAACATGAATAAGTTTATATGGGACTACACAAACACGTGGCTCAAAACTTTGGCCCACATTTGTTAAAGTACATGTATTCCACTTTCCTTATTTCCAGTTACACATGGAATATGAGGGCATTTCGAGAAAAGTGTATTGAATGACATAGCCTCTATAGAAAATTCGGATACGTTGTAATAAAAATTATGAAAAGGCTTACAAATTATTTTCATCTTTATCAGAACCCAACCATTTTCTTCACTACCCGCCAAATATCTTTTTGGCGCGAGATTCAAATTTTATACTTGAGAGTCTTAGCCGTACCTAATTATAGTGTGACAAAATTTACATCAACGAAAATATGTATTGGTCTTTCTAACATGGAAAATCATTTGACCTGATGACCCCTACTAATGGTGATATTCATATGTAAACCAAAACTATACAAAATTACAATGAGGTGCTTTTTCGCAATAGAGCATACTTAACCGGTTTCTTTAGGTTTCTTAAGTGTATATACAAATGGGGGAAAGGAATGTCTTTGGAACCATACCAAGCACTTGTGAAGGTACCAACACAACTTCAATTACAAAATACTTTGAAAACCTTATTTCAGTTTTCGTATCGATAACTGATTGTTTGCATATTGAATCATTTCTGCATCACCAAATGACATAAACACACAGGGCTGAAAATGATGAAAGGAATTGAATACTTCAAGGAGCCTGTTAATTTTTTAGTTTAGATTAAGCTGGTGTAAATGCATACGTTTGTGGTTTCTTTATTTTCATCTTTAAAGCGCATAGAGGTCTTATATATAATGCGCTCTAAAAACATGATTTTTACCAATATTATAATTAGTATTAGCTTTGGTATTACCATATAATTATTTTCATTACTATTATCATCATTATTATCATCATTATCATCATTATTATGATCATTAGTATTATTATTAACTTCTAATGTAGAATTAACTCTCAAAATACATGCGAACTATTTCTAGTCAATGTCTATAGGAAGACATCGAAACTCCATTCAAAACATTTTCCTTTCTCTCTACCATATTCAAAGAGTTGTGAAATCTATGTGGTGTTACAATATCGCGTGACATGCAATTTTTTTTTTAAAGCATAGTCCACCTAGCTGTTGGATATAAACATATTTAAATGTACGTCATACGAAGAAAAGAACTCCTTTGTCAGTCCAATAATTGAAGACTGGTATGCGAAATTTTCCAAAAAAAATGGCAAGGGCAGGCAACCTTTACTAATGCACCTTTACCAACACAAGCTAGGGTTTTTCCTTTCAAAACAAAAATGACAAAATGCCTGATTTCGTTATGACATCCGAATGACAAAATGCAATCAAAATGCTGTAATCCACAGATTCACAGGAAAATAAAACAAATACTGTCAAATCTATGACCGGTTGCTTTGATTCATTCAAAACGGCAAGATGAAATGTAAATAAGATACTTATATTTTCTATCTGTTTATTGAAATACCAACAATCGCCAGTTACAGTCGGCTGGTACTTCACTATTGTCCAATTAAAAAATTGTACATGTGCGTATTTCTATTTTGTTCTTAAACTTCTGTGTTTTGTCATTCTTACCAATATATTTTTGTGACATAAACATGTGCAGGATTCTGTCAATCAATATAATGATATACGCGACTGAGACCGAAAATTATTCATCTCATTAATCTGGTTTCGCACCATAATTATCCTAATTATCATCTCCATTATCACTTCTCTAGTAGCTTTTGTAAAGTGTATTGAAGTTTTGCTTTTCTATTTTGAAACCAATTTTGCAAATATTGTACATCTATACACGCTGTATGCCTAGAACCAATGCATACTTGGGCAATGATAGAACCAATTGTGTATACCCAATAATATAATCAAATGGTTAAAATAAATGTATGTCATGAAAACATCTACTCCAACTCTTCACACTGTGTGATTTCCATGTAATTTATTGCATGTATGTATCTGTTTTCGTTAATTTGAAATAGATTCTCAGCGAAAATATGAGGAAGTCTCGAAGAGCAGCTGCTTTTCCTATGAGTTGAACGAGAAGCTACCCGACCCTGCCGGCCTAGAGCTTTAAGGATCGGCAGGTGGGAGTATGGAACAAAAAAGCGGAACGCGCTGTACCCCCTCTTTGAATCCCCTCGGGACCATGAAATGGTCGCCCGGTGGAGACGGGACGGAAAGTTATCCATGTATGCTTCGGTATGCAGAGGACTTGAGGAAAACGCCACAATGTATTATAGACTAAATGGTAAGCAGAAATCAACGGGGACATCATTGTATATTTTCCATAAAGATATTAATGACGAAAGATAAGTTCTTCAATGTATGAACATTATAATTCAATAATATATGTTACACCTTAAGAGCGTAATACATGTACCTCAAATGATGTAGTTTTTATTATCGTGTGCATGAATAAGATAATAAGATAAACCTAATCACAGTTTTTCTCTCTTCTCAATAATAATAGGTCTTATCAGAATGATTCAAATCAAATTCATCTCTTCTGTTTATATACTTTTGTTTAAATGATGGCAGGTATATCATTGGAAGTAAAAATGAATCTGAAGAACTTTTTACCTAATCAGACAAGTTTGATGAAAGAAAGGTCACAGATTTTCGGAAGACCTTTTTTCTTTTCTTGTTCCATTATATACATCATACATATATACACACATTTAAGTACATATACAAGATGACTATCTATACATTAAGCATAGACCTACGATACGAAGCATTGATCAGTATAGAGCTGTAGAGCATTCCACTTTAATCGAATGCATTTCTTTATACCTCAAACTTTCTGCCTAGAAATGTTTTCGATCGATGATTATTGATCCTTATCGAACTCCTCTTTGCTTGGGTCGATAAGAAAAGCTGAGGACGAGAACAGACCCGTGTCTTACTCATCATCAATATTGATGACAGGAGAAAGAAAATCGTTGATTTGTTTTTATCGGTCCCTCACAAGATAGGGCCTATATAGCTAGAAGATAAAATAACTATTTCTGTGATGATGCATGGGTTTAGTAGTCATCCTTTGTTGAGAATGTATCTATATTATTTTGTTAATGTTTGGGTTGAAAGCATTGGCAAATACAGAATAAAGAAACCGGGAAGTAGACTTCTTACATAGAATTTGAAGTAGGCATTAAAAATTAAATATATATCCGCATGATAAAACGTTTCCTTTAACATAAAAATAGACTTCTGACATAGAATTTGAATAGGCATTAGAAATGAAATACATCCGCATGATAAAACGTTTCTTTTAATATAACAAATCAACTAAATGTGCCTTATAAATTCCCAAGTGACATTAAGATAGATTTGGAAGAAATCTAGTGTAAATTTATTTTAAAAAATATGAAATAACTAGATTATAGTTGTGATTTCGTTTTCTTTACTTCTTGTCTCCTCATGATGCATCTATATGAAGGAATTTAATTAGGAACCATGAAATTGTTCATTAAACAATATATTTAATCTATCACTTTGTAAACTGTCAATTCTGGTGGGCATCAATGACCTCTGCGTTACTTAAATAGGACATGCACATTTTTTGTAAAAACAAAGTGAATCGGCTGTTTGATATGATTCAACAATAATAAATGAATGATGATCAAATTATGTTTACAATATTGTGGGCACCTGTTTTCTCAGAATTCGGCTAGGAAAGAAAGGAGATGGCGGGCCATATCTTAGGTCCACACTTCTGGTTGATTATTCTATTCATAAATTGGTCGATTCCCTTTTCTAAAGCAAGTATTCTCTATTCATATTTATATCCTGGAACAATCATATGTATAAAATGCATCAAAAGCATATTTTAGGAAAACAAGAAACACATCTAGAGATGAGCATGACAACATGGTTTTAAAATAGGGATTACTTAATCTCATTCCCGGAATATGATATTGTAACATTTGATTTCGAACGTCAGCGCTTATTAATATTTCCTGCAAATCATTGCGGGGAACCTGGGAAATAAGCATTGTGGAGAAAACAATCAAACTAATTTGAGTAATCAAATATTTCACTTTGTAGTGATCTTCCCCTTTTTCGGGTTTGAGTTTAACAGTCTACATATTGATATTTGCGAAGCATTAGGAGGAATACCGAACCACAAACATCTCCGAGCCCCAAACATCTCCGAGCCCCTGCCGATTCACATGGCTAAGTATCCATATCGAAAGGGAACGAAAGGGATGAAAAGGAAAGTTATCCTTCGGAACAATGCCCGCGATGATTCTAAATCCCCAAACGATCATACCACCCTGGAAAAAAAAGAGAAGGGAAAAGTAAGTTTCGACTTATCCCTCGGTTTGTTGTCGCTCACGGTGGCAGGAGATCAAACGGGCCGGTTGGCGCCGACTATCTTCAAATCGATTTTCGGAGGGGGCTTTGCTCCACGACTCATAATTACTCTACCCCTTTCTCGATCTTTTTTTCCTCTCTCTTCCCTCTCTCTCTTTCTCTCTCTCTCTCTCTCTTTCTCTCTCTCTCTCTCTCTCTCGTTATCTCTTTCCAATTTATACCTTTGCTCTTTCGATTTTACTGGATGGTATAAGGGACACTACTGGTCAATACATCTAGCACCCCTATTGCGTCACTGCGGTGCTAAGAAGATTCTCAGGGTTCATACACAGGGTTGTGGAAGAGTCTTAGGGGTAATAAGAAGGGGTGCGGTATTACCCTTGATCCGATCATGAGGAATTGGTAGTTGGTAGCTTCTTAGGAGAAACTGTGACTAGTTGTGGTGCTCAATCTCCATATTTTTCCTAACGATAATTATCATGTTGATCCTGTTTAGTAATTTATGAGAGGTAAAAGCGAAACTTCTTACCAAGTTTAAGATGGAAAAGGGTTCATTTGAAAGAAATGTCCACATTTTTTAACGATTTATCAATACATTTTCACCACATCCTCCCCATCAACGTGCTATGTTGTTGATTGTTTTTGTCAAGGTTCGTATGATTGATATGTTTGAAAAAATCAATACGACCAATCGCGTCGATTTCTGAAGCCACAGGTATCCTCTTTAATTAGAAAAAATATAAAGAGAAGCAATAGTTGTCGAGAAACAGTTGTAATCCTGAACAAGGTGACATAGAAATGCGAGGTTAATAAAGGTTAATGTCACATACAAATGGAACATACAAATTTCTACCACTTTAGCTGTGGTGAACAAACAATATAGTTATGCTATATGGTTAACGCGCATGAAGTATGTGTTTTTTTAATTATAATTGAGTAATATTTCCCACGGCGCATACCACTGCCCCCGCCCCCTTCCTTAATATTATTGGTGGAAATTGAATTAGTTGGTAAGCATGTTAATCACTTGAACTCATTTCGTGCCACGCCTTTAGCCCTATACCGTTAGTTGCCTATTAATTAAAAGAGTCACACTTGTTTAAGCGTGCAATGGTAAAGAAATACCAGTTTTCTGTTTCCTTTGAGAGAAAAAAAAATAGTTATATATTGTTATGACCTGTACATAGAGATCGCCTGCTTATACAGTTCACTTTAGTAGTCTCCTTTGAGCGATCTTTAAAAAAAAAAAAAAAAAAACATTGTCTAGCATAAAACTTTTACTGAAGATCAATGTCTTTACGCTCTACTGTTCTATAGACCTACAAGATTACTAATTATCATTACAAATGCTCTCGTATCTATTTTGGGTAATATAAATATCCTATACCATCTGTTCGGTGCCAGAAGGGCGTTAAGTCATATATCTTACTACAGAGTTAACACCCATCGGCTCTAAGCATGAAAACAAAATTTTCTAACATTATTCAATGGTTAACTTGTCCAGGCTTCTCGAAAAAATTGACAAAATTATGTTCTCAACTATAGTTACGAAGCCTAGACCATAAATGATGGTCCAATGGTCAAAATGGCTTTAAAAAATCCCTGAGCTTTCTGTTAAGTAATATTAATTGCCTGTTTTTCAGGTAATTCATAGACTAAATCATGACCCTCTTTTTTTATTTTGTTTTCCTCTAAACCGCCATGACCCACGCATTATACTAAATTATATCGTTCCGGGTCAGTTGATTTGAATCATCTCAGTGCATAGATGGTCATCACCGAACTCATAACCCCGAGTTTTGTTTACTGTTGTTTTTTGTCCTAGATCTTTGTATTCCGATGTCTATTCTGTTGTACGGCATATATCGTACGACACATACTCGGAAGGCAAATGATCCACAATCATTACCCTCCACACATTTGTACCTCTCTTACGTCACCTCAACGATTCCACACCGACCACTATTTGGCCATGGGGTTATGTAATTTATTTTTTCATTTGGTCAGTAGTCGGTCTGGTGTCAGTCTTGTCGATGTGATTGCAGTATCATTATTACCTTCTTACACGAACAGAACCGACAACAAACCGACAACAAACCGACAACAGACCGAAAACAGACCGACAACAGACCGAACGGAATACGACGCTTCCACGAATGGCAAAGATTTGGTCAGTTGGCAGTCGGTGTGGAGTCGTTGCGGCGATGTGACTGAGGTATAACATAAGTCTTGACTTCAACCCTAGATCAAACGCTATACCTAATCCTATATCCGATAATATGAAGCCCTTAGTAATTGTCGTCAGAGCAAATGTCCGACCACGGAATTATGCTTATATGTGCGCATAGTGTTGACGTATGTTGTCGTTTTAATTTATCAATAATAACCGGAAGTTACCATAATGAAGAAAAAAAACTTTATTATAATGGCGGTAAGATAAGAAAATGAATTGGTGAGGTAAAACCTTTTCTTTTTTTTATCATAAGTTGCATTCAATTAATAGTAATAATAATACATACTAATGAAGCGCACTTATCTAATGACTTAGTCGAGATGCTATACATAACCAAAACACAAATCTTTCTAAAATTATAGCATTAGTAACTCTGAGTAAATAAAAGCTTTTTAACATGTTTCTGAAAGTTATCTAAGCATTGAATGTTTCGAATGTCAATTATCAGCTTGTTCCAGAGGTCTGGTGCATAATACACAAATGCACGATCACCATAATGGTGGTTCGGGTTCTGGGGACTTCTAGGATGGTAGAGGCAGAAGAACGGAGTGGGTAATTGAATTGCTTTCTGATAAGGATGTCTTCAAGTACTCAGGTGCTCATGTCATATTCAATAATAGGACCATTCTGATGTGAAATCATCATTCCTCTGCGAACTGCATAACTGGAAATAGTGTCTATTACTAAATGACATGTTGTTCATGTTGAGATAATTGTGTATTCTAGAGATTGTAATTCCTTTCCTGAAAAGATGTTCAATTTCGTTGAACAATCAAGTTGCTGCCAAACACGTGATTAAGGAAAAAAATTATGGTTTTCACTTAGCTACTATATTTCGTAAATATTTATGATCCGATATTGTCTTGACGGATGTTTAAGTCATGCTTCTGGTATGCACTTATGTTTGGGGCAATGGTTGACAATAATTTTCCCCAGAAATGTTTTCCCGAGTGAATAAATTGAGGTTATATGAGGTGTTATTTCACAGGAAACATTTTGTTATGATAAAACTGATGACTCGTTTTATCATATGCCTATTTTCATCAGGGACTTATTTATGAATCTTCCCTTTCGATATATCCTTTTTTTCTTTTTCTTTCTTTTCTTTTTGCATGACATCCTTGGATTGGCACCTTTTACTTCCTCTCTTTCAGAAAGTTCAGTCCTCCTTTTTGATGGAAAAATAATAAAGTACCCCCTGCCGAATAGATAAACTCCGCGTTTCAATTGTCCAGAATCTTCAAACGTGTTTGCCAACTCCACCGCTAGCACGCAAAATATACAGACATATGTGTGTATGCTCTCATTTCACATTTTATGCTATTGTTATCCATTTTTTCCCTGCTGATCTAAGCTCCGGAATTCTTTGCAGCGGGCCTCTGATGGAAGATGATGTGCATAAAACCGTGACACTCGGGAGCCTGGGTCACTGATTTAACTGAATGGATGGAATATACTTTATGGTGGAGCTGATATATTCCTCTAGCACCTGGGTTTATACGCAGTCGGAACGAATTAAAGATTATGAAAGAAGAGATATATGATTATAAACGCCCACTCGAAGTGAATTCTTGTTCGTTGACGAAAAACCTGTCAGCGAATTGACATATTGTACGGTCATTGCCAAGACCTTATAGTTTAAACATATTGAAGAGGCAATAAAACACGGTTTATCTCTTTAAAATAAATCTTTTAATCGTTAATGGGAAATTAACTTTGAACGGTATGGAATGAAATGTAGACATACTTATGTTTAAACTGCTCGGAGAAGTTTTGAAGTTATCTCCTCAAGAAACAAAATAATGTGTTTGCTCTATGGCCCTTGTATAGTTACGCAGTGCCAGGTATTTTCAGACATTTTGATACAACTTGTATCCCATCTCGTCATTATTCATGAAATATGTATACATCATGACCAATGACAGTATATATCATGCCGTTATGATGAAGCTTCTGCGAAACTCATTATGGGCATGCTTTCTAGAATATTTCATCATTATCTACCTCGTTTTTGTTCTATTCTCTATTCATTGTCTCATTTTCAAAACCCACCTAATATACTGATTGTTTTATAAAGTTTCTATGTACCATCGAAAGCTTAGCCTTTGAATTATTATACACTAATTGCTGTTAAATGAGGAAGGAGAATCGATTTCAGAAAGGAGTTTATGCCCTTGAATCGTGCCATTTGCTTTTGTACCGAAGTTTAATGGTGTTTTGATCTTTGTGAAGTAATTTCGTGCAAGTTTCATGCACTTTTTTGCCAGGGATGTCTCTTCAAAATTATGACCCAAAGAAAATACATGAAAAAATAATAACTTGGCAGCATGCCGATGCATCAGGGAGAAAATCCCATACACTCGCACACCCTTCGCTGAAACGTGCATTCTCCTGCATGCAACCCACGCACATTTTAACCGCACGCACTCCCGACCCCTTACTCACCCACACCCTCACCCCGAAATCGCGCACACACCCATCTGGTATAATCTGAGGGACGGATGATCAGCGCTCGGCACTGTTGAGGGGCTAAAAAAATAATAACCCGGTGCAACAGGCTATACAAATCCGCCACGGGGAGAGGCAGGACAATTCGCCATACTGAGTCGCTATTGTTCCCCGGGATTATCGACGCCAGCGCCTCAGGCAATTTGTTTAAACCCGATCGATGCTGCTAAAGAAGAAGAGAAAAAAAGCACTCACTTCTTCGATCTGGAAAAAACAAGAATGGGATGGAGTGATAGAATAATACTGGAAGAAAGAGAAAGATGGGCAAATGGATTTATAATTAGGTCTAAGGGGGGAAACAAATAGTAAATCTTACATCAAGAACTTTGAATGCTTCTAATTTCCTATTTGTATACACAGTAGGAAATGTAGGATGTATATAAGAACATTACCACTGAGTTTTATTTATTATTCACTTGATTTTCTGGCATTTTCTCTTTTTTCTAGTCCTTAATTCGCTCTATTTATGGAAGAGAAATAGGTAAAAATCAAGCTACCCTCTATAACAACTTTCCGTCTTTGCGATACCTTTCCCTATGTATTAATTTGTCCATCTATCTCCCTATCTGAAAATCCTTCTTTTGTATTTCGTATCATAAATAAATTACCGAACTAATGAGTGATGTACTTGCCTTATGCTTCGTAAAAATTGGAGCAAAAGAGTATTTCGGTAGATAGCTGACACAGAAAATTGATGAAAGAGCACAATTTTGTATCTGCCAAAAAATTGTTTTGATTTGCCCCTCATACTATTAGAGCATGAAATTAGACGGAGTTGTTTACCGTCTCTCACAAATACCGCCAATGAATAAGCTTCTCTTTAATACCCCCAATAGTGGATTTCATGTTTGTATAAGATCTGCCAAAATTACATTTTATGATGGATAATAATTATGTTCTTCATCATTGATGAATCCCTGAAATATTGGTGCCAAGGACTTAGAAATACCGTTCGACAGCATATTTGTGAATTGTTACCGACAGCCATTTTTTATATATATTCCGAGATTTGACTCGATAGAGCTATCAGGTTAATCTAAGCTTTAAGGATTGTTGTGAAGTTGTGTTTCTTAAATTAACCAGTTTGCATAAATTTTTTTATTTTAAAAACGTATAAGAGATAATGTTTATCAAACTATCATTCTTCTGTTCATATATGGCCTTCCTTTTTACTTTTTTTGTCATACTCCTATATGAGGTGGTAAAATACACAGACGGTATAGCATTTGATGAATGCGCAGGAGACGAAATCGTTTACAAACTAGTCTGACTTCGACCTGTAACGTATGAATAGTAGAATTGATGTATTTAGCTTTTCAGTAACCAAACATCCACATTCTTAGCCCTGCAAAATATAAACATCGCTTTTATCTAATATCAATAAGCTACAACTGTAACACTTGTCCTCATCTCCAAACACGTTTTATGTTCAATACAACCACCATAATTGATACAAAGCAGAGTTTACACAAACCGGCTATAGAAGCTTCGTGTTGCGTTTCGAATCCGCATTATTGTGGACCTGTATAGACCAGTGTTCGGCCGCTATACAAGGCTAAGAGAACCACATTGTTAATTGCATTGTTAATGAAAGTTTACCTATCCTTGAAGTAAATGCTTAGTGCTTTGGAAAGCGGTGTTCAGTATATTGGCGAACGTCTTTCAAAGCCATACACCCGTGCAAAGTATTCTACAGTAAATTACGAGGAAATACAATCGGTGAACTGGTGAAAGGGGGGAAATGTGTTAATACGCTTTGATTGCCTGGTGAGAGGAATTCTGAAGGAGGATGAAAGAAAGTAACACTACAATGATATGACTCAATGCTGCTAAAAGATATAATACCTCACAATCTTCGATACAATAGGCCACCTACAGGGCTGGGAACCGAATGTGAGAAAGCCCCAATGAACACCCAAATTGGAGTAATGTTTGCGGAACATTACAATGTGACCTGTTACCTAAATACTGCTTTTTATGAATGCCATAAACCACATTTGTATTTGTATCCCAAGGTTTATATACGAACAATATACATGTATAATATTGCATGACATCACTACTTAAATTGTGCTTTCATACAAAAAATTAGACGCTAACTCTAACCCTCTACCTATCATAATAAAGTACATTTTGAATGTGACAATATTTGGTTATTTAGTGCACTGTAAAATAATGTTGGGGTTGGGTAAAGTGCATGTCTTGGAGGTAAACATAACCCTAAATTTAGTTGAAGTGTAACCAAATTGGGTAAATACACGACTATCAAGTTATCAAGTTAACAAGCCTTTGGGGGATTCACAAAACTATATATCATTCTCTTTATGAATTACAAAAAGAATGCCAGGTTAATTTGTAGATGCAAATGAAAATATATCAACAAGTCGAAGAAAGATTGATGGCACTTGAAAATCAAAATCGTATTCGAAACCAAAAAAGGATCGAGCAGAACCATACTTTGACAATTTTTTAATTACTTCCCAATCCTGTCCATTATGCTATTCCGTGAACCCGTGTAATATCTTCGAGTTCGTGTCGATCCGGATTTATTGAGCAGCTATACACCTGGAATATTATGATAATTATGTCTGTTTAGGAAGAGCCTCCATCCGAAATCGTTATCATTAATGTGTGTTTTTGCAGGTACGTGTCATCATGATTGGCCGGACAAATTTGACCTAATATTCCTCTCCTATGCGATAAATAGATCTCAGCCGTGTCCCATTTGTAGAGAAACTCTTACATTAATCTGACAAGTGAAACAAAGGGCAGAACATCACCAAGACTGATATGGCCTCTGTGTTCCAGTTCCAATTTCGGAGTTTTTATGTTTACGTGACTATTTCCTAGCTTTTGCTACCTTAGGAGAAAAGGCCCTTATTCTTGTAGGTGTTTGCTTTAGGTTATATGAGCAAATATAGAGTAGGCTACTGGTTTGGAAGAAGAAGAAGAAAAAAAGACGACAAATATTTGAAGATAGAAGAGACCACGGCAGAGTAAGTTTCCATCGAAGGAGAAACCGTCGCTCATGTCGGCCTGTCAGTCCAGACGTTGCCCTTCTGCATGTCGAGGAAGTTTAGACGATTATATTCCACAGTGCACAGGGTGGAAGAAGATATGGAATGAAAAGCCCTTTAACTCACAGAAGAAAGCGGTTGAGTTATTATTTTCTGACAGATTAGATCAAGAGTTGTTTATTAACTTGTTTATTTCTGTTTGGTACAATGATGTATTTTACCTTTCTATTTCCTTCATGAGAATTTTTTTATAGCAAAATCATGATCCTTTTAGTAAGAAATAAATTCGTTTACTTCCGTTTTGGTATATACATTTTTTTTTCTTTAAAGATTTTCTGCTTTAAAGGTACTATGTCCCATTTGCAGGCCAAAACAATGAAAAGGTTAAATTCCAATGGCATTTGAAAGATAATACTAATCTAGAACTCCCCTTAAAAAAGGGGGGCTTGAGAATGTCTTTAAGTGGGAGAATAACGACTATTAGTTGCCAAATCGACTTAGGAGCTATAGAGCCAATAAGTAATAGTCTTGATTTTCAGACCATTGTACCGCATGGTCTTACGTTTTATGCTGCGCAAAGATTCAATCAGTTTAATTTTGGCCATTACAAGAAGTAGCTTATTGATGTAGACAAATCCTTTACAGCTCATTTTAGGTATGTTATTACCAAAGAAGAAAAAAGCCAGTCACTCTCTCAATACTGACAGTGAAATCTCGCAAGTAAACGGGTTTCCTTGCATAATTTGAATATTAGGACACTGCTAACGTTAAATTTCACAGATAGGACATACATGACATATTCATAATTCCTGCAAAGCTCTACAGAATTTAATCTAAAATTTATATCACGATATGTATAATTATTGGCATTACCATAACACTAGACTGTTTCAGAAGCTCTCATTTTATCCGGCACTCATGCCCTAACCTATAGCTTAAAAAGCGAAACAAATTATTTTAAGTATACCAAAAAGTAAGTAGACTTAATGATTCCTTATTAACTAAGCGCATCATGATTTCACTATGAAATTGTTTGTCATACATTGATAGTAAAAAAAATGTTCATACATTTCGGGAAAAATGTCCATACAAATGATCTTGATTGTCAATAAAACATATTTGCCCACAGAATTGGCCAATGAAATATTAATTATGCTTGCAGCAAATGCCTGGTGCAATTTAATCGTCATAAGTTTTCACTTCATATTAGTGTAGTCGGAACTCCCCCTCTATCTCTCTCTCTCTCTCTCTCTCTCTTTCTCTTTCTCTTTCTCTCTCTCTCTCACTCCCTCTCTTTGTACACCATCTCTGCCTGTCTTAATTAATTTCGTTTTTACTTGTTTATCTTTATTTACATTTCAATATCTTTCTTTATGTTGGGGGCTTTCTATTCTACTCTTCCTGTCTTTCACAAGCCCTTCAGAAATTATTCCATCCTTCTCTCTCTCTCTCTCTCTCTCTCTCTCTCTCTTTCTTTCATTTTGACCAAACCAACACAGCGTGTATGTACACCAAGCAACGTGGTAAATATCCCCAAGGCAAAAGGGTTCTATTACTTCACATCAACCAGGCAAAATTGGAGAGGGTGAAATCCTAGACAAGTTTACCATCAAAATCATAAATTTGAAAAGAAAAAAAAACGCTAAAAGAATCCCACGAAAAACCAAATGATCGGCAATATGGCGTCGCAAACTAGCCGTGACGGCAGGCGAAGGTCCCACATGACTGCGCCTATTGCCCCCGTGGCTCTTTTCCGCCTTGTTTTTCCATTTTTTATTTGCACCATTGCGACGGTGCCTGCACTGTACTTACCCGTCAAAACTTCGTTTTAAAGAGCTATAGAACAGATCCCTTTGCTGTGCAGAAATTATGAAACTTATTTGGGATCTTGGTGGAAGCGAGCGTAGCTGTTGTATTGTTGTCGCCACAAACCCCGGCGTAATGGGCCAGACATTTTTTATCTAGATTGTGATCGCGCTGATAAAGATCTGTCGTAGGGCAAACAATTTTTATGCGTTAAAACTACTTTGATAGAAATTATATTTCAATGATCAGTCAAACAAATCTGTCTTGTTTATAACCATAACATATTTCACAGACCTCATTCCTTTGGACAGATTTAAAACAAAAATAATAATCAAATTCATTCAATCACCCTTAAAATAATTTGAAAACCCAGTCTCTGCTCCTAAATCATACTTACCTACCATAAGTTTAATCATGCAAACAAAATCATTTCATTAATGATGTGAAATCTTTACAGATGGTGGTATATAGACCTTCCTTAAGTTTACTTTTGTGAATTTAACAAAGGGGCTGTTAATAAAAGATACAAATTACAAGTTCAGCGTAGTGGAGTGTATTATATATTTTGTCAGTATAAGATAACTTTAGTAGACGGAAAAGGTATAAGTTCAAATGCTTGACTATCATGCCGAATCAGAATTATTGTACTCTTAAAGCCAATGCACTGTTTATTTGTAAGCTCGTACAACATTTATTGACTTTGATTTGATATTATTTGATAAGTATGAAGTTATTCTCAGGTCACAATTCTAATTTGCTCACAAACATCATTAGAAGGTCGTGTGTGAAACGAAATGAAGGTGAAAATAATCTACATGCTACGAGCGTGACGAAATAAGGTTCTTATATCCTGTATTTGAAACTGGTGTTGTATATCAATAGAGTGAGTATCTAGCACAAAAACACTTCATAAATAATGTCAGAATGAACATTGTCTAACGAATAACCATGCATGACATTGAAACAAATGATTTTTGCAATATTGTGGTTCAGAAGGCCTTACTATTGAACGGATTTCTGTACAGCAACAAGTGTTATTCTTCTGCGCCTTATATCTCTGCAAGCAATACAATAATTATGCTCTTTAACAATATGTTTTTCTAAAGCTGAGCCCACTTACATACACTTCTATTGAGGACTCTATTGGTAGTATTTGTGTGGGAATGTATCAGTTTTCATATTACATTAAACACCTCATTAAGCAAATGGCTGTTTCTAATCGTATACTTCAATAGAATTTAATCACCAGCGGGCCTTGTACCGCTTTTAACGATGCCTTTAACCTGGTTTACAGCCGTTGCTTTTTCTATTCTTACTATTTCAGGTCACGCTATCGGTAATAAACTCAAGGACGATTATTTCATACATTTATTATGTCATTTAGTTCCTGAGTTATGAACCCGTTGCTCAGTTATAATGTGCCACGTTTCTGATGAAAAATACAAATTTGACCTTCAATGAAAAATTAACATTTATAGTTAACTGCCCGAGACATTTTTTCCTTCTAATTTTAGATACTGTAAATATCAAATCTACGTATGGGTGTTATGCCGTTTCTATTAAGTAGCAAGTTTAAAAGCAAAAGTGAACTTCATTCTTCCCACTTAGTAGCTGAAATTTATGGGATATTTTACATAGTGTACGGGTATATGCGTAATTATCACAGAGTAATACTGTATTAATGATTGCCATAACTATTGGTAGGTCGCAGTAAATAATTTTATTCCCTTCTTCAGTGATGAAAAATCTTCTCATTATTATCAGGGTTATAGGCCGTCTGAACAAAGATATTGTTAAAATGTCAATAATTTACCATAAATCATTCGGCTTATAGAAATCTAAACACTTATTGATTCGTGTACTTAAACGAATATAAAGATAGCACGCGGGGCTATCATAACTATATGGACTGTTTTGTTTGGAATCCTACCTGATATTAACCATGAAGACATTTACATGCCCCTTTGCAATTTAATAGAGTTCATGTAAATAAGCAACCTCTCACAATAACATCGCCGTTAAGAGAACTTCTCAAAAGTTAATTTGGCATAAGTTAAGTTAATCTTACAGGTTTTAACTTCTTATTACTTGTTTTTCTGTTTAATTTTTTTAAATCGACATTTTAGCCACAACCTGGGTTCTTGAAGTTAAATCTTATATATTACATCTAACTAATATCATATGTTAAAATTTTGAGTTTCATTTCAACTATATATATAATGTAATTTTATTTTATTGCTATTGTCTGTATATTTATTTATTTGTTTATTTATTTATTTATTTCTGATATTTAGGCAGGGTGACTTATCATCACCAATAATGGTGGTCTTCCATGAGGCACTATTAAACACAATGAGGAACAATAGTTTAACAAATATATATATATATAATAAGAATAAGAATAATAATAACAAAATCATGAACATAAATTTATAACAGCAATAAGAATAAGTAAGAACATGTTTAAACATTATAAACAAAGTATTTGGTATCCTCGTAATGAAAGAATGGTTTGTTTGTTTTGTTTTGCTTTGCTTTCTCGTTCAAGAAAACGCATATTTATAATATCTTAAAGATAAACTCCAGTTCTGGTAAAAAAATAAAAATTAATTCTCACAGAATCAAACGAAACTTACACTGAATGTTCAAGATTACAAATAAATGACATGTGCCAAACAATTTTGGAAGAAAATGTATACTGGCTGAGTAATGAGCATAGAAAGACAAGGAAATCAAGGTAGTACTAGCCCCGACACCATGTGTGTTGTCCCATATATAGCTTTCTGTGTACAGTGCTTGTTACTTTACCAAGACTCGGCCAAATTTATTATGATTTTGATGACTCCAGAACCTTGCCGTGCACACCAATACTTACATGCTACATGATCAACTGTTTCTGATCCATTCCACACCTTTTCTTTCACAATGCAATCGCATTACCAGAACTCACCTTTATCTTTAATGTAACATTATAGTATAGACGGTAATCAGTTTTTAAATCATTGTTTTCATACTTCCCAAACACAATATCCATGAATACCTTCACAAAGTCTATATGACCCTCATAACCGGAAAATGAATATTTCTTTCTTTATCCTATTTTATCTTTATTTTTCTCAGGTATCTTGCATCTCATCTGACATCAAAACTGAAAGTCACGCACATGGTCCTTTATTACCCGTTAAAGGTAAACATTTCGTTTAATGCGAAATTAATAAATTCATTACCTTTATAACATAATAAGTGTAGAATGAAAGTCTGGCACCACAAGCCGGCAAAATATTTTGTGTACAATGCGATTCACTGTAATTTCACCCAAATGCAAGGATGAAGGCTGAAATTAACTTTAGAATAAATATGTATTTAGTATTGGTATGCCTTATCAGATTTAATTTAGATGTGATTTAAATGAGCACTTCTACTAATTAATATAACAGTGTATTATGAAATAATTCATCTTTTGTGAAATGCCAAAAAGAAATATAACTTATGACAAGATATCTTGGTCGTGGTCACATGATTTATACCAATGAACAGAAAAAACATTTATAGTTTTTTCTTTTCTAACGTCAAGAAATCTGCAATTCCTCATTTCTTTCTCTACTCTAAATAAGTATTGCAAAATTATATTACTTGCACTACATCTTTTTATACCACTAAGCAGATGAGGATTTCCAATGTTTTGTCGTTTCTTTCCAAAGACCTTTGCTTTCGTATATTTCACTTAAGGAAACAGGCATTTCTAAACTAGAATTCAATACTTATGGAGGTGAGAAAGGGTTCAATTTATATAAATTCTAGACCCATTTGAATCTTTAAATCCATCTGACATATCCTTAAATGAATCAATTCATTCATTGAAAGCGGTTACCTTTTTCTTATTATCATTTTTTTTTGGAGAGGCTGAAACGGATTTAACGTTTCGTTTGGTTGTATTGATTTTTAAACATCCAATAAGGATCTGAATACATTTATAAATGGGCGGACGAAAGCCTTATAAGTAGTAATGAAGGCTGCGTTTCCAAAATCCCCGTAGTAAAAATAAATTGGGTCCCATTTGAATTGATCAATTTACTATGGTTTCTTAATCCCTACATAAAACCCCACATTTAAATCAATTTGTATTGGTTAAATGAAGAGAATTCAATTACTGAAGCCATTTTGATGTATGATAAGATCCGACAGCAGTAGTATAGATCAAATATATATTTTGATTTGGGTGTTATTCGATTTTTTTAAAAAAATATTTTATAAAAGTTTCCGTCTTTATTATGGAAAAGTTTAAATAACATTAACACACATGTGTATACGTACCTTGAACGTATAATCGATAATGTTTAAAAACATAACATTTCATGTGAAGTTCATACAAAGAAATATTCGAAGGGTTTCATTGTTATTCCTCCTACATCCTTCAGAAATATACATTTCATCCTTTATAAGCTGTGTTTTTAAATTCATTATCCATTGTATTAAATAATTTACACAACACTCATACACAGACATGCACATTGAACGCACATTGGTAATGTCTTATAACATAGCATTTGGTGTTAAGATCGTTTGGAGAAGCAGAACAAAATGATAGGCGAAATGTACTACCGTGACCCCACCCACACCCCCTTTTTAAACCTTAAAAGATAAATGAAGTAATAAATAAGTTTTGGCATCGTAAATGATGGAGCACCTCCATGGGGTAATTTCTATAGGGGCTTTGGAGACACTCATCAGTCAAAATTGGACCATTAATTCACTTCAGAAATATCAAAGTTTTTTTCTTTCACCTGAGAGGTTACTTTTTTATGGGTCGTCGTAACAATTGATTGGACTCTTGTGGTGCTCTGGGGCCTCTCTCTCCCTCTCTCCCTCTCCCTCTCTCTCTCTCTCTCTCACTCTCTCTGTGTGTCTCTCTTTATTTCCCTCTATCTATCTATCTATCTATCTATTTATCTATCTCTCTTCCTCTCTGCTTTATTCTTTATTTTCATCTCCGTTTCTGTCTTTCCCATCTTCTGTTTCTCTTTTTCCATCCCTCTTTCTCTCTCTCTAACACTCTCTCTCTCTCTCTCTCTCTCTCTCTTTCTCCCTTTTCTCTTCTCATATCCCCAGTCGCGTTTTTTTTTTCTTCTCGGCGGTGGGAACAAAAGAAAGAGAATAATAGAAGAGGATTATTTCGTCTCTTCTGTAGGGCTTGATTATCTCCCACCAAGAGAAGAAGATAATGATTTGGGGGAGAAAGGATTAAATTCGAGTACGTGTTTTTGAATAACAGTTCGGTTCAATACTCTGACAGCTTGTGAATAATTACCCCAACTCCGACCCGCCCCACCCCCATCCGTATAATTTCCCATCGAAATGAAAAAAACAAAAAAACAAGTAAATGTCACCAATGATTCCAACACTTGATGGATAAGCAATGACAGATAAGAAAATAGAATTCTGAAGAAAAAATGATGTGTACATTTTGCAAAAATTATAGTATTACGAACGTAGTAATTCATCATGCGAAAATGTCGTAAATGTACAAATGAAGCAGCAAATATAAATGAGATTTGATAATCTTTTCGACAGGTGAATTCAATGCACTCTTTGGGGCATGTGGGTCAGGTAGTAGTAGATTTCCCCTCGAGGAATGTTAAGTATTCACCCCGTTCAGTGTTATATTTACATTTATGTGCGTGGTAAATATGTGGTAAATTGCTTACTGGATAATAACGAAATCTGAACCCCATCTTTGGGTGCACATTTCATGTTATTCATGATATTCAACAATAGCAAAGGGTTTATCGTTTCTGGGTGAGACATAGAAGGCGTAGAAGTTTAGACATTAATTATTGAATTGAAATTAAAATATATATTAGACAATCCTGAGGAACGAAAACAAACAATAAAAAACAGGACATCCCAAAAAAAAGACAGCCCACTCCACAAAGATATTACATAATTATGTCTCTAATTTTTACACGTATCGTTATGGTATGTTATAATTTGTTGCTTCATGTTATCATATAATTACTAAGGAGGGAACAGACACACTAAGAAAATAAACGTATTAGAAAATCACTCCCGAAGATATTACAAAAATATCTCTATACCTTACTACTGTATACATGTATTTTCGTGATAATTAGATACTTTTGCTCTTTTTTTAATCATATACTCACCGAGGAGGAAAACACACATTTAGAAATGAACGTATTTCAGAAGAATTCCCGGATTACATCATCATGTTATTCATTAACTTTTGCTATTATCTATAAATTGCGATTTTCAACTTTCATTCCATTAATCTAGCTTCAATACAACGCGTTTTTAAATCAAATTGTTATGATTAGGACACTCCATTTATTTTTGTTGGTATTGAAAAGGATAATGGATATGCACTATTGACTGTTGAATTGCAGTTCTCGCATATGAAAAATGTTATTTGTATTGTTTGGTACAGACCACCTAACTCTGGTGTCCAAGTGTTTGAGAAATTTCGAAATGTATTACAAAAACTTGATGATATGAATTGTGATTATGTAATACTTGGTGACATAAATTGTAATATGCAGCCCGAAACAAGATCCTGGCAAACAAACAAACTGTTAGAAATTGTTGATAGTTTTAATTTGTCCCAAATTATTGATACTCCCACAAGAGTCACAAAAGATACTGCTTCTATATTGGACTTGATAATAACAAACAGACATGAAAAAATTGATAAATCCGGAGTATTACCTATAAGTATGAGTGACCACTATCTTGTATATTGTACATGGGGGAAAAAACGTAATACTAAACAAAATAGTTGTCATAAGTATAAATTATTGCGTGATTTTAAACATTTTGATGTAAATGCTTACATTGCAGATGTAAAACAGATTAATTGGGATGATATTCAACAATGTAAAGATATGAATAATGCATACGATACCTTTATAGAAAGATTGATGGTTATTACTGAAAAACATGCGCCTCTCAAGAAACGGAGAATAAGAAAACAAGAATCCCCCTGGATGACATCAGAAATATTGGATTTTATTCGTGAAAGAAACTTTCAAAAGAAAAAAGCAATCAAATATAAAAAAGATGATGACTGGACTGAATATAAATGTTTAAGAAATCAAGTCACTAAGAAAATTCGTAAAGCAAAGGCTGATTTTATTGTAAAGAGTGTTGAAGTAAGCAAAGGAAACTCTAAACAAATTTGGAAATCATTGAAAACTCTTATGCCGAGTAAGAAAGATAATGAAAATAATATTGTTATAGAAGACCATAATGGCATACTGCAAAATAGAGAAGAAATTGCAAATAGATTTAATAATTTTTTCGTAGATATTGGAGTATCAATTCAAGAACAGAGATGTGAGAATTATAATTATGATGATCATGAACAATTTGTACATATTACGCCTGCAACATTTCGTCTTCAGTCAGTAAGTGATCAGAATGTTAGAGAAGTATTGATGACGATTCCCGATAAGAAAGCATGTGGAAATGATAATTTATCAGTAACGCTGTTGAAACCAGTCGTTGAATTTATATTGAAGCCGTTGGTGTATTTAATTAATTTGTCACTTACAACTGGTGAGGTTCCATTGAGCTTAAAATCTGCTAGAGTTATACCCATATACAAAAGTGGAAAAAGAACAGACATGACCAATTACCGCCCAATATCCATACTACCTGTTATAACAAAAATTGTAGAAAAACTTGTTTTTAATCAGTTGTATACATTTTTGAATGACAATAATATTATCAATGTGAATCAATCAGGGTTCAGACCCCATCATTCTACGCTAAGTGCACTTTTGAACGTCACGGAAGACTGGTTACATAGTATGGATAAAGGGGAGATGATTGGAATGGTAACAATTGACTTACAGAAAGCTTTCGATACCGTAGACCACTCGGTATTGTTGAATAAACTGCGTCTTAATGGATTAGATCAGCATGCATGTAAATGGTTTCGTAATTACTTGAGCAATCGAGCACAATTCACTGTCGTAAATGGTGTTCAGTCATCTCCGCAGATAATTAAATGTGGAGTACCACAAGGGTCGAATTTAGGGCCATTATTATTTTTAATCTTTATCAACGACTTACCAAACTGTCTTAAAAATTGTGTTGTTTCATTATATGCCGACGATACCTGCATTTATTATGCTAGTAATACTGTACAAGATATTGAAAATTATTTGAATCAAGACTTACGGAATATTTCTAATTGGCTTTCATGTAATCGGTTGGCACTAAATACAAAGAAATGTGAAACAATGCTAATTGGATCTAAAAAAAGAATTCGTGGAAAAAATATAGATGTTTTTATTGATAACAAAAAACTGAACCAGGTTACTGTGTGTAAATACCTTGGGGTATACCTTGATAACTCGTTAGATTGGGATAAACATGTGAAACATTTGTGTAAAAGTACTGTGAAGAATTTGTATTTGTTAAAAAGAATAAGACATTGCATCTCGCAAAAAACGGCATTACTTTTTTATAAGTCAATTGCTCAAAGTAAATTAGATTATTGTGATGTTGTTTGGAATAATATGAAGAAACAAAATATTAAAAAACTACAAATTCTACAAAATAGATTACTTAAAACAGTAATAAGAGTGGAAAATAGATACTCAACTAGACTTTTGTATGAAAATTTATGTTTGGATACCCTAGTTGAGAGACGTAAAAACCATGTTCTATGTATAATGTATAAAATTGCAGACCAATCAACCCCGGATTATCTTTTAAGTAAATTTAATTTTAAATACACTTCCTATAGCTTAAGAAATGCTCCTCGTATATTTACTTTACCAAGAATCAAAACCTGCTTCAAAAAGAAAAGTCTAAGTTATTATGGTGCAAAACTATGGAATGAATTACCGGTAGAAACTAAATATAAACAAACTTACTATACTTTCAAAAGCAGTTTATAATATACTATTTGTAATGTCATGTTTGACTTTTAATAGCAAACAAAAACAACTGATTTTTTTTTTTTTTTTTTTTTTCTTTAAAAAAAAAAAATATTATATGTGTTTTTTTCTGTTCGTATTCTTTTCTAAATTAGGGCTTGTTTTTGATTTCTCGCCTTCTAACCTATTTGTTTATATATATGTGTATGTTTTTATTTAACTTTGTATGTAAATCATGTTAATCTATATTTAAATGTATGTTTCTTTGTAAAATTGTGATTGCTTTTTATATGCACGGCCATACTGAAGAACAGCCATTGGCTGAAGTATGCTACCGTGCTAAAATAAAATAAACAAACAAACAAACTTCACTGTTGATTTTGTATAGCGACTATGAAAGCTACCTTTTTTGGTAAAAGCATACAGCTACATTCTATCGTATACATACCCATTCAAATTTGTGGCAATTTCAATGTGGTATTAATAGCACGCATTTGACACATTTAAATATGCATATGCAAAAATATCTCAATTATAATAAGTATTGAAGAAAGATCATTCAGAAATTAACATATCAAAGAAGGACGGGTCATAATAGACCGATGTTATTGGGAGAACATTTCTAATACTTTATACTAGATGAGAAATGCCGTTTTACTATGACTAACACCAAGTCGGAAAATATACTTTCCAAAAAGCGTTACAAAAAACTTATTATATTAAAAATTAGAGAAAACATATAGTTTCCTCTGTATTGTAAATAATAAACAGTATGTTGGGGGAATACATCTTTGCAAATTTAACGAAGGTTTATCATAGCAGTGTAATTTGTGTTTTTGGAGGGCCAAAACAAACATTTTTATCAAAGGAAGAAATACTATAATTTACCTGAAAAAGAGAGAATGTTTACTTAGTTGTTGTGTTTCTTCGTTTGAGCACTGCCTATTACTAATACGAGTATGATTTTAAAAGCTTAACTATTTTTTCCTTCAACAGTTTAAAGTGTTGGGAATATTATTTGCCACTCATAGAATTTTCAGAAACGATTTTGAGAACTCAAATACTTTGAACACTTTCTGTAGTTTCTTTGCAATACTATTAGTAAATGTAAATGTTAATACTTTTTTGTGATCACTTTCATCACAATCAATTCGTATTTTATTCATTTATTTAGTTGGTTAATAATTTGTATTATTGTTCGACAATTCCCTTCTAAAATTATTGAACCTCCGCTTCAAAATCTTTCAGGTTTTCAGATTCATGATTACTAAATTCCAGTGATAGGAGCTGATTCTTATTTGTTTCCGTTTTCTTACTTGAATGTGACTTAAGTTTTCTGCATCTTTCACCACAAGTAACTCAGTGATTCAACACTTTCTCATGTGAAACGGATGTGACGCGCATGTCATTTCATGGTAAACCAACAACATTGATGGATTATAAACATTATCTGGTTTTTTCTTCGGAAAAGTACTTCAGTGGGCCATTTTCTAGCTCGCTAAGTCCCGACTGGGTTGATTACGTGATGGCCCTTACCCCAGCTATTGATTTGCCTTTCAACTCTGCAGAAAGGAGAAGAGTCATCTAATTGAAGCCGAACAAAACCGTGGGAGTGGATGAAGGGGGGTAAGAAAGAATAAGGAAATTACGGTGCTACTTAAAAAAAACCTTAAGCCAAAATCATTTCTCATCTCCCTTCATCCCCCATCTCTCGTTAAGGAAAGGTAATCGTTCTTTTGTGGAGGGGTACAGAGAGAGGGTTAAGGGAGGGTTAAGGGAGGGTGCAAAGACATCAGGGGTTGTTCTCTGGGGCGCAATGACTGGATTAGCTTTCCCCGTGAAAAGGGTGGTAGCACCTTCGAACAAAGCTGCTGGATCAATTTTGGCGGGGTCCATTTTGGAGCCGAGTTACACTTATTATACTTATTATTGAACGTAATCAATGGGAAACCAAAGCTTGTTTGTTAAGGGACGGGTCAAGCCCACACTAATGCTAGTAGCTTAATTAGTGTATTTGCCAATTAACTACCAAATACTTTTAGTTTAGAACATCACAAAATCTTATAAAAACAGTTTGTTTTTTGGCTTTTGGCGGCCCCATTCTTACAGCAAATTGTTCAAAGATTCCTCGAAGCTATTCACATATTTTATTTGTAGACATGACTTTTGTCGATATATATCATATTCCATTCAATGTCATATGCTTCTTAAGGATGAAGCTTGTCATTAATAAAAGTATGTTTGAATTGTTCACAGTATTACACATATCTGTTAGGAAATAAAAATCACACTATACGGATACATTTGTAAACAAGTTTGGAGTTAAATAAGGCATTAATTGTCACACAAATCAATATCCATGTTTTTCAAGTCTTAATGTTATACAACTTGTTCTGAATTATATATCCCAAGTTAGCCAGCCATTAATAGCCTTATGTAAATAAACTTTGAAAAGTTTTACATTTTCCGTTTTCCCGGCTGTATGTTAGTATCAGGCTGAGTGCATTTAGCTGTTGTCTATTGGTATATTTTCATGTTACAAATGAGCTTCACATAGTTGTATGTGAAAGTGTATTCACTCAAGAAAAATTTCACTTAGGTAAAATGTTAAGCGAACATACATATTTTTTAAAGTTACATAACTTTCATTGTGGTAATCACTTCATATGGTAATGAATGAAATAAGATTCGAAGCAAATACATTTTCCAATGTTACACGAGATTGCTTAACTTTCCTTTCTCTTGAGACCAATATATCAACAATAGCATTATTGTTGTTATCTTTTCAAGAATTATATTTGTGATTAAAAATATCCTTATGACATAGGTAGTTTCGGGTTTTTCGGAAAATGTACCTTGTGGGCTAATTTTCATCCTTCAAATTCATCTTCTGTTTCTACTATTGTCTTTTTACTTTGACCGCTTTTTCTTTCTTCCCTGTCTTTTCTTTTTCTATTGGTTTTTATTGCCTTATTACTCCTTTTATTCTCATTTGCATTGAAGTTATTGACCTGTATTGGATTTACTTTTCATTCTGAAGGATGTTCTTTCATGAACCATTATTAGACTACTTTCAGATTACTTGCTTTTCTTCCATCCGACTGCTTTGACTTTTTAACACTCCCAGTCTTGTTTTCTCTTTTGATAACGGCACACAATAATTATGAATAGGTGCTGTTTGCCTATGCGAGTACCTACGAATGAGGCTTATGATGGGAAGGCGTCGCATCTTTTTGTTCCATCGTTATGTTCGCTCTAAAAAGTTCATATTCAGAGTTTCTTAATCCGATTTCTGTCTTTCTTTTGCTCCTTTGCCGGGGCTAACAATACGACTAAAGACTTGACATTCAAACTCCAGACGGGTCAATTCATTGCAATTCAGTCCGGGAAACGCTAGCGTAAGATCGATGTAAAGGTATGCCCTCGCCTCGGCTGTTTTTTTTTTATCACAGAAGAGAGAGAGAGAGGAAAAAAAGGAGATAAATAATCCGCTCAGAGCCCCCAACCACCAAACGCGATTTGTAATGAATGGGACTGATGAAAAGAAGTTCCCCATTTTTCTGTGGATGGCCCCGGGGCGCGATGGGGGAGAATCAAGAGCGGGACTGAAGAGAATCACAAGCGGGCTTTCAAACAAGCCAATACCCCCGAGGGCTTGGAGTTGTGCGATAATAGCTCTTTCTATTCATGACGATCAGAGATTTCACCAACAGATTCAAAAGTGTCGAGGAATTCTGATTACCATCTTTTCAAAAGAAGGGCAAGGAATCCCGGGGTCCCAGTCGGACCCAACAACCGAAAGAGAGAGAGAGAGAAAAAAAAAGATGGATGGGGGATGAAGTAATTACAAAAAAAAGACCACGAAACGACCGAAGCCATTAAGTGCTAAAAGTGGAGCTACTTTTCGCAAGTAATTTGGCAAAGAAACCTCTCAAAACCTTCTAAATGGTCCCACCTCTGATTTTAGAAGTAAACCACTAGCTCTTGTGGTCAGTTTGAAGACAATCCAAGTAATTATCTTGGGCATCCCTCATTCTTTTGACCTCTCCCATGGGCCCCAGCCCTTCACAGGTACGAAATACAGCAGTCACTCTTAAATGAGTGAAATTTACCCAATATCGGCTTTGAAAAAAGGAACATGCATGTTTTTGGGCGAATATATTAGCAAATATTTGGTACATTTAAGTTCTCTTTAGCTTTTCATATTTTCGAGGTAAAAAAACGGGAAGCCCGTTTTAGCACCCATAAATGGCTTTTTATTGTTCGAAGAAGTTTGGATCCAGATATTTTATTGTCCATCAAGCAAGCTCTTGTAATATTAATGTGAAATCTTATTTCTAAGGAAGGTAAGGGAATTCGAATAAAACTTCGAACTAGTGCCAAACTTTTTCTTACTTTATTTCTATTTTGCAACCGACACTGATCATTCTTCCCAGAAGTGTCCAGCGCATTATGGAGCTCCTTTAGACTCTTAGAGCCTCCTTTTTTTCTCAATTACACTTTTAATTGGGCGATTAGCTTAATTACGACTCTTAAAAGGAGCTCATGAAAGCGCTTACTGCCATTTAAGTCCCTCATTATTCTTCAAGTAGTCTTAACGGTTAAACTGAATGAGGAAATAGAAAAGAAAAACCCATCTATTCAGTTCCCAGGCACACACTATGGATGTGGGTTGAGTGTGTGGGGGTGATAGTGGGTGTGATGTATGGGTGTGCGTATGTGGTTTTTCCTTGTATTTTTTACAAAACTCAGTTATTTCAAACCGTTAAACGTTTTGTGAACATAATTATCAAATCCATTTTAGATAATGTACATTTGCATTAAATATCAATACTTCATCTTATTCCAACATACTTTCGCATGTTATTTTTCTTTTCATATTCGGTATTATACTTTTATTTCTTATAACAAAATAAAATATGCGAATTTCTTTCTGTAATAAACACAAATAAATACAAATACAAAGTAATATATATGCAATAGTGCATACTAGAAGTGTGCTTAAAGTGTTAACTTATGCAAATCTTAATGCCTTCTTTGGTATTTATTTCCTGGTACATTCTACTTAAATGTTCAAAGTTTTTTATGAGAAATTGTCTATGCTATTTTATATTTTTATCATTCGATATGTATACTTCAACTGATTTCTCTATGTAGTATTTGAGAAGTATTTATTAGTATCAGTGAGTTAATGGAACGCTATTATCATGACTATTGTTATTTTCACAATTATTATAATAATAACATCTAGTCATTAAAAGGCATTTGTAACAAACATTTCAAAATGCTGTACAATAATGAACACAATAATGAAAACAATAATAACTATAATAAAAGCACTGATAGTTAAAATAAGTCAAATAATCAATTACATAATATAGTTAAACATTTACCCAAATAATTATCATGGTCAATCAGTATACAAAGTATATCAAGAATATTTATAACGCTCAGGATTTAAATCATAAAGCGATGGAGTTTTATCATAATTCTCGTTATTATTTTCATTTTAGACATAATACCGACGAGATTTTTACTCAAAGAGTGGGTAATTTTGCATAGACCACGTCTGGAAACTAAGACTTCTACGTCCATCCTCCTATTGTGTCTCCGATTTTAACAACTATCTGAGAAGCTCGTTAAAACGCCGTTTGTTATGCCCCTGCCACATTTCCAACTCTTTTTTTATCTCAAGAAAAACACTGATCCGCGGACCCCCATCAAACCCCTTTCGCTGAAATTGATGGTGGTTTGCGACATTCTTCAGATTCCATTGTGCCCATTATTCCCCTTTTTAATCACTGTCTACCAGTTTTGGCTCCTTCCTATTGTTTGCCCTGTTATGATGGGGATTGAGAAGTGGCCCTCTTTTTTTATTTTTGCACTCCAGCGTGATTTGGGGGTAGATTATCCCCTCCTATTTAATGCCTTTTAACGACCCTGTTTTCAGCTCTTCCAAACACTTTTGTTATGGCCCTATAGAAACGGGTGGGTTTCGACACTTACGCCCTTTTGAATAACAGAAGAGCATTTCCCAGCTTTGTAGTGAAAATATTGGACAGTATTATTCGGGGTTCATATAACTGCTACGCGATTTTATTCCAAAGTTACCTGATTAAAGTCTATCTTTTATCTACGTTTATCTTGTCCAGTAAATCTCGTAAATGTGCAAATATCTTCTTCTATGAAATGCAAAGCTGACGAAAATGGTTATCTAATAGGATTCCATTTAAGAAATCTAGAAATCTGTAAAAAGAAATAAACATAATATATCAAAGTCCTTAATGTATCTTGATGGACAGATGAGAAAAGATGTGCTCGGACAGTGACAACAAATACATGTAATGGATATTTTATTTTTTGACAAATACTTACTTTTATCAAAATAGGGTTAACAGTGCTGCGTGAGTCCATCGGGCCCAGTGACAAATATTACAATATAAAGACAATATTAAAAATCAAGATGAATTTTTTTAAAAGAAGGAAGACATTTACGGAAGAAAACTTTCATGCTCTTATTAATTTAGCCCTATTCACATTGATACACATACAACAAAGACAACAACCACAACACTAAAAAAGAACAACAACACCATCACTATCAATATAATTAACAAAACTATGTTTTAAAGGAAGTAATTAGTCTATAATATGATTATGATAAGTAAGGTCTACTATGATATACTGCGACCATTACAACTATACAACAAAATCTATAACTCAATCAATGCTACTGAAATATGATTATGTGCTGACTTCTTGAATCCACATATAGAATTAAGAATGACTATGAAACAAGAACTAAAATATTTTAATTAACTTCTCTATTTCTCGCTTAAATATAGTTTATGGTACAAACAACAACACAGGCAACGCATTAGAATGTCGAAAAAACCGAGCACATTTATTTTACTTGTATTATGACCTACGAAATACTTAATACACGCTTAGAGGTACAGATGTAGTCAAACCGCTAAGTCCAGTGGTAATGCTATAGTGTTATTATTTGCTTAAAATTAAATATTGTCTTGTGGATAAAGAGAGGATATATTCTATAATTTTCCTTTTAATACCATCGCTTGAGGAAACTGTGCAGCTATTTAAATCACCTTTCGATCCCACACAAAAAGGGATTTGAGTTTCCCAGGGTAGTGGAATCCTTTTGAAAATCTTCGCCAAAAGATGGCGCACTTTGCCTTAAAACTTCTGGAACTTCTTGTTCTCGCGATTTATGGGAAAGACTGATTTCTTCATAACTACAAGTGAAAATTGTCTATAATTTTGAATCTTCCATCATTGCTATATTCTGTGTTCTACTACCGTGGTACCAGGAAAATTTAAAGTAACAATTTGGTCACCAAAAGGTGGCGCACTTTGCCTAAAACTTCTGGAACTTCTTGTTCTCGAGATTTATGGGGAAAGACTGATTTCTTCATAACTACAAGTGAAAAATTGTCTTTAATTTTGAATCTTCCATCATTTCTATATTTTGTGTTCTACTACCATGGTACCAGGAAAATTTAAAGTAACAATTTGGTCACCAAAAGGTGGCGCACTTCGCCGAAAACTTCTGGAACTTCTTGTTCTTGCGATTTATGGGAAAGACTGATTCCTTCTTATCTACAAGTAAAAAATTGTCTTTAATTTTGAATCTTCCATCATTCATATTTTTCTCTGCCCTACTCCAATGGTACCAATAATATTTAAAGTAACACTTTGTTAAGCATTGTACCATATGTACGAAGGTAGATACATAAATACCTAATGGTATCAAGAATAACGATGAGGAGAGTTTGAAATGGTCATAATTATGCAATAATCCAAGGCATTATCCATGACAATAGATATTACATCGTAATACCTCCTTGGTAATACTAGATCACATAGTGATCATCGAATGAGATAATTGAATCAAAGACTCTCCAAGTAAATGATTATATCACGATGAATATGTCATTTACCACAATAAAAGTAACATCTTTCATTCCTTTTTTTTCCTACACAGACAGTATATGTACTGGCACTGAGGCAGGTAAAGCTCGTTACATCATGGACATCAATCTCAGAAGAGTCGGACGTGGTCATTGATGACGGTTACGGTCGTTATCACTGCAAGTAGACATGTACACCAAGCCTTATAGAAGTATATGATGACCAGGCCACTATAAACGGGGAAATGAATGTGATAGTAAAAGCTATCTTTAATAACTTGTACCCATCTCAGTACTAGAGACTATTGTACGGTTAATAATTATGAGAAACTTACTGCTAAACGGGCAGATCACAGAGTTAGTGCTAAATTTATCCAGTAGATACATACCCAATTTGTTGTATTTTTGCTGTTGTTTATAAATAGGACAATACAGGACTTCTCAGTGAAAACAGTCAAAG
This sequence comes from Strongylocentrotus droebachiensis, assembly GCA_035222895.1. Classification (NCBI taxonomy): domain Eukaryota; kingdom Metazoa; phylum Echinodermata; class Echinoidea; order Camarodonta; family Strongylocentrotidae; genus Strongylocentrotus; species Strongylocentrotus droebachiensis. Next base: position 962,895 of record JAVYIG010000001.1, read on the forward strand.
GAAGATTTTCCGAGGATGACCATTAATATAAATGAATTTGTTTAAGACTTTTTATTTAAAATTATCTTTAAAATAATAGTAGAATAAAATGTTATGATATTACTTGAAACACATCAGCATATTTACATAGAAGTTCCATTAGTAAAAGTAGTTTTGTTGACCATTACGTATAGACAGATATTGAGAGATAAGCCTGTAATAAGTAGATTAGGTATCTAATTTCATTGTCAATGTCTCCTTTAACGGTCTAATATAATGATGCACACACTGACCTAACAATAATGATAAACAAAAAATATCAAGTTAATTTTATGGATTTAATATATATTACCACCTGCCCTACACCTTTCAACGACAAATCTGTGTAATTAAATGCAGTCGTATGTCAAAGTCACACATTGCTACAAATAAAAATGCACGGATGATATTCGTATTACAAAATAAACACCATTACAAATGCGATATATTATGACATATTATATTGGAAGATAAACATTATTTTGCAAAGAGCTTTATCCCATTAAAGGTCTTTTAGTATTAGGTGTTATGGATTTTGGATAATTAAGCCTATGTAAATGCTTTGTGTAGTTGTGATATGGAACAATATTTAATTGATTGCCAAATGGGTATCGTGAATTCAGCTTTTGTTGAGGTTTGAATGTAAGGCATAAAGTTAATACAGATCATCAGAATGTTATCGATGCGTTACCTTATTAATGATGAAAAGATCAACGATATGTTCTGACAATGACTTATGAGCTCCAAGGTATATACATTATAAATAACAATGTACAATGGGAAAATCTATCCAGCATTGGGATGATTATGTGTTCGACCAATGCCGACAATCTTACGAACTATGCTTACATCATGTTGCCCATTTTAAGGTTTTGTACAGCCCATAATAATGAGAGGGAAAAATAAACGTTATTTTGACAAAAAATAGACCTGTCCCTTAAACATGAGGGTCATGATTTTTGTTTTATTATTTCTCAAAATGACAGTAACGATTGCAGTTAGGGTGATGATAAGAGTGGGAGAGAGTAGGGTTTGGTAAAGTGATAGAAAGTAGACATATTGGACAGAGGGAGGATGAGCAGATGAGAATGAATTAGAATAAGGTTGACAGGGCGAGAGAGAGAGAGAGAGAGAGAGAGAGAGAGAGAGAGAGAGAGAGAGAGGGGAGGGAGAGATGATGAAGGATTGATGAAGGATAAAGAGTTGAGCTGGTTAATATTGTGATGGAAATGACGGTGTTAATTCTGATGATAATGGTAATGATGACGATGATGATGATGATGATGATGAGAATGATGACGGGGGTGATGATGATAGGGATGCTGATGATGATGGTGATGATGATGAGGAGGAGGATGCTGGGGTAGGTGGTGATGGTGGTGGGCGTGGTGAATAATGACTGTAAAACTAATTACAGAGGTGATATGATGGTAATGGTAACAATTATGATGGTGGCGATGATAATAATGTTGATGATCATGATGATAGTGATAATCATGGTCATGGTGTTGACAAAAATAGCGATTGATGATTCGACACGTCCAAGAGTTTATGGGAGTGATGATGGTGGTGGTGATGATGATGATGATAATGACGATGATAATGATGATGATGATGATTATTATTATACATAAAACGTTGGTTGGTATGAATTCAAAATAATGAGAACATGGGGCTCAAAAAGAATGAAAGAAATGTTCACATTAAATCCCTAAACACGAAAACGTTTTATGTTACAATAAGACGGTTGTAATTATAAGGACTGAACATAATCACCTAGGAATCATGTCAGAAACAATTTTAAGCCATCACCTAGAAAGCCCATCCATCTCACTTTAGAAATCTCCCAGACGTTTATAATTCGATATCAAAACTAAACGGCGTTAAATTGCTTTCATGATACACCATGCAGCATTTTACATCACGACCGGTCCCAATTAAACCTCGCCTTTTGAAATGCCAAAATCCTAAGCGAGAATTAGCGGGATTGTGTGTTTTCCGGGCTTTTGTAATCGCACCCACGGATGCAAACGAGTCAGACAAACGAAAAGACCCCGTACGACTTCTCAAATTGTCCCTTATTTTCTTCCAAATCAAGAAATCGTGGCCAAGTAAGTTCGCGTGGCCGAACCGTGTCTCGTTCTTTGTTATCGAGATTCAAAATGAACCTTTTTTCGCCTGCAATGATCTTCCTAAATTACTTAGTATGGATTTCACCAATAAAACGCTGATTTTTGTAACGCGGGGGATATCATTTTACATACTTTAATAGCTCGCCTCGCAACAACCAATATCCTCTCTCCTACCTGGGATAATATTCACCACCTATGTTACAATAATTTGGATTTTTTTTTTCTTCCCGGCTAGCAGTGATTTCTTGAAAGTTTCCAAGCCTGATTGATCGACAGTTAATGTTTGACTGGAAACTTCTTATTGATAGAATATCTTCATTCTGGCCCATCAGTCATTCTACCTGTAAACTGATTTAAAACTTTAGTGATCTCTTTACTGTTCCGTGAAATTTGTTATGGCGTGCAACATTTTGAATCATCTGTACTAACAATGGAGTAAACTTGTAAATTATAAACAATTTAGGCTTACTGTGATGAATACATGTAAACTTTTTCACAACTATACAAGCTGTTGGGAAATCGTCTCTTGTGAAGATAAATGATTATTATACTACATTCCAAACGTAGACACCAAGACTAATCAAGAATTAATTACATTAACATTTCTATCTTACAACTGATATAAACTAAAACTTGTTGTTGTTACCATGGCTACAGTTGCTTGATAAATACACTTTCCCTACTGCGGTTGCTTCTAGAGCTAATTACTTCAATATTGCAACAATATTATAACTGTCTCGACGTCAGTTTTCCCAGAAAATCTAGATGTGGGTCCAATCGAGACAGCAGTGAAAGCGTGTCGTACGTAATAAGTCTTATGAATATTTTCATTGCTAGGTCAGGTGGTCATGACGACCTGTACCTGATGTGAGCATTGTGGTCTATTGGTGGAGACACTTGACTCTCAAACGAGAGTGGGCCTAGGGTTCGAATCCTACTTGATTCTTACCATCCTTGGATAAGGCATCTTGCCTGCATTTGACCCTCTCGACCCATGAAAGGACACCTGTCAATACTGGGTAATAACAATAACGGGGGCCCTCCGGAATACTGTTGAAACTGGGTGATGAAAACGACAATGTTATGAAATTAAGGGTCCGACACGGCACGAATGATGATTGCCAGATTGTGGACCTTATGTTGTTGCATAGGTAGTATACTGACAGTTGTAAATTCAGTTGATTCGAAAAGGACGATATGTCAATTATCCCAACTTCACTATTTTGGACAAAACTTTGAATATAGGCTACATAATAATTTATATATATATATATATATATATATGCTGAGGAAAACGGGACATCATCAAGATATCAAGAGAAGAAATTGGGGAGAGCTTGATCGGTGAGTTTGCTCCGGACAAACACAGTATTTAGGATGCGGAGTAGATTTGTCCTCGGGTGAAGGAAAACGGTAGCATTTTAAGCTCAAATTTTTAATATGCGTCTTCCTGGTTTTTGTAATATTCGGAGCTGTGGGACTTGGCGGCGCGCGGCGTATCGTGAGGGGCAACGGCGTCGCTTGGAATAATGTTGACTTTTATGAGACGAGGGCCTCCCTCCAAGAAAACTTGCTCTAGTCAAGTCTCTCTCTCTCTCTCTCTCCCGCTTTTACTCTTTATCCCTCTTCCTCTCTCTATGTCTATGTTTCTTTTTCATCTTCTGTCTGTTTTTCTTTTTATCTCCTAAATATTTTGTCCCTCTGTCGCTCCTTCCTCCATGCTCTCATTCTCTTTCTCTCTCTCTCTCTTAAAACACACACACGCCCTCTCTTCATCATTTATCCTCATCATCATCAATCAACCTTCTCCTCCTCCTCATCATCATCATCATCAATAATCATCACTCCCGGCTGCCTCTCTCCTCCCCCCCCCCCCCCTCTCTCTCTCTCTCTCTCTTTCTCTCTCTCTCTTTCTCTCTCCCAAATACTAAATCATATCTCTCTGCACTTATCCGTTTCTTTATTTCTCCTTTCCCGTTCTGTGCTCTATATCTTTTCTGTTCTGCTCTCTGTATAACTAACAGCTATCTATATATATTATATACTCTCACTTTCTCTCGTCCCCCCACCCCCTCCCCCCCTCTCTCTCTCTCTCTCTCTCTCTCTCTCTCTCTCTCTCTCTCTCTCCTCTCTCCTTCTCTCCCCCCCTCTCTCTCGCAACCCCTTTCCCATCTCAATCTCTTTCTACAAATCATATCCCGCTTTGGCAGAAAAGATACACCGATTTTCGACGTTTATTGGGATCCCGGCAAGCGATGGGTAAACAACGGGAGAGTGTACCGATAATATTGGGCTGGCGATGTTTTAACAAACTCCTGCATGTCGAGTGGGAGAGGGGGGAGAAGGAGACTCATAAATGTCAGGAGGGGGAAAGCTGCTCTCATTGGGGCGGATATTTGCTGTCATTCACCCTGGACGAGTGAAGAAGAAGATGAGGATATTTATAGAAGGGGAGA